>JAJHZJ010000438.1:4661304-4908804 GCA_023548195.1 Bettongia penicillata ogilbyi
AATTAGAATTAAAATCACTTAAATGAAATTTAAATGCACCATGAAATTTGAAATGTAAAAGCTTTGCAATTAATTGGCAACAGACAGAGAAATAATCAGATTGGCTAACATGGTAAAAAAGGAAAATGATAAATGTTGGAGAAGACGTGGGAGAGCTGTGACACTAACTCATTGTTGGTGGAGCTGTGAGTTGATCCAGCCATTCTGGAGAGCAATTTGGAACTATGCACAAAGGGCTACGACAATGTGCCTATCCTTTGACTCAGAAATATCATTTCTAAGACTGTATCCTAAACAGATCACAAAAATGGGAAAGGCTCACACCTGTACAAAAATATTTATAAAAGCTCTCTTTGTGGTGGCCAAGAACAGGAAATAGATGGGCTGACCATCAATTGGGGAATGGTCAAACAAGTTGTAGTATATGAATGTAATGGAATGCTATAGTGCTATAAGAAAGGATGAACTGAAAAGACCTATGTGACCTGATGCTGAAAGAAAGGAGCAGAACCAGGAGAATTTGTACACAGCAGCAACCACAGTGTGGGAGGGATTTTTCTGGTAGACTTATCCCTTCACAGCAATGCAAAGACCTACAAAATACCTTCCACATCCAGAGAAAGATCTATGGAATTGGATCGCAGTATGAAGCATAACATTTTCTCTTGTGTTTTGTATGTGTTTTAAAGTTTTTCCCATTAATTTTAATTCGTCTATGCAACATGATTAAGATGAAAATGTATTTAATAAGAATGTATGTGAAGAGCCTTTATAAGGTTTCACGCCATGAATGGGGCAGGGGGGATGGAAGGGGAGCATGGGAGAGGGAGAGGGAAGAATCAAAAATATGTGGAAATGATTGTAGAAAACGTAAAATAAATTAATTAATTAATTAAAAAAGAAAAAGACAGAAATGCTGTGAATTTGAAAATGATGCCTGGAGAGTGATATAATTTTATCTTTACAAAATTGCCTTCTCTTTTAACCTGGATGTTTCTAGATTGTGAATTAAGTTGACAGAAAATGTGGTCACAATGTTCTAAAATTGTTAAGTATTTGACAGGTACATTTTGCTTTAAAATGCACTATAATGTTAACTTGGAGGCAGCCTCATGGTTTAGTATATAGAGTGTTGGACTTGCAGTCAGGACGACCCAAGTTCAAATTTGGCCTCAGATACTTACTATCTGTGTGATTCTGTACAAGTGACTGCACCTCTGTTTGTCTTAATCCACTGCAGATGGAACTGTCAAATCACTCCAGTATCTTTGACAAGAAAACCCCGTGGACAATATTGGTGTGCTGTGATCCATACGGTCAAGAGAACACAAGTGAATGAATGAACAACGACAAATAAAAATAACTTACTCTTGGAAAATACTTTTCAATCGTCTCATCTGTGAAATTCTTTGGGGACTTAGCTTCTATTGCTAACAATATACTGTGAAATTCTAAAGTAATGAAGTGGTCTAATGAAAAACTAGAACCTTTCACAGTAAAAATGAGGGGGTTAACAAGCTTGTTTTAGAAGAGGGAATTTTTATCTCATGAATTGTTTGGCTATCAATGATAGAAATTTTAAAATTAGACCTGGAATAGTATGTCTTGAGGCCTTCAATACCTTCAATACCTCCAAGCCAACTTTGTTTCAACAAAAGTGAGATTTAAATATTTTATGTTTGCCTTAAGGGCTAATATAAGATCTCTTCAGACATGGATATCCATCAACATGAAAACTGATAGTGGTCAGAGTATTTCCAGGTTTTGAGTGAACTCTTGTGTGTTCACTGTCTCTGTGTAATTACAGAATGAGACTATTATCTTAATTACTAATGATTGATTTCTGCTTCAGGATGAATTGAAACCAGAAAGGATGACGATGATAAGGTCTTGTATGTGTTTATTCTTCAACGGTATGGCAACAATATGATAAACGTAATGATGATGACTATACCTCACTCTAAGCTGTGATAAATCAAACTTCCTCTTGAGGTGAAAATCTCGTGGGATTATATTTTGTTATATTATTCTAAGTTTTTATTTCAGGTATGTCTGAATTGTCATTAAATCAATAAGCTATCATTGAAGAGAAAATACATGGGCACCTCAAAGGAATTTAGATCAGACAAATGCTACAGCTGGATATCTGTGCCTGGGAAGGTGGAGGAGATGACCTTGCATAGGCAAAGGTAGCATCTTCTTGTCTCAGTTTCCCCATTGTGCTGTTTCCTTTTTTAACAGGAAATTTTCTTCCCTGGCCAATGCTGAATGTGGACCCGATAGAACATTTCTAAAATATTGAGCTTTGTTTCAAGATAGGCTGTTCCAAACTAAAGGTTATCTCGATTCTTATCAGGAATCAAATAATGTTTAAAAGAAGCTTTATCCTGTTATTCTTTTGAGAGGTTGATCTGTGCCCAGGAAGGACAGTCTTGGTTTTGTTTTAAAAATATCCCTCTTTGCAGGAGTAGCCAAGATGGTAGAGTAGAAAGACACACATATGCTAGCTCCAAATTGACAGCGCATAGCAAACCTGTAAAGAAGAACTCCCAAAAAATTCTGTAGTGGAGGAAGCCACACAAAAACGGAGTGGGGGAGATTTCTGTTCCAGAGAGACCTGAAAAACTGACATCTAATTTCCATCGTGCACTGGACCTGGAGCACAGCCCAGCCCTGCCTTGGCCGTGTGGCACTGAGAGGACCAGATCCAGGCAGGCTTCAGGGACAGAATCTCCAGCAGCTGCAAAAGTCCCTCCACCCACAGGCACAAAGGTCAGTGAGAGAGCCCTTTTGGCTGGCCAAGAGGGGAGCAGGGTGTCTCCATGACTCAGGGCCCCTCAGGAGGCAGCAGCAGGGGCAGCAGAGGACAGGGGCTACCAAAGCAGGCAGCAGCTCTGATCCATTGTTGAAGGTATCCACATAAACCCTCTGAGGGAACTGAGCCTTATGAGGCAGCCCTGCCCCCACCTGAGAACCTGAATTTAATCTCAAACTGAATAACAGCCCTGCCCCCACAGAAAGCTCTGAGGCAAGTAGAATTTGAATCTCAGACCCCAAGCACTAGCTGGGTGAATCTAGAGGCTAGTGGGTGTGGAAAGGATTCTCAGAAGTCAAATAACTGGCTGGGAAAATGCCCAGAGGAGGGAAAAAAAATGAGACCATAGAAGGTTACTTTCCTGGTGAACAGATATTTCCTCCCTTCCCTTCTTATGAGGGAGAACAATGCTTACCATCAGGGAAAGACATAGAAGTCAAAGCTTCTATAAACCAAACATCCAAAAAGATATTCAATGGGCTCAGGCCATGGAAGAGCTCAAAAGGGATTTTGAAAATAAAGTTAGAGAGGTGGAGGAAAAACTGGGAAGAGAAATGAGAGAGATGCAAGAAAAGCATGTAAAACGTGACAACACCTTGCTGAAGGAGACCAAAAAATTGCTGAAGAAAATAACACCTGGAAAAATAGGCTAACTCAATTGGCAAAAGAGGTTCAAAAAACCAATGAGGAGAAGAATGTTTTAAAAAGTAGAGTTAGCCAAATGGAAAAGGAGGTTCAAAAGCTCACTGAAGAAAATAATTCTTTCAAAATTAGAATGGAACAGAAGGAGGCTATTGACATTATGAGAAAACAAGAAATCACAAAACAAAACCAAAAGAATGAAAAAATGGAAGAGAATGTGAAATATTTCATTGGAAAAACAACTGACCTGGGAAATAGATCCAGGAGAGACAACTTAAAAATTATGGGACTACCTGAAAGTCATGATCAAAAAAAGAGCCTAGACATTATCAGCCTGGCTGCCTGGGGTCCTTGTGTTGTGGGCACCATGCAATGGGAGAGCTATTCAAAGCCTTGGTGGTCAGCCTCATTCAGCCGCGCCTGGCCTTCGCCTGGCCCTGGCCTGCTCCCCAATACTGTCCCCGGACAGCTGCTCCTTCAGCTCCAGTTAATACTGGCCCAGTCCTAGCCCTGGCCCCTGCCCCACCCTGCCTTTCCCTCGACCCCCTCAGACCCTACCCGAGCCACTGCCCATGCCCCCTTCCGTGGCCCCTGCCAGTGCCCTGTCCTCACCTGGACTACCTTGCCTTCCTTGTCTGCCAAGAACAGATACGCAGTGGCAGAATGATCCCAGCAGCCACATCTGAGGTGCTGGTGGAGTCCCACTGAACCGGACCTCTTGAACCAAGCCCGAGACACTGGGCTACCGCCATCTCCACACTCATCCCGAGTGAGGCCGTGACCCAGTCTGTCCATCCATCAGTCTATAGCCTCCCTTGCCAGCGTGGTCCCTCAGTGAGGCCAGCTGGCTCCCTGAGCCCACTTTACCGAAAGGCTGTGAACTGGCCTGGTCCCTCCCAGGGTGGGACCTTAACCTCGGAGCAGGAAAGGCCCCAGGAGATTCCTGAAGAGAAGACCTGCCCCCTGGGGGAGGGCAATCAGGTGGAGTCTGGTGCTGCCCCCTTCTGCTGTGTCCTCCAGTGCCGGTGCCAGCAATTTCAGGGACTGCTACATCCCTGTGCGGCCTGAGTCAACCGGGGTCTGCACCTACCTGGGCTAGGGGAAGCGCTCAGGCTCAAGCAACAATCCAGAGCCCTCCCCAAAGCTAACTTCATCTACTCTACCCTGATAAAGAATGAGCTGCTGGGAGCTGGCATCCAGCAAGTCCAGGAACTCAGGGCAGGAGATTGAGGCTTGCAGCCTTATGTGCTCCAGGGAAAAAAATCTGTTCACCTACTCCCCCAACAAGGCCCACTGCAGCACCAGCACAGGAAGTGCAGTCTCACTTTAAGCTTTATCACCTGTCAGCAAGAGAAGTCAGAGCCTGCTAATATCTGCACAGGAACTGACCAGGAACATCTCTAGAAGTCTGTATAAGATCCTCGAAGTCCCTGATGTTCGTGATGACTTCTACCTAAACCTGTCATCACATTGGGCCTGGGAACCCGTGCTTACTGCTGGAATGCTCCCCATACCAGTTGTCCAGACTCTGTGACCTGTCTAAGGACGGGAACTCGGTGACCTCCGTGAGCTGGTCAGAGCGGGACAAGTTCGTGGCTATAGGAACACACAATGGCTTGGTGCAGATCTGGGATGTGGCAGCCCAGAAGGAAGCATGCTTACTGAAGAGCCACAAGGGCAGGGTCAGCGTGCTGGTCTGGAACGCGGACCAGATTTCTTCCTGGAGCAGCAACACGTGGGTTGTGCAGATAGACGTCAGGATCAACCCCCTGCAGGCTCAGCGCCAGCTGCAAGGCCACAAACAAGAGGTGTGTTGGCTGAAGTGGTCCTGTGATCACCAACTGTTGACCTGGGGGGGTGGGGGGGGGAGGGAATGGACAACAAGCTGCTGTTCTGCGACCCAGCCACCTTAAAGCCCGTTCATCAGTACGCCCAGCACCAGGCTGCTGTCAAAGCCATGGTGTGCTCTTCCCACCAGCACAGCTTGTGAGTGTCGGGAGGTGGCTCCGCTGACTACTGTGTGTGCCTCTGCAACAAGCTGATGGGTAGCCCCTGTACCCCATCAACACCAGATCTCAGGTGAGCAACCCGAGCTGCTCCAGACAGAGCAACGAGCTGGTGAGCACCCACAGCTACACAGAGAACCAAATCATCATCTGGATCACCCTCCCTGACTCAAGTGGCCAAACTCAATGGACACACTCATGGAGCTCTGTGCTTCTAGGTGGCTCCCATCAGACAGGCCATAGTCATGGGCCCTGCAGAGGAGACCCTCAGACTTTGGAACGTGTTCCCCAAGTTGTAGGCGTCAAGCCCATCGGACTCAGTGCTCAATCTCTTCAGCAGATTCAAAAACCTATTCTACACTACAGGAAAGTAGGGGAGAAGGGGATAAGTGAGGTGAGAGGGATGATGGAAGGGAGGACAAATGGAAGGAGGGAGTATTTGGAAGAAGAAACTCTTTGAGAGACAAAGGTCAAAAGACAGAATAGAAGAAGTGGGGGGCAGAATAGGATGGAGGGAAATATAGTTAGTGTTACTCAACATGACTTTTATGGAAGTCATTTGCAAAACTGCACATATATTGCATTGTTGCCTTCTCAGTGGGGATGGGTGGGGAGGGAGAAAGGAAGGGAAGTTGGATCTCAATGTCTTAGGAGCAAAAGTTGAGAACTGTTTTTGTGTACAACTGCAAAGAAGAAATACATGTAATGGGGTATAGAAATTTACCTTGCCCTACAGCACAAAAGAAAAGATGGGGATAAGGGAAAGGAAGGGTGTTAGAAGGGGTAGTCAAAATGCTTGGCTTTTGGGGGTGGGGGAGAGATGGAGAGAAAATTTAGACCTGAAAATTTATGGAAATGAATGTGGAAAACTCACAATCAATAAATAAAAATTTAAAAAGAGTAAAATGAGTAAGGGCAGATACATGTGCTGAGTCCAGAAGAGGGACAGCCATTAGAATTGCATTGGCCACTGATCATATGAGTCAGTTTCCTCTGCGTCTATCTCTCAGCTTTGCTATCTTAGGCTCTAATGAGCTCATGGAAAGACTATGGATATTTCGATGAAAAAGCCCTAGAGAAACAGCCAATGAGGCACTAAGCTTTAGTGGATGGAGAGCCATGCTTGAGTTCAACTCCCCTCTCCCCATTAGACATACCGGCTTTGTGAGCCTGGAAATGTTACTTAACCTCTTACTGCCCCAGGCAGCTCTCACTATTCTATGTTGCAGACAATTTTCTTGCCTCTGTTAGCAGATATTTTCTCATCAGGGAATCCCTTATAACAATGAAAACTAAGTATGGTCCAGGAAAAGAAAAGAAAAAGTAGTATTCATTTGCCTGGAAATGTATACCCACCTTTTGTACCTGGTCATTTACATTTCAGCCCTTTGAAAACCTATTTGAAGTGGTTGTTGTTCCTGAAAAATAGGAATTACCATTACTTCTTTGTTGTCATTGAGTCATTTTTGCTTGTATCCAACTCTACTTGACCCCATTTGTAGTTTTCTTGGCAAAGATACTGGAGGTGTTTGCCATTTTCTTCTACAGTCCATTTTACAGATGAAGAAACAGAGTCAGACTGGGTTGGGTGATTTGCCGAGGGTTACTCAGCTAGTAAGTGACTTGGACTGGATTTGAATTTGGATCTTACAGAGTCCAAGTCCATACTCTATCCCCTGTGACAGCTAGGTGCTCCTACCATTACTTGTGTTTTTGTTAGCTATGTTTTTATTTCAGTTCCACAAACATTTACTAAATACAGCAATACGTTTGATCTGATGGCAGTAGCTGTTTTTAACAATAAAGTACATATAAGCAAAGAATCAAATTTATAATTGACAAAAACGGAAAAGAGGTTATTGTTCAGAAATTGATATATTTCCATTTTTGAAAGACAAGACTTGGCGACTTCCAGCTCCATATCATGTTTTCCTCTAGTTCCTTATTGAGCTAGATGCCCTCTCAAGGCCCTGCCTCTTTTCCCTTTCAGAGACTTAGCAGGTGGGAGCTGGCACAAGTAGTCAGCCAATATGGAGGTACACTTAGAAAGGTGGACAGTTTGAATTCAAACCTGTTATCATTAGGTTGCTTAGAATGAACTGGGCCAAATGTTCTTAGTTGCTTTCTTTCTTTTTTTTTTTTTTTTAGGATTTCTTACTCTGAGATTCCATATGAAGGGTTTCTTTTCTCAAGGGCTTAAACTGGCTAAGGGTGGCCACTGTTCTTAAGCAGAGAAGCTTTTGAGAGTTTTCAGAGAGGGAGTTAATGAAACACTTTTCAGTCTGAACAGCAGAAGGAAGGTTTTATTTAATATCTTTTGTAATAGTCACAGATCAGGATAACCAGTAACCATATCGATATATATTTACCATATCCAACATTTATACAGTATTAGATTTATAAGGGGCTTTCCACAGATGATGCTGAAAGGTGTGGTGGGCAGGATTCTCCAGATCTTGAAAGTCATCTTTAGGGAAAAGGATGATGAAGATGATGATGAAGATGGTGTCAGTCATAGTGAGAATGCTGAAGGCATGTCTCTGAGGGGAGAAGAGAGTAGAGGAGTCACATCTTGGGAGTTCAGTGCTGCAGATAGTCATCAAGGTTGTGGCCAAAGTCATTCTCTGGGAGGACGGTGGAAGGAGGAGGGAGAGGAAGAGGAGGAGGGGGAGGGGAACAGGAGGAGGAGAGGAAGGAACAAGGGGAGGAGTATGGGCACAGGGAGGGGAATGGAGAGGGCTCTCTCTGTGGGTCAGGCCTGGGAGAATGGTCAATGTTAGGGTTAGACAGGATTTACCTCTTGGGAGTTGAAAACAATGGATAATCATCTTCAAAGAAATCCTCAAACTCGTGATCTGGGAGGAGGAGAAGGGTGAGGGAGAAGGATGAGGAGGATGAGGAGGAGGAGGAGGAGGCTCTCCGTGGCATCATTCATACTGAGAGTGGTCGGGTTGTGTTTCTGAGAGGAGAAGAGAGGAGAGGCGTTACATCCTGGGAATTCAGGGTTGCTGATAATCATCAAGGTCGTGACCAAGGTCAACCTCTGAGAGGACTGGGGAGGGGGGAGCAAAGAGAAGGGGGAGGGAAATGGGAGGGGAGAAAGGGTAGGGGGTAAGGAGGAGGAGGAGAAGGGAGAAGGGGACGGAGAGGAGTACAGGGGAAGGAGGAAGTGGAAGGGAAAGGGGAGGGGAGACTCAGGAGGAGGGAGGTAGGGGTAAGGGAGGTTGGGAGGGAGGTGGAGGGGAGAACAAGGAAGAGGCAATGGGGGAGGGGAGGGAAAAGGGGAGGGGAAAGGGGACGGTGATGGGGCAGGAGAAGGAAAAGGAGGGAGAGGAGGAGGTGGGAAGGAGGAGGAGGGGGAGGGAAGACAGAGGAGGAGGAAAAGGGGGAGGGGAGAAGAAAGGGGAGGGGCAGAGTGAGTGGAAGAGGAGGAGCAGGGAGAGGAGGAAGGGGAGGAGCAGGGAGATGAGGTAGGGGAGGGGGAGGGAGAGGGGGAGGAGTTTCTCTGGGGAGAAAGTTCAAGGTTGGTGCTGGCTGCTGTCCAGCTCTCCCTCCCTTCCCCCTCCCCCACGCCTTAGCCTGGGCCTGGGCTCCTCGAAGCTCACCAGTTCAGGCCCGGTTGGAGGGCGAGCAGGCCTGCCTTGAATAGCTGTCCTGAGGCTGTTGGGGTGGGGGCAGGACACAGGGCACTGCCTGCTAACCGAGGCTAAGATGGGAGGCCCCGAGGATGGAAGCAGTGGCTGGGCACCGAGGGAGGATAGCCCGAGGGATAGACAGAGGGACAGATGGAGGGATGGCTTCCTGCTAGAAGGCCCAGGGCACCCCCACCCACAAGCGCGGGGCCCCACGCCCCCCTCCCTCACCTGCCTGGGGATCGAGGATTTGACAGCCGTTCCCGCTGTGGGCACGAGGACCGTCGAGCGCCTTTGGGCGGATGCGCTCCTGTGGACTTCCGGCCTCATGAGGGGGCAGGCCAGGAAAGTGCAGGGGGAGGGGAAGCACGTGGTGGTCTCCTCACTTCTTGCCTCAGCCCTCAGGGGAAGGCCAGGAGGCCCTCCGCATCCCTTCCCCTCCATCGCCCCCTGCAGGACAAGAGAGGATTGGCACCCTAGAGCAAGGAGAGCTCCCCTTCCCCTGCCCCCACAATGCAAAAAAAACAGAAAGAAAAACAAAAAAACAGATAGGGGAGGGAAGGGGCCAGGGGCTCCTAACTATTGCCCCCAGCTGCTTACCTGCAAAGAAGACCAGGCTGTGCCTTCAGTGATGCTCACCCAGCTTGGCCTGGAGCCAGCCCCTGCCACGTGCGTCAGGGTAGAGGTTAAACTGCACTTGGAGATGCGTGGAACAGGTGTATTTGGTAAAGACCTCTCAGGGGGTAGATCTGCTGTAGATAGTGAAAACCCAGAGATGTTGCTTCTAGTACTGTATCCCAAAGAGAGTATAAAAATGGAAAATGATCCAATATACAAAAATATTCATAGCAGCTCTTTTTGTGGTGTTCAAGAACATGAAACCGAGGGGATTTCCATCAATTGGGGAATGACTGAACAAGTTGTGGTATATGAATGTAATGGAATACTATTGTGCTATAAGAAATGATGAACAGGAAGACTTCAGAGAGGCCTGGAAGGACTTATTGGAACTGATGCTGAGTGAAAGGAGCAGAACCAGGAGAATTTGTACAGAGCAACAACCACAGTGTGTGTGCAATTTTCCTGGTAGATTTAGCCTTTCACAACAATGTAAAGACCTCAAAAATTCCCAGTGGACTCTTGAGGCAATATGTCTTCCACATCCAGAGAAAGAATTATGGGATTGCATCTCAGAATGAAGCAGACCATTTTCTCTTGGATTATATTTTGTTTTGTTTTGTCTTCATGGTTTCTACCATTCATTTTGAATTCTTCTGCGCAACGTGACTGAGGTGAAAACGTATTTAATAAGAATGTATGTGTAGAACCTATATAAGATGGCACACCATCTGAGGGAGGCAGGGGGGAAGGAAGAGGAAGGTAGGGGAGGGAGGGGGAGAAATCTAAGATATATGGAAGTGATTGTGGAAAACTGAAAACAAATTAATTAACTAATTGAAAAAAGAAATAAAGAAATGCTGTGAATTTGAAAATGATGCTTAGAAAGTGATGTAATTTTTACAGTTACCTTTTCTTTTAACCAGGGTGTTGTTAGATTATGAATTAAGCTGCTAGAAAATGTGGTCAAAAAGTTTGAAAACGGTTAAGAATTTGATGGGCGCAGTTTGCTTTAAAATAAGCTATAATGTTAACTTGGAGGGAGTTACGTGGTTTAGTGGATAGTGTTGCCCTTGCACTCAGGAAGACATGAGTTCAAATGTGACCTCAGTTACTTACTAGCTGTGTGATCCTGGGCAAGTCACTTCATCTTTGTTTGCCTTAATCCACTGAAGAAGGAAATGGAAAATCACTCCAGTATCTTTGCCAAGAAAACCCCATGAACAATACTGGTGTGCTATGATCCAAGGAGTCAAGAAAACACAAGTCAATGTGTGAACAACAACAAATAATAAAAACTTACTCTGTGGGAAGATACCTTTAAAATTGTCCTTTTCTGTGAAATTCTTTGGGAACTTCTCTTCTATTGCTAACAGTGTGCTGTGAAATTCTAAAGTAATGAAGTGGTCTAGAACTAGAACCTCTCACAGATGAAGTGAGTGGGTTAACAAGTTTCTTTCATAAGAAGGAATTTTTATCTCATGGATTATTTGGTCATCGATGATGAAAATTTTAAAATTGAACCTGAAATAATATTTATTGAAAGTTTCAATATATTCAATACTTTCAAGTCAACTTTGTCTCGACAAATGTCAGATTTAAATATTTTGTATTTGCCTTAAGGGCTAATATAGCATCCCTTAAGACCTGGATATCTGTCAGCATGAAAGCTGATAGTGCTCAGAGTATTACTGAGTTTTGAGTGAACTCTCGTGTCTTCACTGTCTGTGTGTAATTACAGAATGAGACTCTTACCTTAATTTCTAATGATTGATATCTGCTTTAAACTGGAAAGGATGAATAAGATAAGGCCTTGTATGTGTTTATTCTTCAACGTTATTGCAACCATATGATAAAAGTAATGATGATGATGACTATACCTCACTCGAAGCTGGGATAAATAAAACTTGCTCCTTGAGGTGAAAATCTCTTGGGATTATATATTGTTATATTTTTCTGAGTTTTGATTTCAGGTATTCTGAATTGTCATTAAATCAATAATCTATCATTGAAGAGAAAGTACATGGGCACCTCAAAGGAAGTTAGATCAGACAAATGCTACAGCTGGATATCTGTGCCTGGGATGGTGGAGGGAATGACCTTGCATAGGCAAAGGTAGAATCTTCTTGTCTCATTTTTCCCATTGTGCTGTTCCATTTTCCGCAGGAAATTTTCATCCCTGGCTAACGCTGAATGTGGACCCGATAGAACATTTCTAAATATTGAGCTTTGCTTCACGATAGGTTGTTCCAAACTAAAGGTTATCTTGATTCTTATCAGGAGTCAAATAATGTTTAAAAGAAGCTTTATCCTGTTATTCTTGTGAGAGGTTGATCTGTGCCCAGGAAGGACAGTCTTGGTTTGATTTTAAAAATATCCCTCTTTTCTTTCATCAGAAATGTTTGTAATCACAGCAGAAAAACTGCAAAAGTTGTTTCTTTAATTTGATGAATTTTTAAAAATAATAATAGTAAAAAATCTCTCAGTTCTTCTGTGTAATCTCTCTACAGACAGTTCACCATGCTAGACCTCAGTTTCCATTGCTTTGAAAGCAGATACTAGGACTCCATTATCTGAGAAGACAGTGCTAGCCTTGCACTGATCTCACACCAATGGCTTCCGATTTCTAGGCCTCAATTTTCCTTTCAGTAAAAGCAAGGTGGTTAGATTTCATGATCTGAGATGCCACTCACTGCCACCCTCTGGATGATCTCACAGCAATCACTTCAGTTTCCTAGTCCTCTGCTTCCCTTTCGACAACAACAGCCCAGGGCCAGTTCAGGGAGGCAGATTCTTAAGGAACCTAAAATGGCTGGCCTGTTTTTTCCTGGATTGTCATTGTATTTTTCCCTATTCATTTGTACTTTCAATCTGACCCCAGAGTTCCATCCATGTGGGCCCCAGGTGGGGAGGGGCCAGGACCACCTTCACCAACGCAGCTGCTGCATTCAAAGTGCACAGCATCCTAAGTGTGGAGCTGGGCGGGACCTCAGAGGCCAGCCAGCCCTCCTCCCATCCCCCACTGTACAGAGGAGCTCTTACAAGTGGGCTCTGGGGCAGTGAGAGGTCCAGTGACTGTGCCTGGGCTGGGAACCCAAAATGAATCTGAGGCTGCTTTTCCCTTCCACTCTGAGACCTGTTCTCAGCCCACTTGGCCTTGCTGCCCCTCCACTCCTACTTAGGCCTAGGCACATGAAACCAGAGTGCCCTCCACAGCCAGAGGATCCTGGCTATGTTTCTCTTCTGGTTCTTACCTGTCAGGAAACCCAACTGAAATGGGTCTGTAGGTGCCCAGGAGGAGCCCCTGATATCTCACCAGATAAACTGCCTACTCCCACTGGAGAAAGCCAACTCTACCTCCAAGGGTGGGAAGGAAGGGCCCTCCCTCAAAGGTCATCTCTCTCTGTCCCCATCCCTGCATTGTACAGAGGGGCAAGTGAGGCAGCCAAGAGGGAAGATGCAGCATGGGAGGGTGGAAAAATAATTGAATCTGGGGTCAGGGGACCCAGGATCACTCATGTCTCTGTCACCATTCAATGCCTGTGTAATGTCAGGTCAGACACTTCTTCCTGGAGCCCTTTAGGCTCTAGAAGGAGAATCTTATGACTGTGGATGCATCTTGTTTAGGGGGACCAAGGAACAGAAACTGGCCTGAGATCCTGACTGGAAACTGCTGGAGCTGATTTCTGAAGTCTTTCTTATCAGCTGCTTTTTTGACCTTTTGTTTTTGTTTTATGACCTCTTTGATAATGTGTTTTATTCATAACTTGAAGAGGGAGGCAATCTGTGATTTTATGGTGACATGTGTGACTCATGAGTACCTCACTCATGGGGACTCAGTTTCCCCATCTGTAAAGTAAAAGAGTTGGACAGGATCTGAAATGTATCTCCCACCCCTCAGACTGAGCCACTTCCTGACTTTTGGCCCAGACCCTCAATTTCCCCAAGTTCAAGCACAGATGAGGAGCCTAGCCCCCCCAAACCCCACGGGGAGCAGGGGCCCTCAAGGAACCCCCCCCCCACTCTTTGAGTTATGTGCGGTTGCCCCTGCTAGTTCCAATAGCCGGTGGGGTCGGAGCCTCACCTGAGCCAAGAACAGCTGAGAGTTCTCTTTACACCCCTTTCCCCACCCTCTCCCCAGTTGCCAGGACACAGGTTTGGGGGAGGAGACACGGTTTGGGAAGGGAGAGTTCCGGGGAGGGCAGACCCTGAGGACTCAGGATCTCATTGACTTGGTGCAGATCTGGGATGCGACGGCCGAGAAAAAAAGCGTGCTTACTGAAGAGCCACAAGAGCAAGGTCAGCGTGCTGGCCTGGAATGCTGACTAGATTTCTTCCGGGAACAGCGACACGTCCTTAGCGCAGATAGACATCAGGGTCGGCAGATCTATCAAAGGTTCACTGCCAGCTGCGAGGCCACAAGCAAAAGGTGTGTGGGCTGAAGTGGCCCCCTGATCACCAACTGTTGACGCGGTGGGGTGGGGGGTGGGGAACGGACAACAAGCTGCTGCTCTGGGACTCGGCCACCTGAGAGCCCATTCTTCGTACGCCCAGCACCAGGCCGCCGTCAAAGCCTTCGTTTGGTCTTCCCACCAGCACAGCGTCGGGAGGTGACTCTGCTGACTGCTGCGTGCGCCTCTGCAACACGCTGATAGGGCAGCCCCTGCACCACATCAACACTGGATCTCAGGTGACAACCTGACCTGCTCCAGACAGAGCAACAAGCTGGTGAGCACCCACAGCTACACAGAACCAAATCGTCGTCTGGAGATACCCCTCCCTGACTCAAGTGGCCAAACTCACTGTACACACCCACAGATTTCTGTGCTTCTAGGTGGCTCCCGTCAGACAGGCAATAGTCATGGGAGCTGAAGACAAGACCCTCAGGTTTTGGAACGTGTTCCCCAAGTCGTAGGTCTCGTGCCCATCGGCCTCGGTGCTCAATCTCTTCAGCAGAATCAGCTAACTGTGGACCGCACCACACGTCCCCACACTGTATCTAGCCACAGTGGACCGCTCAAGCATCTGAACCAGCACATTTCAAGAAACCCTGACCTCTAATCAGTGTAACAGGAGTAGGGGCGGGGCGGGAACCAGGACCTGGAGAATCTCTGGAGAGGCTTATTAAATACCTGCTGGTTAACGGTGCTGGATGGTTTGCACGTCCTACCCTGGCTCATCTCAGCTAATGCCCTCCAGGCCAGGCATGGATGAGGGGAGGTACCTAATTGTGCCTTTGGAAGCAATCCAATACTTAATTCTCCAGCCTCCCCTGACAACCTTTTTGGTTTTTTGCCAGTTTGTTCTTCCTATTATTGCTCATAATCTGAATTCTATGGTTGCTCTAGGATAGCATTGAGGGGAACCACTGGTACCAAGTGATCCCTGCAGGAACGCCCAGGGTACCAGTGCAGGCTGTTTGCTGACCAGGCCTGAGTGAAGGGTTAAAGGAACGTAAAGATCTTACCTATGTATTTCTGGGTCTGTGTGACTACATATCTTCCCTTCTGCGTTCCCAGGTCTAAAGGTACACAGGTATTTTGTCCCATCAATCACAGAAATCTTAATCCTTTTGAACTCTGGTCTAGTTCACAGCTGTTACACATCAGGTGCTGAGTCAATTTGAGTCAACTAGGCACTGAGTGAGGCAGGCACTTTCACCTTTTGGCATTAAATCAAACAGGTGCTAGGTCAAGTAGATTTTCAAGCCTTTCTGCACTGAGCCAATCAGGTGCTAAGTCCTTCTTTGAAAACCACGTGTATTCTTGAAGATTGGTTTTCTCTGGGGCCTCACAGAGGGGAAGGGTGCTTCACCTGAAATCTTTGTGATTTACCATATTAGGGACACTGAATAGCCGGTATCAAGTTTCCTCATTCACTTACTACCCTCCGGGGAAGGAGAACTCAAAAGTAGGTGCCCAGGTCTGGTGATGCATGTAAATATTTGTATTGCTCTGTTAAGCTTTGTTTTTCTATATTTTTGTAATGAGGTTTTATATAGTTTATATACATATATATATATATATATATGTCTGTGTGTGTATACACACATATACACATATATAGATATATATATATACATACACACATATATGTATGTATATACACATACACTAATATCCTAAGAAATTTGTAGCAGTAGCTCATATGGCATTGCCTTCTCTTCCTATCCTGTTGAATGGCACCAGTGAGCAGTGGGAGCATCTCCAGAGGACCAACGGTTTTAGAGAGAACGACTGGGATGAATTTCCTGCTTGCTTTTGCAATCGGGGAGGGCATCAACAAATTGAGTACGTCTCTCCGTCTGACTCTGAAGCAGGACAGAATAGCCCGGGGAGAACCTCCACAAGGGAAGGCTGAGAATCCCTCTCTCTGCACTGGAGGATTTCCAAGGCCCCGGTGATTGGGCACAGCTAACTGGCCCCGGGAGACCGGGCTTATCCAAACTACAAGCTCTTCCTGTAGGGCGACAGTTTGCAGACTCAGTGGCTCCAAGTTGAGGAGGCTTGTCAGCCAGCTTTCCTGAGGGCAGAATAGGAGCCGAAACCCCGCCCCCAGAGTCCAGCCTGGACTCCACCTTCCCCTCGCCCCTCCCCTACCTCCTGCGGTTGCCATAGCCACCACCCAGAGGTGGCAGGATTGGTGGATTCAAAGTTCCAGACCCAGGGCAGACAAAGGGACGCGTGACTCTCGCTGCCCTCGCCCTCTCCATCACCATGGTTACCACCATGCTTGGATGACAGCCCTGGCCCATCTGGCCTCTGCAGGTCTCCTTCCAGGCTAGCCAGGCCCCAATAAGGCAAACCTGTCGAGATTCCTATAGAGTGTAGTGAGTTGGACAGTTGGCCAGGTCACCTCCAGACCCGCTCAGGACAGCAGGATGTCCGGGGAACTCAAGTCCGTCCACTCAGTGTTTGAAAGGCTAATTCCGACCCCTTCTTGTCTCTCCACAAGGGAATGACCCTTTTTGCCCCCCAACCCTACCCCTCCTTGTTCCACCCTATTTCCTGGCCTATGGACTTAACCTAGGCTCTGCCCACGCCCCAGCACTGGCCTTTCCCCGGGGCTTGGATCTACTTTGGAGTCAAGGAGAGGGAACCCCAGCCAACACAGAGTTGGGAGCCCAGATTGGGTGGAGGGGTCACTGCCGACCCCAGGCCTGGCCTGCTGAGGGAAGTGAGACTGGGGAATGTATGACTGTCCCTCTGCCGACCCCGAGGTCAAAGAGGGTGGTACCTGGGTCCAGTCAGCCTCAGCCAATCTTGGAAATGAGGAAGCCTAAGACCACGGGTCAATAGGGTGCTTCACTCCTAGGGTGACCAGTCCAGGTTGAGTATGGGCAGGGAGGCTCGTGACAGGGGGAGGCCATGCTGGGGCCCAGGTCCAAGCATTAGAGGGGGCATTGAGGCTTACTTTGAGAGCTCCACGGGTAACCAGGGCTGGGGCCCTATTTGCTGGGGTATTGCAGACTGCCTGGTAAAGCATGGCGTGGGCAAACACTTGGGATGTTGGACCGGACCACACAAACTAAGGGCTGGATTGGTTTGAGACCATTCCAATGATCTCACCTCTGGTGCTGTCCCCCGATTAGTGTCTGTTTTACGGAATCCTGCCTGCTTGGAGGGATGGGACCGCTGGGCTGATGGTCTGCTAGAGATGGTCATTAGGGTGGTTTTGTTTTCCATCACCACCAAGTTTCTCTCCAAAATTCCTAGGAAAACTCACTATCTAGTTATTGTCAGTTTAACGTTCTTTGGAGCCAAGAGGGCAGGTAATGATCACTGTAAACTTTACGTAGTTTTATGTCCTAGGAAGAGGGAGTGGGCTCCAATATGATGTCACTTAGGCTAAATGGTCCTAACGTTCCTAAAGCAGATGAGAGTCACAAGGAGTGAGCTTGAGATTGGATCAAGTTCTGGCTGTGCAGTGAACGTTAAACCAACCCTCCCACCAGTTTGTAATCAATGTGGCTCCATCATCACTGATGATGGAAAGGCTATTTTATAGAGAACTCACAAGGGGCAGAAGATCACATGGTGGGCAGAAGAATCGACACAAGGACACTCTCAACGTCTCAAGAACTTTGGATTTTACTGCGCAACAAAGGAGACACTGGCACAGGACCACTCAGCATGGTGTGCTCACAACAGAAAGGGTGCTGTGCTCTACGAGGAAAGGACAGTTGAGACAGCAGAAAGTAAACATGGGATGCACAAATTTAGAGTATCTACCCCAAATATTCACATAGACTATCTGTGCCTAACTTGTAGACCATTCCCGGCTCGTATTTGTCTGAACACTCAATATCAGACACACTGACACTTAACTTTATCGTGATGATATGATTTTGATCCTCTTCTAAAACACAGGACAACATCCATTGCAGCAGTGAGGGCGTATAATAGAAAATTAACGTTGGGAGAGTGATGATGGGTGGAATGGAGACTGAAGTGAAATGACTTGGTTACTGGCATACAGTAGGCACTTAATACGTATTTGTTGAAATCTGGAAGAAGACAAGGCAGAAATTGTATAGATCACTTGGTTACACAAATGTAAATCAAAACATCTTTGAGATACCACATCACATCCGTCAGATTGGCTAACATGACAAAACAGGAAAATTAAAAATCCTGGAAAAGATGTGGGAAAATTGGAACACTAATGCATTTGTTGATGGAATTATAAACTGATTCAACCACTCTTCAAAGCAATTTGGAACTATGGCCAAAGGGACATAAAAATGTGTGTACCCTTTGAGCCAGAAATGCAACTTCTAGAATTATATCCCAAAAATATCGCAAAAATGAGAAAAGGACTCAACTGTAAACCAAAAAAAAAATATTGGTAGCTGCTCTTTTCATTGTGGCCAAGAACTGGACATTGAGGGGGTGCCAATCTTGTGGGAAGTGGCTGAACAAGTAGTGTTCATATGAGTACATATGAATGTAATGGAATACTATTATGCTATAAGTAGTGATGAGCAGGCCTACTTCAGAAAAACCTGAAAAGACTTATGTGAGCTGATGCTTAGTAAAGGGAGTAGAACCGGGAGACCATTATACACAGTGACAGGCACATTGTTCGATGACTAACTTTGATTAACTTAGCTCTTCGCAAGAGTACATGACCTACAACAACTCCAAAGACTCCTGATGAAAAATGCCATCCACATCCAGAGAAAGAAATATGGAGTCTGAATGCAGACTGAAGCATACTATTTGATCTCTCTTTTTATTTTTTTTATTTGTTTTGGTTCCTCCAATTTATTCTAATTCTTCTGTACAACATGACTAATGTGAAAATATGGTAAATTATATTACAAAATATACAAAATACATTTAATTAGAATCTAGAGCCTATATTGTACATTGCACACCATGTTGAGAGGGGGAGAGAGGTGGAGACAATTTAAAACTTATGGAAGCGAATGTTGAAAACTAAAATTAAATAAATTCATTTTTCAAAACAAAAGAAAAGAAGGTCATTTCTTTTGTCCAGTAGGAGGTCATGGACTATTTGGGAGAGAGTAGTTTGATTAGCGTCATGGGATTGGGAGTCAGATTGCAAAGACAGAAGGAGATCCTGGTTATTGCCAAAGTAAAGGCCTCAGGTACATACAAGTTTTTTCATGAATTTGGCTGATTCAGCGTATAAAGAAAGGATTGTTTTAAGAATAATGGACATTAGGGACCTATAGACAAGAGAATGAAATATTGAAGATGATAATCATGCCAAAGACTGACATTTGTGGGATTCTAAATACTGGTAGAGTTGTCCTTTACTACCTGTTCTCATGGAAGCCCCAAAACCACCCTGTCAGGAAGGAATTTCTGGCATTCAGACCTCCCATATTTTACAGATGAGGAAACTGAGTGCCAGACTCTCTTCTCTTTCTTTGTGAGCAACAGGCACTACAAGGCAAAGGGAAGAGTCTGGACTTGTAGACACCATACTGGGTTTTAAGCCTCAACTCTGCCAAGTATTCCTTGTATTGTTACATTAAAAATAGCATAAGTAATCCCAGTTTGTTTTTTAAACATCATTTTCTGAAGTTTCAACTCCATGTAAGTGACCTGGATTTGGAGATGGCACAACTTCACTCCCTCTCCCTACAGTCACCTCACCAGAAGAATATCACTAATTTCCACCTGAATGTCCCGATCAATTCCACCAGTAAGAATACAGGAAACCAAAGCCTTAATCCCATTTATCACTCTCTCCAAGAAACCAGGGTTCAGGGTTTGTTGTGCTAAGAGTCCTGGGCCCGATTTGTTCCTGCAACTACATGCTTTGCTGAATAAATTGCTTGCCTGAATAATACTTATTTTATTTTTTGTTTCAGTGTAAAAGTATGTTCTTTCACCACTCATGGAGACCTCATTTTTTATGTGTTTCCTACTTTGTAAGAGAGGGAAAGGAATGCAAAAACAAACAGACCTGGAATATGGGAGATACATTGGTAGAGTTTGTTGAGTGTATTGGTTACGCCTACAATGACTGTCTAAGAGATGCCTGGGGAGGTATGTAGCAGTCAGATTGTGGGGAGGCCTGAATAGGCAATTTCCTGGGTCATTTCCCCTGATGACTGTTCCAAATATTTCACTGTCTCCTCAAGCCCTCAACCAAGGCACATGACACCCTCCACACAATGTCACTTGAAGTCTTAATCCCCTGCCTCACTAAGGGAAATGAGGGCACCTAAATGGACTTTCCTTGATTTATTTTTTCTACTCCTCAAAATTTTTGATTACCTACAACCATTTTATCCCCTCTCCTGCTTGTCTTATGACTCCTCTCTAAAGCAAATCCCTCCACCTGTGCCATGTGAGTCCTCACACCTTTGCTTGGTTCATATCTCCACTACCCCCTTTCTGAGTGCTGAACCTGTCAGAGGCAGGAAGAACAAGACTCACATCCCAGGTCCCAGGTTTTCTACTTATGAGTGCCCAGATGCGTCTCTGATCCTCAGTTTTCTCTTCTGTCAAATGAGACAGGTAACCATACCAGGGGTTCTTACTGGACGAGGTGGTTGTGAGGGTCCTGCGATATCAAGTATGGAAAGGAAAGTTTGCCAGCCTTGGGATTTCATCAATGCGGGTTGTTACTGTTATCATCTTCAGTCGTTCTGTCTCCAGTATTTTCCATCTATCTAAAACCTCATCTCTCTAATCTGGTTGCTGCCAGGGTCCTCAGTTCTGCCTCCTTTTCTTGCTGTGTCCTGGATGGGAGAGGAGGAGTGGTGCTGGTAATGCTGATTGGAAGATCAACGAGTGAATTCAGCGCTCTGCATGGCACATGCTCCGCAGGATAGAGGTATAAAGGAGTCAGGACCAGGAAAAAGGGGATGGATGGGTTAGACAGGTGCCCCTATGCCCCAGGCACTGTGAATCCAGTGAGTGACAAATTGGGGAACTGGAGGATAGAGATATGATAGACTGACTGCTCCCTCCTATCTCCCTCCCCTCACTCCATCTTTATCATCCCCCTTTCTCTTATGTTATCCCCCTTGTTTCGTCCCTTGTACCTTTCTCTTTTTGTCCCCATTGTCTCACCCTTTCTCCTCTTTCACCTCCACCATTTCCTTATTGTCTCTCCCGTTTTCCCTTTCTCTTCCTCCTCTTCCATATAACCTTCTCCCTCTCCCTCTTCCCCCTTCCACTCATCTAGCTCTTTGTCTTTCCCCTTCCTCCTCCCTTGTTTCTTTCCCCTTTGCTTTCCATTCTCTGCTTCCTAGAATTCTGAGCTTCTTCTAGGCTCCATGCCACATGAGCCTTTTTCTATCTGGGTACAGCTAGGTGGCGATGGAGTTGAAACAATAGAGGGGTCAGGATCATTTTGGATTCCTGCTGAGGTCTCTCTTTCTGAAGGTGACTTTAAAGTTCCCAGGTGCTCACCTCCTCAGGAGATGTAGGTTTTCTTATGTTCTCTAGCCCTATTTTCTGAGTTCCTCCAGTTGCTCTTTAAGGTAATTTTCTGGATTGGACTTGCACTTGGAGAGCATCAACCAGTAAGGTAACTGGGCTGAGTGACCAAAGTCAAACCCCACAAGAATATGGGACCCCACCCTCCCTTGGCTAGATATGATCTTGGATTTGTGCAGCCCTTAATCTGCTTAAAGAGGCAGTGTGTGGCAGTGGATTTGGTTTAGGGGAGACTTGGCTTCCGATCCTTTCTCTGAGCTCTTAAACTGGGGCTCTCCCACTGGACCCTATATTCAGAACTACAGGGGACCTTTGAATACATGTTGTCTCCCTCTTCTTCTCCATTCCTCGAGGTCTCAGATGAGGAGCTGAGACCCAGGAAATGCAAGTGCCTTGCCCAGTTGAACAAGCCTTAGTCAGACCATCCCTCAAACCCAGTCCTCTGGCTCCAGCCCAGAGCATATTCCCCTCTACCAAGGATACTTTCCTTATCATCCTGGATTCCAGCTGGACTTGGGTTTGAGATGTAGGGCAAGAAGAAGCAGGAGCAGTTGATAAGGACAACAAATAAGATGCCCTATTTCTTTAATAAGAAAGAAAGGAGACAACCCCTTTTCTAGTGTCCTGTATTCAGTCTTCGTCTACACCTCAGCTATGGGAGGGTTGGTCCACTTTCAAAGCAGAAACTCTTTCCACCTGAGGAAGGTATCCACTCAGCTAGAATTATCCTGGTAGAGGAGTCCTTCAGGTGCTGAGCAGTGATGAACTACATTGTCCCTCCAACCACAAATAGACCAATTGTGAGGAGCCCTTGTCTTTGCAGATTAGAGGCAGGTCAGGTTAGTCTGTTATCATGATGATGGAGCAATATCACGGTAGACCCCATCTTTTCTAGAAATATTCAAACCAACAACACTTATTCTAGAATTTTATGTATAATTTGTTTAGATAACATAATCCATTTTCACATTCCCTTATACTTAAGAACTAAAAAAAAAAAAGCCAGACCTTGCCTGCCATTGCTGTTCCAGTCTTTTTCTAAGAAATACCTACATCCCAATTAAATGCTTTAAATATGAAGTATCTTATACTCTTTCATTATCCTTGTGTTAATGTGAATGCTTTTTGGGAAAAGGTTCCTATCCCTCTGATGGAGGTGATTTCACAACCTGAGAAGTGTCTAAGATGGTTTTTGTTGCCTGTTGGAAATTATTCAACATGGTATAAAAATAGCTTATTCTAGACAAGATCTCCTCATTACTGGCATGCTTAGGTGCATGAACAGATGTTTGCTTTGCATGGGGTAATGTGGCTAAATCTCGGCCTAACATCACAGAAATTGTCACTATGGGAGGTTGTGAAAATATGCCCCCTCTCTCATCATTATCACCTATACTATCTACTGTGTGCCAGGCAACATACTAATTACTCTACAATTAACATCTCAGTTGACCTTAACAACCACCCACGGAGTTAGAACCTGTTGTTATTCGCATTTATTCCCGTTGAAGGCCTGAGGCAAAGCATGTGTTTAGTGACTTGCCCAGGGTAAAACAGCTAGAAATTGTCTGAGACCAAATTTGACGCCATTTCCAGGGCTCCATCTGCTGACCCACCCAGTTGCCACTAACCTGTAAAAAGTGTGATGACAACACATGATTCCATAAAGATCTTGTTGGTCTATGATGGAATGAACACTAAAAGTCACCAAAGCTCATTATCTTTCCTAGTGTGCTGGTAATAAGCTCATATGTTCGTATCTCTGTCTATTTTCATAGACCCGAGTATGGCAAACAAATGATTCTTAGGTTTTAAGACCTATAATTTCCGATTCAAGGTGCTGAAACATTTGGGAACAATTATATGTCTTGTTCCTCTCATAACAGCTCTCAATCTGCATTTATTTTTTTATTTAACTTTTAGCATTCATTTTCACAAAATTTTGGGTTCCAAATTTTCTCCCCATTTGTCCCCTCCCCCCACCCCAAAACACCAAGCATTCAAATTGCCCCTATCACCAATCTGCTCTCTCTTCTATCATCTTTCCCTTCCCTTGTCACCATCATCTCTTTTGTCCTGTAGGACCAGATAACTTTCTATACTCCATTACCTGTATTTCTTATTTTCTAGTAGCAAGAACAGTACTCAACAGTTGTTCCTAAAACTTTGAGTTCCAAATTCTCCCCATCCCTCCATCCCCACCCATTCCCTTTGGGAAGGCAAGCAATTCAATATAGTCTATATCTCTGTAGTTTTGCAAATGAATTCCATAATAGTCATGTTGTGTAAGAATAACTATATTTCCCTCAATATTATCCTGCACCCCATTGCATTTGTTCTCTCTTTTGATCATGTCCCTCCCCAAGAGAGTTGACTTCAAATTGCTCCCTCCTCCCATTGCCCTCTCTTCCATCATCCTCCCCCCTTCTCCCCTACTTTTCTGTATTGTAAGATAGGTTTTCATACCAAAATGAGTGTGCATTTTATTCCTTCCTTTAGTCGAATGTGATGAGAGTAAACTTCATGTTTTTCTCTCACCTCCCCTCTTTTTCCTTCCATTGAAAAGCCTTTTGCTTTCCTCTTTTATGAGAGATAATTTCCCCATTCCATTTCTCCCTTTCTCCTCCCAATATATTTCTCTCTCACCACTTAATTTCATTTTTTTAAGATACAATCCCATCCTATTCAATTCACTCTGTGCTCACTGTCTGTGTGTGTGTGCATGTGCATGTGTGTGCATGCATGTGTGTGCCTGCATGTGTGTGTGTGTGTGTGTGTGTGTGTGTGTAATTCCACCAACTACCCAGATACTGAAAAGTTTCAAGAGTTACAAGTATTGTCTTTCCGTGTAGGAGCATAAACAGTTAAACTTCAGTAAGTCCCTTATGACTTCTCTTTGCTGTTTACCTTTTCATGCTTCTCTTCATTCTTGTGTTTGAAAGCCAAATTTTCTTTTCAGCTCTGGTCTTTTCATCAAGAATGCTTGAAAGTCTTAAATTTCTTCAAAAGACCATTTTTCCCCTGAAGTATTATACTCAGTTTTGCTGGGTAGGTGATTTTAGTCCTACTTCCTTTGATTTCTGGAATATCATATTACAAGCCCTTCAGTCCCTTAAGGTAGAAGCTACTAGATCTTGTGTTATCCTGATTGTATTTCCACAATACTGGAATTGTTTCTTTCTAGCTGCTTGCAAGATTTTCTCCTTGACCTGGGAACTCTGGAATTTGGCCACAATGTTCCTAGGAGTTTCTCTTTTTGGATCTCTTTCAGGTGGTGATCGATGGATTCCTTCAATACTTATTTTGACCTCTGGTTCTAGAATATCAGGGCAGTTTTCCTGGATAATTTCATGAAAGATGATGTCTAGGCTCTTTTTTAGTCAAGGCTTTCAGGTAGTCCCGTAATTGTTAAATTGTCTCTCCTGGATCTATTTTCCAGGTCAGTTGTTTTTCCAATGAGATATTTCACATTCTCATCCATTTTTTCATTCTTTTGGTTTTGTTTGGTGATTTCTTGGCTTCTCAGAAAGGCATTAGACTCCATCTCTTCCATTCTAATCTTGAGAGAACTATTATCTTCAGTGAGCTTGTGAACCTCTTTTTCCATTTGGCTAATTCTGCTTTTGAAAGCTTTCTTCTCCTCATTGGCTTTTTGAACCTCTTTTGCCAATTGAGTGAGCTTATTTTTCAAGGTGTTATTTTCTTCAGCATTTTTTTGGGTCTCCTTTAGCAAAGTGTTGACCTCATTTTCATGATTTTCTTGCATCTCTCTCATTTCTCTTCCCAGTTTTTCCTCCACCTGTCTAACTTGATTTTCAAAATCCTTTTTGAGCTCTTCCATGGCCTGAGCCCATTGAATATCTATTTCAGATGTTTGGGATACAGAGGCCTTGACTTCTACATCTTTCCCTGATGGTAAGCATTGTGCTTCCTCATCAGAAAGGATGGAAGGAGCTATCTGTTCACCAAGACAGTAACCTTCTATGGTCTTATTTTTTTTCCCTTTTATGGAGATTTTCCCAGCCAGTTACTTGACTTCTGAGTTTCCTCTCCACACCCACTTCACCTCCAGATCCACCCAGCTAGTGCTTGGGTGCTGAGATTCAAATGCTACTCCCAAGCCTCAGGGCTTTTGGTGGGGCTGGGGCTGCTATTCAGTATGAGATTAAGCTCTGGTGCTGGGGTATGGGGCAGGGCCATCACAGGGGACTCAGTTCCCTCCAGGGGTTTATGCAGAGGCCTTCAACAATGGATCCGACATCCTGTCTGCTTTGGGAGTCCCTGTCTGCTGCTGCCTCCTCTGCTGCCACCTCTTCTGCTGCCTCTCGAAGGGAGCTGTGTTATGGGGACACCCTGCTTCCCTCTCATCAAGTAGAAAAAACCCTCTCACTGACCTTTGGCTCCTTTGGGTGGAGGGACCTGTGTGACCACTGGAGATTCTGTCCCTGAAGCCTGCTCGGATCTGCTGCTCTCGGGTGCCACATGGCCAAGTTAGGTCTGGGCTCTCCTCCAGGTCAGGTGTGCGACCGATCTTTTGTGTCAGTTTTTCAGGTCTCTCTGGAACAGGTATCTCCTCCATTCCATTGTTCTGTGGATTCTGCTGCTCCAGAATTTGTTGGGACTTCTTCTTTACAAGTTTTATGGGCTGTGGGTTAGGAGCTAGTATATATGTATCTTTCTACTCCGTCATCTTGGCTCCTCCCCCATCAGTCTACATTTAAAAACAGAATATTACTGATGTCTTTGGTTTATTTCACCATCCAGGATTAGCCCAGTTTCTTCCCTCTACCTCTTCCAGAGAACAGTATGACAAATAATATATAACAGAGTATGTGTTCAGTTTATTTTTCTTGGCTTGGTGCTATTCCTAACAATTCTACAGTACCAAATAGCATCGAGAAGAGTATGGGCATCCTTATTTTTGTCCCTTTCTTTTTGATAAGACTCTGGAGTATCTGCATTTCACATGATCATTGGTTTTGGTTTTAGACCATTTTGAAAATATTTTAAAAATCCCTCCATGTCTGTATTCTGTAAGATTTATGGCACACATAAGTATTATACTTTGTCACAGGTCTTTATGCTTCTAGTGAGATAATCGTGTGGCTTAGATCTTTTCATTTTGACTGTGGTGAGCTACTCTGAGTGTCTCCTTAATGTTGATCCATCCTTGCATCCCTGATAGAAAACCACCTTGATCCTTATTAATGAAATCCTGGGTGATGGGCTGTAGTCTGTTGGACAGAACCAGTTTTCATGAATGATATAGGCATCTGATTCAACTGTGTTTTATCCATTCATGGTTTAGATGTTAAGAGTCTATTTCTCTCATAAAATAATTTTTGTAGGGTGCATTCTTTCTCAATTTTTTAAAAATAACTTGCATGGTATGGGTACTAATTTTTCTTCTAAACACTTGATAGAATTGTCTCAAACCACAACAACCAGGAGGTTCCCCCCTACTCCACTTCGGTAATTCCTTTACATTAAGTTCTATTTCACTTTCTGAGATAGGCTTTTAAGATGTCTCTTTTATCTCTGTTGGTTTGGTATTTGGTGGTTTTGAACATGTTTATCTTTGTCTTTTGTATTCTCCGGTTTGTTTTTGGTTTTATTTTGTTTTGTTTTTTTCCTTTTACAGTTATACCTGTAACTGATTATTGTTTTAATTTCCTGAGTTTTCTTATGATTTTCCCTAACTCTAACACCAGGCAGTGTGCTAAGTCCTGGGGATGTAAGAGGAAAAAATAAAGAGAGTCCCTTGTCTCTAGGATTTTACGATGTATTGAGAGAAAATAACGTAGAATAAGGGGGCTGGAGAAATAGGTAGCCAGTGAACAGTGCAAAGAGTGCCGTTGGTGGGAAATGAGGAGATACCTGGATTTGGGAGCCGTCTTACATGGACGAGTTCCTTATTCCACCCTGTAGCCCTCACTCAGAGAGTACTGTGACATTGTGAACAGCAAATCTTTTGAAGACTCCCTGGATAATGAGTGTCCTGATAGGAAGTTTCCAGGGGCTTGGTGGTATCCAAGGAATGCAAGATTGTGGGAAACTTTAGTAGTTTTTTTTCAAAGTACCAGTTTTTAGTTATCCTCTCTTTAGATATTTCTTTGTCTTTTGGTTTGTTTCCAATTGACGTCCTCTAATTTCTGATATCCCTTCTTGTGTGCTTATTTTAAAGTTCTGTGTTTATTTTCCAGTTGTGTAATTTGTGTACTCAGTTCATTAATCTTCTCCTTTTCTATGTTTGTAGAGTTTTCATTTTCTCCCTGAGGACTGCTTTGGCAGCACCGCAAAAATTTGGGTATGTTCTTCAATTGAGATCATTTTTTCATCTAACTATTAACAGTTTGTTTGATTTGTTCTTTTAATCAATCTTTAGAATTTCATTATTGTCTCCATGTAGACCTGCATCTTTTTTTTGTGATCCCTAAATGGAACACAGTATTCTTTTTCATTTTGGTGTGTAAAAGATGGTTTTTCTCCCACATAATAATATTTTATTTTTTCCAATTATATGCTAAGACAATTTTCAACATTCATGTTTACAAGATTTTGAGTTCTAAATTTGGTTTGTTTTTTCTTCCTCCCCAAGATGACATGTATTCTGATATAGGCTATATTTGTACAATCATATTAAACATAATTCCACACTACTCATGTTGTGAAAGAAGAATTAGGACAAATGGAAAAAAAATATGAGGAGGGGAAAAAAAAAGAAAATAGCATTTGCTTTGATCTATAAAAATAAAATTCCCATGGAGGATTAAAAAATTAAGCATATTAAAGTGAATATTTTTTTCATTGTATTGAGAAGAACTTAGACTATCAAAGTTGGTCGCTGCACAGTGTTGCTGTTACTATGTGCATTGTTCTCCCGGTTCTTCTCACTTCACTTAGCATCAGTTCATGTAAATCTTTCCAGGTGTTTCTTCTCATATTTCTTATAGAACAATTGTATTCAACTACATTAATAGACCATAACTTATTCAGTCATTCCACAATTTATGGTTATCCACTCACTGTGAAATTCTTTGCCATCGCAAAAAGCTGCTGTGAGTGTTTTTATAGAAGTGGGACGTTTTCCCTTTTTTATGATCTCTTCAGGATACAGACCTAGCAGAGGTATTGCTGAATCAAAGGTATGCAATGATGACAGACTTTTGAGCATAGTTGCAATTTACTCTCCAGAATGGCTGGATCAGCCCAAAACTCCACCAACAATGCTTTAGTGTGCCAATTTTCCCACATCTTCTCCAACTTTTATCATTCACTCTTTCTGTCATATTAGCCAATCTGGTAGTTGTTTTAATTTGCATTTCTCCAATCAATGGTGACTTAGAGCTTTGTATATATGACTGCAGATAGCTTTAATTTCTTTATCTGAAAAGAACCTGTTCATAACCTTTGACATTTTATCAAATGTGGAATGACTTGTATTCTTATTTGGACTCATTTCTCTATATATTTTAGAAATGAAGACTTTATCAGAAACCATGATTTTAAAAACTCTTTCCTAGCTCTCTGCTTCTCTCCTAATCTTGATTGCATTAGTATTGTTTGTGTAAAAACTTTTAAATTTACTGCCATGCAAAATTTTGCATTTCACCATCTTTTCTATCACTTCTTTGGTCATAAATTTTAATTTTGCCCATGGATCTGAAAAATAAAGTGTTCCTTGTTCTTCTAATTTGCTTATGGTATCACACGCAGACTTATGTCTAAATTGGGTATACATTTTTAGTACACCTTGAAATGTGGTGTAAGATGTTGGTCTATGCTTATTTCTGGCATAGTGTTTTCTAGTTTTCTCAGCAGGTTTTGTCAAATAATGAGTTCTTTTTTTCCGAAAGCTAGAGTTTTGGGATTCATCAATGACTAGATTACTATAGTCATTTTATAATATGTTTTGTGTACCTAACTTTTCCACTAATCCACCATTGTTTCTTAGCTTGTACCACACAGCTATTGATGATTTCTGCTTTGTATAACAGTTTTAGGTCTGATATAGCTAGGCCATGTTCCCTTGAATTTCTTTTCATTAATTCCCTTGAAGTTCATTAACTTTTGTTCTTCCAGATCAATTTTGTTGTTCTTTTTCTAGCTCTATAAAATAATTTCGATAATTTGACTTTCTGTTCATCCTTTGTTTTCTGAGAAGACTGTAACATCAGAGAAATTATGACTCTAAATCAACCCCTCCAGTTAGAAAAATTCCTTTAATGCTCCCAATCCACACACACACACACACCTTTCACCCTTTCTCAACTCCCAATTTTTCTCTCTTCTCTTTTTACCAGTTGGGATGCTCCATGTGCCCCTGCATCCAAATCCTACCCATCCTTCAAGGCCTAACTCAAGATCCATCTCTACCATAAGATCTTCCCCAACCTTCCTAGCTTGTATCAACCTTCTCTTTATTTTAGAACTGAATGTCTGTATCAGTCTTCTTCAAAGACATTCTGCATTGTATTCTCTGTTACTTAACGCTTATCCAAATGTAGGTCTTCTTTCCCTAACTACCTCCTGCTATAAAGGGCAGGGCATGCGTTTTTCATTACTTTGCTGTCCTCCACACAGTGCTATTAAAGGGAAAGAAGTAAAATATTTGTTAGTTCAATGACTGAATTAAGAAATTCATTTTATTTATTTATTTAACTTTTAACATTCATTTTCACAAAATTTTGGGTTCCAAATTTTCTCCCCATTTCTCCCCTCCCCATACCCCAAAATGCCAAGCATTCTAATTGCCTTGTTATTGCATATAACTGGGAAATAAGAAATACGGGTAATGATGTGTAGCAATCTATCTTGCCCTAAAAGAGAAGAGACAAGAAGGGGATAAGGAAAGGGTGAGGAGTGATAGAAGGGAAGGCACATTGAGGGAAGGTGTAGTCAGAATGCAAGGTGTTATGGGGTGGTGGGAGGGGAGAGATGGGAAGAAACACTGGAACCAAAAATTTTGTAGAAATGAATGTCGTAATCTAAAAATAAATAAATAAAGAACAAGAAAAGGATCAGTGGGGGAAAATAGGACTAATGGTAATGCATATTCATCATAATTGTGATCATTTACTTTATACTCGCTCCCTCTACCTATGCATATCCCTTTTATATTTCACAATCAATATGCAATTCTCAAGATTAATAAGTATCAACTTCCCTTATAGGGAGGTAAACAGTTTTCCCAAATTGAGTAACAAGTTTTTCTTTTCCATTATTTACCTTTTTATGGTCCTCTTGAGACCTGTGGTTGTAGATTGAATTTCCTATTGAATTGTGGCCTTTTTGTCAGGAAGGTCTGGGAATCCCTTATTTCATTAAATATCCATCTCCTTGCCTGAAATGTCATGCTGAATTTTTTTCTGGGTTATAATCCAAGCTTTTTTACCTTGCAGAGTATCATATTCCAATTCCTTCAGTCTTTTAATGTAGAAGCTGCAAGATCGTGTGTGATCCTGACTGTAGCTCCTCAATATTTGAATGGTTTCTTTCTGACTGCCTGTAGTATTTTCTCCTTCTCTTCATAGCTATGCAATTTGGCACCAATATTTCTTGGTGTTTTTAGTGTGGGATCACTTTCAGGAGGTGAATGGTGGATTCTTTCAATGACTATTTTGCCCTCTTGATCTAGGACTTCTGGGCAATTTTCCTTGATGATTTCTTGGAAGATATTGTCCAGGCTCTTTTTTTTGCATCATGGCTTTCTGATAGGCCAGTAATTCTTAAATTTTCTCCCCTGGATCTATTTTCCATGTCATTTGTTTTTACACTTAGATATTTTACATTTTCTTCTATCTTTTCATTCTTTAGATTTTGTTTGACTCATTCTTGATGTCTCATAGAGTCATTAACTTCTTCTTGCCCAGTTATAATTTTTGTCAAATATTTTTCTTCAGTTAACTTTTGCATCTCCTTTTCCACTGTCTAATTATTCCTTTGAAGGAATGATTTTCTCCAGTTAGTTTTTGTACTTCCTTTTCCATTTGTTCAATTTTCCTTTTCAAAGAGCTATTTTCTTCAGTGAATTCTTTTTTCATACTTTTAAAATCATCAGCCAGTTTTTCTTCTATTTCCTTCTTCAGCTCTTCCAATAGTCCTCTTTGTGCATGTGAGTGGTTCATAACCCCTTCTGAAGCTTCAGATGGGAGTACAGTCTCAATACTGATCTCTTTGATAGTTATGTTTTAGTCCTTGTCCCCATAGAGAGATTCTATGGTCTTTTCCTTCCCACTTTGCTTCTTACTCATAATGATGACACTTTGTGTAGTGTGGCCTCTGGTTCTTTGAGCTAGAAACTAAAGAGCCTGGTGGTGAACTGGCTGGTATGAGAAAACAGAGATCAGGTGAATTCTTCTTTTTTGTTTTATGTTTCCCCAGATTAGCCCTGGAACTAACTTGTTAAGTGTGGGGTAGGGGGTGATCTAGTCAGGGGTTGGTGATTCTGGCTACCCTATTGTCTTTCCATTTCCCCTGGGGTGCTGAAGCATGCCTGAGTTCCTAGTGTTGGTGGTTGCAAGGTTCCACCAACCTGGAGCACTGGATCTCCTCCTGAATTGCTAAGGTGGTGTTGTCTGGGACAGCTCTGATCCTGCACTGTTCCCCTTCCACCACAGTAAGAGGAATGCTCCTTAGAGATTTTCTTGGCCTCATGTGCTCTGAGATTGTTTGCCCCTTCTGCTCATCCCATTGATATAGAATTTTGTGGGGAAACATATGATGGTTCTTTCAAGGTCAACAACGGGAAGGAAAGAAAGCATTTAACAATCACTCCACCATGCTGACTCCCAGAATTTCAAGTAAGTGACTTCCAGGTATTTAAAAGAATTCAACTCAAGCCTTCTGAAAGCCAAAGAAAACAAAGTTTATTAAAGACTCGTCAAATTGGGTTGGCTCTAAGGGAGCCTAAGGATTTGTAATCCTTGTATTCACAAACAGGCCAGATGGAACCTCAGCTAGACAGAGTATGAACTGGATTGCATGTGAGAGCCTTCACGGAAGCGAGATGGAACTAAATACAGAAAAGACTATAGGACAGATCTGATGGTGGTCTGGTGGTGAAGGGAGGAGGGATCTAGGGAGGGTTCTCAGTAGAAGTCCAAGAAGGGAATCCAGGGAGGATCAAAAGCTGGAAACAGCTGGAGGCAGTCAGGAGACATGAGACAATGGAGTGTCTGAGTGGGAGACAGGTGGGGCAATAAAGAGGTAACAGATAATGGCCACAGATTTGAGTATGAAAGACCAAGTTATGTGGGGAGATTCAAGAAGAATTCAAGGAAGTTCCCAGAGTCTAAACCCCATCAAAAGCATCATGGACTTTGACTCAGAAACTACTCGGGACTATATAGAAAAAAACAAACAAACAACACAGTCTTTTCTTGTGGAGGTGGATAAGCAGTTTTAATGAATCAGTTCCTTCCATGCTCTCTTGTGCTTTTCATCTTTGGAGTGTTCTGCCATCAATGGAATCCTGGTCAGAGGGAAGCATGTACAATGCCCTATAGGTCCCAAAAGGATGAGGTCAGGTTTCTCTCAAACAAGATTCTCTGTTACAGAAAAATTAGTTTGCCAAATCCTGAGTTTGTAGCTCAGCAGGCTGAAGGAAAGCCATAGGCAAAGTCACGCCATTGGATTTAATAGGAAGGAGACTCCCAGTGAATTGAGATGAGGAGAAATTTTTGGCTAAGAACTGAGTGCTCTGTGACCCTTTCCCAGAGTGAATCTTGATTTGATATACAACTTTAACCAGAACACCTAGAATCCTACTGTACCAGAAGTTCCTATGCAATGTATCTCCCCAGCTGTCCTCATTTGGTGGGCAGACTTCTTTTGTTCTCTAGTTTTTCTGTTGCAGAAAGCTTAGTTACTATTGTGAAAAACAATGAGAGGGGCAATGAATTTCTAAGAATGAGATTATCTTGAAAGCAGCATTGATGAATGAAATTATCATTTAAATTTAAGAAATGCCTTTGATAGACTAAGTATCTCTTTGGCTTGAAAGGACTATTGCCACTGAATAAAGGAGTAAAGGTGAAAGGTCACTTGTTGTTTAAGGAACTCTTTGTTTAATATGAAGGTGTACTCAAAGCTTGTTACCAGTTTACCCCAGTCAGTTTAAGGCTGGGCTGGGCAAAATGCAAACAGCTCATCATCTCATTATTGCAGATGCAATGCCCTACACAGGATGCTGTCTCCTTTTTTTATTCTCTCACCATTTCTACCGGAGGTCTTTTGATTTTACTCTCTGTTGAAGGCAGGAGAGTATAAGTTAAAGACTGAGGTGGTTTGGATTGGGAACAAGGTGGGGCCGTGTCAGGGCAGGGCAGTTAAAACAAGGAGATGCTGATTTTCCACTCTGGAAATGAGTCAGTTGAAGAAAGTAACAAGGAAGTAGAAGAAAGATACAAAATGAAGAGAAGAGAGCAAAGGAGAGAAGAAAAATGAGAGAGATGATAGAGAAGTAAAAGAAAGTAATGGGATTGGTGGGAAAAGGGAAATTAGAAGTAAAGAGTTTGGCTCTATTATTAGTAGCCAGAATTTAGAATTCTTGAAGGAAGGTAGCAGAAAAGTGAATATTGCCAGGTGGGTCTTAAAAAAAAAAAAAAAAAGATCACCAAAACTCAATTATACATACACACAAACACATTCTAACTTAGTACTTAAAAATCTGTGATGTTATTTTGGCTTGATTTTACCTATGTAGTCATTTTGCTATAGGAACAGTATATCATTTGCCATGGGTCCCTCACCTGTGCAGAAATAGCCTATTGGCAGCAATGAGACAAAAATACAGGAATGTTACAAAATAATTTTTTTTAATGTCACCTTATACTCAATTGGGTCTTTTGAACACCAGATGGAGGCCTCAACATTCAGGTTTTTGGGAAGAATTCCAGTTTAATGTCAACCTTAACGAGAGAAGAAGTAAGGTAAAAAAAAAAAAGTGGAGGACAATGAGAAAAGAAAGGCCAGAAGGGGAACTCGATTGCAGTGTAACTTGATTTTTCAAATTCTAAAGCATTAATACTAATATATACTCATGTTTAATACCTGGCTTGAATAACTATGAGCACCATGAAACCAGCATTGAAGTTTTTGCTAAATGGTCAAATGTTAGCCAAAATGATGAAAGAAAACTAGCACAAGTTATTAAATTTCATACCAATAAGATAGTTATAAAATCCATTTCAATTTTGCTTCTTTCCAAGCTCATCTCTTTTCCCTTTTTTCCATCTGTGAGTGAAACTAGGTTTAGAGACATAGGTCAGACAATAACTTTGAGTGTCTACTTACATGCAGAAGAATAAAACCAGAAAAAGGAAAACTTGGGAGGAGAGAGAAAGGTTATGTGTGGTGTCATTTACTGGTGTAAAGTAATGGTATTTTGTTGACTCCTGCCACCTTCAAGCTGACAAAGACTTCTGACAGGAGATGACCCCAGACTAAAATAGAATGGTTTATTCCTTGGAGGCACAAGGTTATCTCAAGTATCTTCCCTTTCCCTGATGCCTTTTGGTTGAAACTGTGTTCCTAAAAGAAGAGAATGATGAAAGGTCGGGCTCTGTCAGACTCTGACAACTGTAAAACCTGGTTAAGAATTAATTCATATTGTGAAAGTCAAACTAAACCAATTTTGTCCTCACAACTTGGTTCATTTTGAAAGGAGATTAATTTCATCAAGCTGTTGTTCTCCCATTTATCACAATGATTTCTTTTTTCATTTACATTGGGATGAGTAAATTTAGATATTGATATCAGCATCATCTGGGTAAAATCACTGTCTTATATATTTCTCCAGTCACTGATTGATAGACTTCTGGAAGTTTTTCCTTTGCTTGTTCATGAAAGAGAAGGAAATTTGTTTCTTTTCTACTATGTTTGCTTCTTTTCCTACAATGCAAATAAGTTTCAATTTATTTTAAAAAAAAGGAGGGAAAAAATTCACAAGAACTCATTATTCCCCTAAAATTCTTCCTTCTCCTAACTTCCCTATCACTGTCTGGGACAGCACCATCATTTCAGCCACCCTGAGCTGCACCCGGGAAGACCTCATCTAATGAAGGAGCTCACACCTCATCTTTCCCAGAACCAGTGCTCTACTTAATTTCCTAGGCACCAGCTGGAAACTATTCCTTATTGTCCATTTTTCAAGTTTCCTCGTGTTCTGGTCTCTTATCTCACTAGAACAGAAGCTTAACTGGGGCAGCAGCTGGTTTGTTTTTTTTCTTCCTTGTGTTTTTTGAATTCAATCCTTAGAACAGTACCTGGCATATAGTAAGTACTCCATAAATGCCAGGATTCTATCTATCTATCTATCTATCTATCTATCTATCTATCTATCTATCTATCTATCTACCTATCTCTCTATCTCTCTATATCTATATCTATATCTATCTATCCATCTCTCTCTCTCTCTCTCTCTCTCTCTCTCTCTCTCTCTCTCTCTCTCTCTCTCTCTCTCTCTCTCTCTATCTGTCTATCTATCTATTCAGGTGTTCCCTGGTTTAAAAACCAGCTCTGAAAAGATGTATGCACAATGTACTTTTAAGCTTATTTTGTATTATCAACATCTCCATCACTTTCATATGTCTAATTCATAAAATAAATCTGGATCAAATTTGTGGTATTTGCCAAATTTTAAAGTATAATTGTTGAGACTGAAAATGAAACGGTTGGCCCTTATTCATGTGTCTCTCTTAGTCAATCCATTTATCTGTCTCTCTGTGAATACACATGTCACTACCTTTGATGCAAATAATACGTTATTTCTTTGACATCTAGTGTATTAAAGGGACATTGAGTCATCCTGAAAGGTTTATGCCAGAAGAGACATTTCTACCTCTATAATCTATATATCATCAATCTGTCCCAGGGTCCTCATTGTACCTCAGCTCCTATGTCTAATCAAGTGCCAAGTATTGTAATAACCACATGAACAATACCTTAGAAGTGCTTTCTTATCTCTCCCATCACATAACCTCATCTTGTCTCTTCTTGCCTGCTGCCGTGGTCTCCTAAGTGGTCTCCCTGCCTCAAATCATCCCCCTGTCCATTCCACCCTCCACGCAGCTGCTGAAGGGAGTTTCTTGCTGTGTGGCTCTGATCACATTAATCCCACCCCCAAAACATTGCATTGCCTTACTGGAGCACCTAGTATCAAACTGAATCAACTGTGTCTTTGATTACCTTTGTAAAGACCTAAAACTTAACTATTTGGTGCAATTATACATTATTCCACTTTGTGTACTCTAAGATCCAAGCTTATTTGCTTTAATGCTGTTCAGCACATGCAACTTTTAATTTCCCCTCTTTGCAAAGCCTTTGCAAAGGCTGGTCCCCTTGTCTATGATTCAATGTCTTGTCCTCTCTGCCTCTTCTGGTCCCCCAGTTTCCTTTGAAGCTCACTTATGTGCCACCTCATCTTACTTAAGGACTTTCCTGTCACCTCACCCTCCACAAAGTTAGAGAGCTTACCCCTTTCCCCAAAACAACTTGTATTTTATTTATATTTTACACATAATTATTTATGTGTATGTTGTCTCCACCAAAAAGGTTTAAACTTTTGAAAGACAGAGGCTATTGAATTATTGTCTTTATTTTCCTGGAACTGAATCTTTGGCCAGTGTTAGTTGATGGTAACTAAAATGCAACTGAATTTAATGAAATTTCTCCAGGAATGTCAATCACAAAAGAAAAGTTTCCAAGAAATTAAGGTTGGTTCATCTCAGGCCGGGAGTAAGGAAGACCTGAGTTAAAATTGGGCATCAGATTGTGAATCCATAAAAGTCTGACCTCCACCAAGGAGGAGAACATTTTTGCCTCATTTTCCTTATCTGTAAAATGAGCAGGAGAAGAAAATGGCTAACTCGTTTAGTACTTTTGTCAAGAAAACCTCAAATACAGTCATGAAGAATTGAAAATGGCTGAAATTATTGAACAACAATAACAACTTCAATCTATTTACAAAATATAATTGGGAAAATCATGAGCAAAAATTAATTTGTAATACTGCATAAGCATAGCATATAGTAGTATCAGCTCCTAAACTACAAATCATTCATCTATGTATTGGATTAATTTTAATTATTTCAGTGGCAAGTTCTTTAGTTACAAATTCTACTTTCACGTGATTTTGAAAGTTAGATCAATGATAAATAGAATGGATTTTTTTTCAGAAATATTTAAAAATGAATAACTTTTTTTTATTTTAGTTAGGAAATCATCAAATGATAATTATAACAAATATCATTGAATAGATGCAAATGATGAGTTTAGGAATATCATCTAATAACTTCCTAGCTATTCCAAACATTCCTCTCAGGATTGGATTCCAGTACAATAAGTAGATACAATAAAGCCCAATTCCTAACATTGATGTTCACTCATTTCAGTTATATCTTGACCCCATTTAAGGTTCTCTTTGCAAAGATATGGGAATGGTTTACCATTCCCATATCCAACTCCTATTACAAATGAGGAAATTAAGGCAAGTAAAAAATGACTCACCCAGGATCACACAGCCAATGAGTGACTAAGTACAGATTTGAACTCAGGAAAATGAGTCAAGAAGAATCCACAAACTATAAACATATAAATAATATAAATTACAAATCACTTTTCACAGAGATAAAGTCAGATCTAAATAACTGGAAAAATACCAGTTGTTCATGGATAGGCTGTGCTGATACAACAAAAATGACAATTCCATTGAAATTAATTAATTTATTTAGTGTCATACCAATTAAACCACCAAAAGTATTTGATAGAGCTAGAAAAGGTAACAACAAGATTCATCTGAAAGAAGAAATGATCCAGAATATCAAAGGAATTAATGAAAAGGAATGCAAAGGGAAACTGATCTAGTTGTACTGATCAACTGTATTATAAAACAGTACTTATCAAAACCACTTGGTAATGGCTAAGAAACAAGAATCATGGATCAGTGGAATAGGTTAGGTGCACAAGACTCAGTTGTCAATCATTATAGTAAAAAACTGTTTGATAAAGACCCAAAGACTCCAGGTTCTGAAATAAGAATTCTCTATTTGATAAAAGTTGCTGGGAACACTGGAAAACAATATGGCATAAATAAGGAATAGACTAACATCTTACACCATATACAAAGATAAGGTCAAAATGGATACATGATTTAGACACAAAGAGTAAACAAGGAATCGTTTGTCTGTCAAATCTATGGAGAATGGAAGAATCTATGACCAAACAAAAGATAGAGAACATTATTTTTTTAATTAAATTATTTTGATTTCAGTGTTTTACAGTCACTTCCATATAGCTTAGATATTTTCCCTTCCCCTCCAGTCCTTCCCCCCCCCCTCTCTCTCTCTCTCTCTCTGTCAGAGAAGGTATACAATTTTATGCAAGTTCTACACATACATTCCTATTAAATATATTACCACCTTAGTCATGTTGCATAGAATAATTAATATGAATGGCAGAAATCGTTAAACAAAACATAATATAAAAGATAATGATCTGTCTCATTCCACAATCAAATTTCATGGTTTTTTCTAGGGATGAGGAAGGCATTTTGCCTCAAGAGTCCACTGGGAATTTTTTAAGTAGTTACATTGCAAGGAAGTACTAAGTCCACCAGAAAAATTCATCACACGCTGGCTGTGGTTGTTGAAAGCTGTCCTGGTTCTGCTCCATTCACTCAGCATCAGTTCATACAAGTCTTTCCAGTCTCTATGAAGTCTTCCTGTTTACCATTTCTTATACCAAAATAGTATTCCATTACATTCATGTACCACATTTTATTCATCCATTCCCCAGTTGATGGCATCCCTTTGATTTCCAGTTTTTGGTCACCACAAAGAGAGCTGCTACAAATATTTTCGTACATGTAGGACCCTTTCCCATTTTTATGATCTCTTGGTGATACACTTGTAGAAACGATATTGCTGGGTCAAAGGGTATGCACATTTATATAGTCCTTTGGGTGTAATTCCAGATTGCTCTTCGGAAAGGTTGGATCAGTTCACAACTCCACCTAAAATGAGTTAGTGTTCCAACTCTCTCACATCTTCTCCAGCATTTATTATCTTCCTTTTTTGTCATGTTAGCCCATCTGATAGGTGTGATGTGGTACCTCAGAGTTGTTTTGATTTGCATCTCTCTAATCAACAGTGATTGAGAGCATTTTTTTATATGACTATAGAGAGTTTAATTTCTTCCTCTGAAAACTTCCTGTTCATATCATTATTCATATGTTCATAATAATGAACTTCCTGTTCATTATTAAATGCAAAATGGATAACCCTGATTATACTAAATTTAAACAAGTTTTTCCACAAAGCCAATGCAATCTAGATTAAAAGGGAAACAATATTTAGAGCCGGTGTCTCTGATGAGATCTCATTGTTCAAATACATAGAGAATTGAGTCAAATTTATAAAAGCACAAGTTATTACCAATTGATAAATGGTCAAAGGATATAAAAAGGCAGTTTTTAGAGAAAGACATCAAAGCTATCCCTAGTCATATGAAAAAGTGGTATAAATCCCTATTCATTAGAGAAATGCACATCAAAACATCTCTAAAGTACCACATTTCACCTATCAGATTAGCTAACATGACAAAAAGGGAAAATGATAAATGTTAGAGAAGTTGTGAGAAAATTAGAACTCTAGTGCATTGTTGTTGGAGTTGTGAACTGATCCAACCATTCTGGAAAGCAATTTGGAACTGTTCCCAAAGGGCTATAAATCTGTGCATATCCCTTGATCCAGCAATATGTCTTTATCACTTTACCACTATGTCTTTATCACAAATTTATCACAAAAAAGAGTAGGGACCAACAAATACAAAAATATTAATAGCAACTTTTTCTGTGGTTGCAAGGAATTGGAAATTGAAAGGATGCCATCAATTGGGGAATGGCTGAACAAATTGTGGTATATTAATGTATTTGATTTTAAAGTTTTAGACTCAGTCAAAGGGTTGCACTTGAGAACCTAGATGGACACATGTGGCCTCAAAGCCGCAGGTTCTTCACCCCTGATTTAGAGGTTGTAGCACTTACTCCATTGAGAAAAATGAAGAGGTGAATAAAATATTAAGGTATCAGTCTGGAAAAGTGTACAAAAAAACTGTAGATTTCATCACAATGTTGTCCCTAAAGAAATAAAGAACAGCTTTAGTAACCGGAAACATGTTCAGTGCTCATGGATGGGTCATGCCAATGTAATAAAAATGACAATATGCCCCAGAGTAATTTAACAATTGAATGCTGTAGGAAAGACATTATAGCAATGACAATAAAGAAGCTACTTCACCCAACTAACTAATTATAACAACAAAACATATTTTGGGAAAAAGACAGAATATCAAGGGAAATGACTCTGAAAATTTTAGAAAGAAAGGGGTTAATCACATGTTTAGAACTCAAACTGTACTATGAACCAATAGTAATCTAAACACTAAGAGTGGTTTAAAAAAAAAAAGAAGCAGATCAGTGGAACATAGTCAACAGGGAAAACCAACAACAATGAAACCTTAGTTTCAATGCTTGCTAAACTTGAAAAGAGAAAGGACTTGGGAATGAAGTCCTTATTTGATTATAACTTCTGAGATAGTTAGTAAAAAGTCAGCGAGAAATTAAAATTACACCGACAACATACTCCCTAATGACCAATAGATTTTAAATGAATTTATGACCTCATTGATGATAATATCACAAAAAAAGTCAGAAAAAATTGAAACACTTACCTTTCTCAGTTATAAGGTAAAAGATATATTCTTAAACTAGTCTTCATAGTTTTCATAGTTCAAGATATTAATTCTCCTGTCATACAATTCATAACTTAACCAGGATATCTTCAAGGGATGGATTATCAGTTTCAGGATTAAATTTAAAACTATTGAGTTAAGGGAACAGCATTTTCTGACTCTAGTGCAAATGTTTATCCTTGAAGAATACCCATCTCTGACACAGATAGAGGACTGAGTGCCCTTTTACGGTAACTGTATTGCATTTATGGCGACATTTTGCAAGTTGAGCCCTTTTATTGCCAAGTAGATGGTCTTCTGTGGCACTGAATTGAATGCATTTGTGGGATCCAACCAGGAAAGAGCAAACATTCCTTCTTTTCTCTTTGACATAATCAAAGATAATATATTGGAGGAATTACTGTTTGAAGAAACCTTTAGGTATCAGGAGAACCCTCATGAACCTGTAGAAGGGTCCATTGCTAAACTCCAAACCCCTAGTTTGAGTAGAACTTGGGGTAAGATCTTACCTTTGAGGTTGCCTATGGATATGGGTCTATTAATTAGTGCTCCATTTCCCCACTTGCAATACTTTATTCTGCTGTGCTAATTCATATGTAATAGGTTGACTTTTGTTCTACCTTCTGAAATAGCATATTCTATTATCACTTATGATTTACAGTGGTAGCTGACAGATCTTCCATGATGATGATTGGTTACTTGATACACGTACTCTTTTTCTTCCTTTAGTTCTTTGAATTAGAAGGTCTGGATTTTGGTTGACATTTTATGGAGTTTACAATATGAGGTTTCTGTTAAGAGATAAAAATGTACTTTTTTCTATTTTTATTTCATACTCTGATTCATCTAGGTGTGTCCAGTTTTCTGCTGTGATTTCCTGAAATATGATATCTGTTTGTTTTTTTTTCAGTTAAGGCTTCCTAATAGTACTATGAGTATTAAATCACCTCTCTCTTATGATCTATTTCCATCTCTTGATTTTCTTCTCATATGTCTTGGCTATCTCATGGAGACAAGGATCTGTATCAAGTTCTATATAATTTTCAGTTATTTTTCTATATGTGTAAATTTTTTGTAAGTACTACTACTATCTTTGTTCACACTCAGATATTTTCTTCTAGAGCACTCAGTTTCTTCCCTGTTCTCTGCAAATAATCATTTACATTATCATTTTTATAACTGTTCTTTCCTAACTATGCATTTCAAATAAAGTTTATGGAAAAACTGCATTTTGTTGGAGACTCCCTCTGTAGCAATTTAAACGTTCTGCTTGGGAGAGAAGCATTTCTGGTTGAGGACAGTGGGAGAAGTATCACAGCCAGATGTGGAGGGTAAACACAGAGACCCATTGACACTAAGTGGAGTATAGTGAACTTTGGAAACGGGGGTAGATTTACTGGTCCTCTGGACTCGGTATAGCAAGGAGAGCGGGGGTAAGTGGTTCCTGTTGGAATCCTGTCCTAGTGTACTGTTTCCAGGTACCCAAAGGTTTTTCTGAATTCAAGTGCTTTCGAAATCCAAATCCTGGAGTTGGAGGATACCTGAGGACATGGGGTGTGAGAGCTGGAAGAGTTCTGGAACCTGAATATCCATGCATCCATAGATCACAGAATGTTAGACTGAGAGGAGTCTCAAGGTGGAACTCTACTGATTATCCTATCTGCTTAAATTAATGAGCTTTCTAAGGAAGAATACTTCGTGATTGAATAAAAAAAAATCATAACCAACTGGGAACAAGGACCTCTTTGGTTTTTGGAATCCAGTTTTGTTCGCAGGTGTATTTTCTACCTCTTATCCACCCTTCCCCAGGTACACCACATGACTCTCCCCATTAAAGGAGAAATAAAGAAAAGTAAAACCCTTAGAAACATATATAGTAAGTAAAACAAGGTGCTGTATTGGCCTGGTCTAAAAAAACGTGTCTCAGTCTGCATGCTGAATTTATTCTCACTTTCTTTCTTAAAGCGGGTAGCATGATACTTCCTGAGTTCTCAGAGAATGTTGGTTGATCCTTTTTTTAAAACGTATTTTCTAAGCCTTTCAAAATTGATTATTTTTATAATATGGTTATTATACAAATTTTTCTCTTGGTTCTGCTCACTTCATGTTGCCAAAATTCATGTTTTCCCAGGTTCTGGGAAACAAGTAACTTTACCACTTCTTGCAGAACAACAGTGTTCCAATATATTCATAAGGCTGATATTGTTCACCCATTCTCCACGTGATGGCTGGCCCCCTTTGATTCCAGTAATTTGCAATGTGAAAAAAACTAGAAACATCTTGTGCATATGGGTCTTCTCCACCTTTCTTTCATATTTTTAGACTATAAGAAAGGCAATATGAAAAATCGTACCTAGACAAGAGAAGGAACTGTGCTGTATAAGCAAAAAAAAGAACTGAAATAACTCAAAAGAAACACAAGATTCAAAAATGGAGAGAATCCACCTCAAATGTTGACATCAACTATTTGTGTCTAACCTGATACAGATCATTCTTAGCTTGTACTGGTCTGGTCAGCCAACTCTGACACTTTGTAACTCGACACAATATCATTTTAGTCTTCTTAGGGAACAAAGTGTTCTAACCAAACAATTACAATATACGCTGAGCTATTTTGCAGGCATTCTCTTCCCCAAAGCAAGTTTTAGACAAGTATTCAAAAAGGAGCTTTGGTTGTTTCTCCTGGGTGAGGGCACTCTGTCTTCTAGTGGGTAAATTGCTGCTTATCAGTAGAATAAGCCACTTCAATAAACAGAGCATTCCTATCCATGCCACGTCCATGAGTCAACAAGGATTTATTAAGCACCTAGCATGGCCAAAGCACCTTTCTAGGGTCTGGGGACAAAAACATAATGAAGGAAATAATTTCGAACCAAAAATCCAATACATATTACTTAGGTCTCTTAGGATGTTCATATTTCCAACTTCTATCTCTGAAAAGGCATTACAAGTGTGCCATTGGTCTGGAACATAGGCTGCTATGGCAACTGGGGATGGCTCAGTGTGGCTAATTCCTGCAAGATTCCACAAAGTAGAGCCCAGGGACTCCTCCAGCATGGGAAGAATCCTATCTATCCTCTGGCCTGCCGTGTTCATTTCGACAGCCTGCTCGGGAAAAGAGTCAATCAATTTAACTCCCAATTTCCTGAGAATCTCAAAACTTTGATACTGCATGAAAGCTGACACTGGAAACCATGCATCTTGTCCATAAGGTTTATAGATGACATACACAGAATAGGAAACTTCTCAGAAAGGTTGATTTAGGGGGGTGCAGCCAAGATGGCGGAGTAGAAAGACTCATGTATGCTAGCTCCAAACCCACAGCCCATATATTTCCAGCAAGAAGAATTCCCCACAAATCCTGGATCTCTGAAAGGCACGCAGAAACACAGTGGAAAATATTTCCATTCCAGAGAGCCCTGGAGAGTGGTCCCCAGGGTCCGTCGTGCCCATGAAAGTGGAGCCCACCCCTGAGCTGACCTGGCCACAGCCCCAGAGGAGCAGATCCGAGCAGGCTGCAGGGATGGAATCTACAGTGGCCGTGAAGGGCCCTCCACCCACTGACGCTACAGGTTAGTGAGAGAGACGTCTGGGCTGGCCGAGAGGGGAGGCGGGGTGTCTCCGTGGTTCAGGCCCCCTTGGGAGGCAGCGGCAGAGGAAGCGGCAGAGGCAGCGGTGGCCGGGACTCTTTGAGCAGGCAGAAGCTCCATTACCGAAGATCTCTGCATAAACCCCCTGAGGGAGCTGAGCCTAGGAGACGGCCCTGCCCCCACCTGCCCCATTACTGAAGGTCTCTGCATAAAGCCCCTTAGGGAACAGAGCCTGCGAGGCAGCCCTACCCCCACCCAAGCACCAGAACTTATGCTCACATTGAATATCAGTCATGCCTGCCGCGGAAAGCCCATTTGAATCTCAGACCCCAAGCACTAGCTGGGCGGATCTAGGCAGGGGTGGAGAGGAATCTCAGAAGTCAAGTAACTGGCTGGGAAAATGCCCAGAAAAAGGGAGCAAAACAAGATCATAGAGAGCTACTTTCATGGGGTGCTGATGTTCCCACCTTTCAATTCTGATGACGAGGAACTATTCTTACCATCAGGGTAAGATGTGGAGGGTGGGGTTTCTGTATCCCAGGCATCCCAGGTGGATGTCCGGTGGGCTCAGGCCATGGAAGAGCTCAAAAAGGATTTTGAAAATCAAGTTAGACAGGTGGAGGAAAAACTGGGAAGAGAAATTACAGAGATGCAAGAAAAGCATGAAAAACAGGTCAATACCTTGGTAAAAGAGACCCAAAAAAAAGCTGAAGAAAATAACACCTTGAAAAATAGGCTCACTCAATTGGCAAAAGAGGTTCAAAAAGCCAATGAGGAGAAGAACGCTTTCAAAAGCAGAATTAGCCAAATGGAAAAAGAGGTTCAAAAGCTCACTGAAGAAAATAGTTCTCTCAAAACTAGAATGGCAGAGATGGAGTCTAATGACTTTCTGAGAAACCAAGAAATCACAAAACAAAACCAAAAGAATGAAAAAATGGAAGAGAATGTGAAATTTCTCATTGGAAAAACAACTAACCTGGAAAATAGATCCAGGAGAGACAATTTAACAATTATTGGACTACCTGAAAGCCTTGACTAAAAAAAGAGCCTAGACATCATCTTTCATGAAATTATCAAGGAAAGCTGCCCTGATATTCTAGAACCAGAGGGCAAAATAAGTATTGAAAGAATCCATCGATCACCACCTGAAAGAGATCCAAAAAGAGAAACTCCTAGGAACATTGTGGCCAAATTCCAGAACTCCCAGCTCAAGGAGAAAATATTGCAAGCAGCTAGAAAGAAACAATTCCAGTATTGTGGAAATACAATCAGGATAACACAAGATCTAACAGCTTTTACATTAAGGGATCAAAGGGTGTGGAATAGGATATTCCAGAAGTCAAAGGAACTGGGACTCAAACCAAGAATCACCTACCCAGCAAAACTGAGTATAATACTTCAGGGGAAAATCTGGTCTTTCAATGAAACAGAGGACTTTCAAGCATTCTTGATGAAAAGACCAGAGCTGAAAAGAAAATTTGACTTTCAACACAAGAATGAGAAGAAGCATGACAAAGTAAACAGCAAAGAGATGTCATAAGGGGCTTACCATAAGTGAACTGTTTACATTCCTACATGGAAAGACAATATTTGTAACTCTTAAAACTTTTCAGTATCTGGGTACTTGGTGGGACCACACACACACATACACACACAAACATGTACACGCATGCATGCACACACACATACATGCACATACAGAGACAGAGAGCACAGAGTGAATCGAATAGGATGGGACGATATCTTAAAAGAAATTAAGGTAAATGTTGAGAGAGAAATGCAGTGGGAGGAAAGAGGGTGAAATGGAATGGGGTAAATTATATGTCATTCAAGAGGAAAGCAGGAGACTTTTTAGTGGAGGGAAAAAGAGGAGAGGTGAGAAAAAAACAAGAAGCTTACCCTCATCACACTCGACTAAAGGAAGGAATAAGATGCACACTCATTTTAGTATGAAAACCTATCTCACAATACAGGAAAGTGGGGGAGAAGGAGAAAAGCAAGGGGGTGGAAGCAAGAGGGGGGAAGATGGAAGGGAAGACAATGGGAGAAGGGAGCAATTTGAAGTCAACATTCGGGGAGGGACAGGATCAAAAGACAGAATAGAAGCAATGGGGGCAGGATAGGATGGAGGGAAATACAGTTAGTGTTACACAACACGACTATTATCGAAGTCATTTGCAAAACTACACAGATAGGGCCTATATTGAATTGCCTGCCTTTCCGAAAGGAATAGGTGGGGAGGGAGGGATGGGGAGCATTTGGAACTCAAAGTTTTAGGAACAACTGTTTAGTATTGTTGTTGCTACTAGGAAATAAGAAATACAGTCAATGGGGAATAGAAAGTCATCTGGCCCTACAGGACAAAAGAGAAGATGGGGATAAAAGAAGGGAGGGATGATAGAAGAAAGGGCAGATTGGTGACAGGGAAAATAAGAATGCTCGGTGTATTGGGGTGGAGGGAGGGGATAAAAGGGGAGAAAATTTGTAACCCAAAATTTTGTGAAAATGAATGTAAAACGTTAAATAAATATTTATTAAAAAAATAAACTAAAAAATAAAGAAAGAAAGGTTGATTTGACCAACACCCAAACCGACCATGCTCACATCTCCAAATCCCTCTACCGTTCACTTGTAACTCCACTCATTCAAAGTGACGTAGCAGGGGAAAGGACTGTGGTTTTGGATTAGGAGAAGCAGGTCTCCCTTCCTGCCTAATTCTTCTCTTGGTTCTCCTTGCCTTCCGTGTTTGGATTTAATCAACATCTATCGTACTTTTCAGGATTGGGAAGAGAGTGGGAGGTGACCAGGGCAGAGCTTCTACAAATTTGGGGATTCCTATAACCTAAGAATGACCCCAGGATGAAAGCAACACCCTTTCATAACCATTGCTCTCCTCTACCTTTCTTCTAAAATAAATGGGCACAGTCTATTTCTGTTGCTTATTGAAAAGGAGTGGGGGGTGGGAGAAAAAATGTCAGTAAACCCTCTACAACTAGGGGGGCCTCCAATATTGATCTCAGAAAGAAATGTGGAGGTCAATTTGTACATTTCTCCTGGAAATGTGGGGGTGGGTTTGGGAGTTCTGGAAAAGGTACTGAAGGAGTCCATTAAGGATTACTGTGCTTCTCCACATGTCATTAACATTCAACCTTGCCTGGATTTTTTCTTTTCATTCAAGAGGAAGATAACAGTGCCAAAGGAGAAAACGACTTCAACATGGGCTCTAACTAGGAGCCCCTCCCTTCAGACTGTGGGTCTCTGCTCAGCCTCTGTGAAGGCCGTTTCAGTGAAGGCAGTATCAGTAGATCTTAATCACCCGTTGCCATGGAGACTGGTCTGTTTCCAAGAGAACCCCAAGTCGTAAATTTCTGACTTTCAAGCTGGGTAAATCCCTATGAGCCTCCTGTTTTTACCCCTCAGCCCACACGAAAGGTTGGCGTCTACATTTGAGTGGTAGTTTTTTTTTTTATTAACAAATTAATTATATTATATGTCACTATTATATTTTATATAATTGTACAATATATAACAATTATTAATATATAATATAATTATTGTTAATATATTATATCTTATATAATCAATTTATTCTTTATCCATCCTTCTATTTCATTTATTTATTTTTTACAAGTCTACCACTGTACTGAACACAATTTTATTAAAGCTAATTAAGTGAAGTGAACTAAATTATACTGACTGACCATCATGGAGGAAACATACAACTGTTGAACTTCATGAGCTCTGATGCCCACAGAGTTCCCTATACCTTCCAGGGCTAACTCGTTAAACCCTGAGGAGAAATTTAGCAGGTGCCCTTTGGTGATATGACCTGTCAGTGTGAATGGGAACTCTAAGCTTATACTGCACATGGATTATGTCAGTTTTTTTTTCTAAAAGTTTCCTGAGAAGATATTATTATTCCTATTATCCAAGTGAGAAAACAGAAATTCTGTTAGTCTAGATGACATACCTTGGTCACAAACCTATCAAGTGCTGGAGAAAGAAATGGAACCCATGTTCCTTCTGACTCCAGGTACACAACAGACCCTCTCTACAGCACATCATGTACCTGGTTACTTTTTCCTTTTTTTTTTTAAAAGCTTTCTTAATTAGTCATTTTCTACCATTCTCTTCCCCAACACACTGTCATTTATAATGGAGAAAAAGTAAGAAAAACTGACCCACACTGTGACCAGAACTGAACATATATGTATATACTACATTCAAAGAGAGAGCTACAGACTGTACAAAGGCTTGTAGACGGAAAATATCTGTTTGAAAAAGATCAAGAAGACCAATATAACTGGCCCTTGCAGTACACAGAGTGATAATTGTAGATAGGTAGGTTGTAGCCATTACGAATAATATTCAGTGACAGAGTTGTCTGGCCTTGATCATTACATGGTCTAGGGAATTACTGCAGATTATTCAGTGAAGGATTGGTGTAATCAGAACCATTTAGTGAGAATATCACTTTGGCAGCTAAGGAGAGGTTGGCATGGAGAGGGGAAGGACCTGAGCAGGGCATCTTGGAGTATTATTATTATTAGTCCAAGGGATACAGGACCAGGTTATGTAAGTGGAAAGATAAGGATGCTTGTCTGAGGTATTTAGGTGTTTTTTTCCAAGACTTGACAACTGAGGATTTGCAGGAGCTGGGAGAAAATGTGGAGAGTGGGATTAATAAATGAGCCTTTACAATGGACATCACTTTTCCTGGAATGGAATCCACCTTCAACTCTGCCAGTTTTATTTCAATGCTAACATAAGATCATTCCTCTGATCCTGTATCTTTTCCAAGAAAACCTGAAGTGGAGTCAGGAAGAGTGAGAAATGCCTGAAAGGACTGAACAATAACATCAAGAAAAATGTGGGATTCATTCAGCTTCAGATTGTAAATATATTAAATCATGTTTATAATGTCAATAACTATATGCCTATATTAAGAAATGTCGAAATCTTCTTGACAAAATCCAATCCTCATTCCTCTTAAATATTCGAGAAAGTTTAGGAGTAAATGGAATTTCCTTTAACCTACTAAATCGTATCTATCTTAATCCAAGCATATTAATTGTATAATGAAAAAATTTGGAAGCCTTTCCATTAAAATCATGGTTAAAGGAAGGGTGCTCATTACTGACACTACGAGTTCACATAATTCTAGAAATGATGGCTTTTATCTTAAGGCAAGAAAGGGAGAGGTAATAATTGTACACAAAGAGGAAAATATAGCATGGTTGTTTGCAGGTGATATGATGATTTCTTTAGAATCCCTAAAGAGTCATACAAAACATTCAAGTAATTGGTAAATTCAGCACAGTTTCAAGAAACTAAGTGAATTCAACTAAATCATCAACATTCTGTATTTCAACAAAGAAACTCAGCAGGAAGAGCTAGAAAGAGAAACTACTTTCAAATTAACTAAAGAAACTATATAATATTTGGAAGATTTTCTACCCAGATGCAACAAGGTTAATCCAAGTATAAAACACTCTGCTCAAATAAAGATGAATTGAATACTGGAATGGACACAAGTTGCTCATGGATAGGTATAGGCATTACAATAAAAATTACAGCACTATTTAAATTAATTTACTTAAATCCTACTGTACCAACCAAATCACCAAAATTATATTTTATAGAACCAGAAAGATAATAGACAATATCTAATGTAAGAAGAAAAAGTCAAAGATCTCCGTGGTAATAATAAAAAAAAAGTGGTAATGAGGCAGCCTGTCAGTACAAGGTCATAAACTGTATTGTAAAGTAATAATCATTAAAATGACTTGGTACTGCATAAACAATTGAGAGGCTTGTCAGTGAAACAGATCAACATACCTAATACACAGAAGCAAACAATCACAGTAATGTAGTGTGTGATAAATTGAAGACTCCATTTACTGTGAGAAGGACACAGTATTGAAGAAAAATACTAGGAAAGTAGACAACAATCTATCAAAAATAGTTTTGTACCAACATCTTATATCACGTATTAAGATAATCTCCAATACATATATGACTTAAACATATATGGTCACAACATCACCAAATTAGAATGCCAAGGAAGAAGTTTTCTTTCATATGTATGGATAAGGGAAGAATTTTATAGTAATTAAGCAGTAAGTAGAATCATAGGAGATAAAACATATAATTGCAGTCCTATAAAACTAATCAGTCACTCAATGACCCTTTATTATGTGCCTTTTGTGTGCTAGGCATTGTGCTAAGCTCTGGGAATAGATACACAAAAGAAAACTGCTTCATCCCTCAGAGAGCAAAAGACAACCCAGAAAAGGAAGCTGAAAAGTTAGGGGAGGTGTCCAGAAAGGCATTCCATATGGGAATAATAGGAAAATTTGGAAAGTCCCAAAGTAGTATAGCCACTGGGCAGATGAGTTTATTTCAGCTGAGCTCTAGACTTCCATGAAGGTTTTCAGCTTCGTAATTCTGCCCTCCAGTCGAACAGAGGGTGATTATTAAGTGGTATACCAAGGTTCATGGGATCTTGAAGAGTGAGGTGATTTTCCCAATAAGAACTTTCCTGAGCCTGGTGGAAAATTCATTCAGAGATGTCCCAAAGTAGTGCACCCAAATGAGAAATGATTTGTTGGTTTTGCAGATACAAATTCATTACAGGGAAAATCAGAAGGGAAAAATAACGGGAAATGGGAGGGGAGATATTTGCTGGAAACTTTTTTGATACAGGTAAACTATTCAAGCTTTTAAAGAAATGCATTTAAATTTATAATACCAAGAACAATTCTCCATAAATAGTCCAAGACATCAGCAAAGAATTTTGAAGGGAAGAAATTTAAACTCTCTACAAACATTTGAAAAATGCTCAGAATCATTAAGAATTAGAAAAACTAAAGTCAAACTGTTTTAAGAGCTGTGAATAAACAGGAATGCCAGTGAACTGTGGATGAAGGTGTAAAGTGATCTGGCCATTCTGGAAAACAATTTGCAAGTATGACTCCAAATGCAGACCTTGTAGATGCCCTCTGGTGTTCCCCTACTGGATTTATACCTTAAAGGCCTTCAAAAAGGGGAAGTAGATTGAGATACACAACAGTGCTTAAAGGAAGGCTCCTTTCATCACACTAGCATACAGCTACTAGGATATTCCTAAACAAACTGAGGTATACAAATGTAATAGAATCTCTTGTGTCAGAAGAAATGAAAAACTGGGCAGTTTCTTAAGAACTTAAAAAATATCACTCTGACTGATGCAGAGGGAAGCTAGCCAATGAAAGAGCAGAATCATTTAAAAAGGAACTGTAACATTACAGACAAAAGACAATTTTGATTGATAACAGTCTGACCAATGCCATGGTAAACACAAAATCTAAAGGACTGAAGACCAAAGACAACACTGAGTTCTGTCAGAGGTGAGTTTAACTTCAAATGCAGAGACACATACAATTTCAAACATGAACAATGGAGGAAGGACTTGTTTTGTGAATGGCATGTTTGTAGGGAGAGTTTCATTTTTCTTTCTTGAATTGAAAGGAGGAGGGACAAGCTGAGAGACACAAATCATACATCCTTCCTAGAATAAATGAGCTATTTTTCAAAATTGCCTTTGCACTCTTAGGTAAATTCTTTCAAATCGTTGACCTTTTGAGCTGACCCCATGATATTGTATTAGAGGCCGTAGGGAGCCACTGAGTAGACTGGTGAGCACCTTCTCTACCTCTTAAATTCTCAGAATAGCCTGGGACACAGGGAGGTTAACCTACTAGTACTAAGGGGCAGAACTGAAATGTTAGGGTCAGGATTGGATCGTGTCTTCTTGACTTTTAGGGTGGCTCTTTACCCAGTGTACAACACTGCCTCTCATTAAACTTTATTCATTGTAAGTCTTCACCCTCTGGGAATTATTGTTTTTTTTTTTAAAGAAATAAACATTATGGAAGTGGAGTCAAGATGATGGAGAAAATGCAGGGACACACTTGTTGTCTCCCCCACATCCTTCAAAACACCTGTAAATAATTCTCTAAAACAAATTCTGGAGCATGAGAACCCACAAAAGGACAGCATGAAATAATCTTCTTGTCCCAGATAATTTGAAGGTGGGCAGGAATGTCCTGTCCCAGTGGGGTGAGAGCAGGACTCATGTACAGTAGGCCACAGTGTAGACCATCCCCCCATGTGGCCATGATAAGCCCCCTAAACTCTCAGAAGCTGAGTTTCCTCACTTGTAGAATAGGAATGATAACATCTCTGGAGACTGTGAAAGTCAATGGATATAATTCATGCACATTAGAGGCTTGGAGTGCCCACAGCTGCTACACATCTCCTCCAGGTTTAGAGGTAAGACCAAGGGGTGGGGCAGGAAGCCCCTGTGGACATTAGAGATATGAAGCCTCAACAGTGTTTGCGTCCTCCATGATGATCAGTCAGTATCATTTAGTTCACATTACTCAATTATCTTTCAGAAAATGGCAGTGATAGAGTTCACTAAAAAACAACAAAAAACTCTGCCATCCAAATTTTCTAATGTAGATACTCACCTCTCCTTTGGGCTGAGGAGTTCAAAACAGGAGCCTCATAAGATCTATGTAGTATGAGAGCCAGCAACTCAGGATTTTAGGTTTCCTCCAATCAGTCTCCGTGACAAGTGGTGATTAGGTTCAGCTCATCCTTCCTTCACAGACACTAAACACTTCCTCAGCACAGACTCACAGTCTGACGGGTGGGACTCCTGCATAGAGACCATAGTGAAATCTTCACCTGCTCTAGAGACTTTGTCAGGACCATGCTCCTCTTGAATGAATAGAGAAAATCGAGGCTCAGCAGAATCCAGGTGAAATGTCGCAGGAGTAGCACAGTAATCTTTAATGGACTCCTTCAGCATCCCTCCCCATTTTCCTCCACATTCCCAGGATAAATGGTCAAATTGACCTATGAATTTCTTCCTGAGACCAATATTGGGATCCCCTCCTGCAGCAGAGACTTTGCCAGTATTCCTTCTCTCCTCCTTCCCCTTCAATAAGCGTCAGACATAGATTGTTTCCAGTTATTTCAGAAGAGAGTTGGAGGAAGAAAGTGGTAACGAAAGTGTGCTCTCTTCATCCTGAAGCTAGCCCTGGGTTGGCCAACCACTCTGCCCAGGTTACCTCCCACCCTTTTCCAAAACCTGCAAAATGTCACAGAGGACAATTTAAGCCTAAACAAAGAATGAAAAGACAACCAAGGAAGAAACCCAGCATGGAGCCATGCCTGTTTTCTCCAAATCCTAAACCAGAGGCCTTTCCCCTACTAGAGACCTGCACAACCAGTACTCCATCAAAGGATCTTGGCAGCCCACAAAAAAATGTAGGGGATGTTTTCCTCAATATTTTTTGTGGACCACTCAAAATCCTTTGGCATGCCGTGGCTACAGGTTGTGAAGTCCAGGCCTACTATGTCACATGAATGAGGGGAGTTTACAAGTCAGTGGGAGAGGGATTTGGAGGTAGGAGAATGGACATTTTGGGTTCCTCTCAAAGCATCCTTTCAAAGATGTTCCCTATTTTGCCTACATCATCTGTAAGCCTTATGGACAAGTTTTACAGTTTTCCATGTCAGCATCCCTCTAGCATCAAAGCATTGTGTTTCTCAGGAAATTAATTGGTTATCAGTTGACTAGGCCACCAATCAGGCCAGAGAATAGATTGGATTCTTCTAGTGATGGAGGCATCCATGGGCTCTTCCTTGTGAGAATGGGCTGCACTGAGTCTACCCTACTTTCCATGGCAGCCTCTGCTCAGGATAAATGCATACTTTTTGTAACTTGTTGGACAAGGAAGTCGGACATAACTCTCTAAGGCACTTAAGTAATATGTATTTGATTTTCTGATATAGATTTGTTTCTTTGATTGTATTTATATTTCTAAGGCCTAGAATGGTTTTTGGGCCTTGCTTGGTGGCTAATAAACCTTTGTCTACTCATTGACTTGGATTGATTGCAAATGCACCCTTCTAGTTGTTAGCAACACTTATTCTACCCATGACCAGCCATCTAGCCATGAGAAGACAGGGTGGCTTCATCAGCAGAAAGCACTAAAGCTCCCTTGTGAATGCCTGTTTAAATACTGTACTGCAGAAAAAAATGATTGTAAAACACTTTGATAAATAGTCTAAACATATCAACGTAAAAGGACAGAAATCCACAGAAACAAAATATTTCTATATATTGGCTATGAATTGAATCGAAATGGGGTATCCAGCATTTGACCAATAACTGAAAAATTGACAGCATATTAATGTGTCATAATACTATTGTGCTATACGAATTGACAAAGTTAATTGTTTCATAAACACCTGGAAAGAATTTTGGTTGAGTGAAATGAGAAGAACCAAGAGAATAAATCATACAACAACAATATTATAAAAAAATCAGTTTTGAAAGGCTTAGAAAATATGGTCAAGAAAATGACCAAATGGATTGCTCATGCTGAATCATGCTGTCCACCTCCAGAAGGTTAGTGGGTGATAAATTCAGAATGCAGACTGAGGCATATTTCTTTTGGACATGGCCCGATACATAAACCTGTTTTAATTAGTATGCATGGGCCTAAAGGTATTATTTTTCTTTATTTATTAGTGAATGGGGAGTAGTACTTGTAGGATCTGTGGAAGGGCAGAATAAAAGACAAAAAATTTAAAAACAATATTGAATTCAAAAAGCCAAAAGGCTGTTTTTTCACATTTGTTTATGAAGTTTTGAATCTATCAAGTTGTGTGCTTCCAAAAAAGAATATTTATTTATGTGGGTAGCATAATCATTGGAGCTACTCCTTTAAGTTACTCCCAGTAAAACATTCTGTGATCTATAGATCTTTTGACATTCAGTGTTCCAAAACTAAGCTCTGACATCTCTTGTCCTCAGGTCTCTTCCAGATCTAGGATTTTTTTTTTTTATTTCTATAGACCTTTGGGCCTCTAGACAAGACTTTGAGTATCTGTCAGCAGCTACTCGGACAGATGGCTCATAAGAATCACCTACCCTAAAGCCCTCCCCTCTTCACAGAGTTCGGAGGTCAAGAGAACCTACCCTCAGTTTCTAATGTCACTATACTGCAGATGGTCTTACTGGACTGTGTTAATTCTCCAAATATGACTGTGAATCTTGTCCCTCAGTTCCCAGGCAGAAATATTTGCATCTCAAGCAAAAAGTCTAAGTAGCATTGAGTTAGTCTCCGATAAAATCACACTTTTTCTGTGAATTTTATTTGAATTCTTGAAGTTAAGAAACAAATGTTACAAAATTATTCATGTAAAGGATCATGTTCTGACGTCAGACCAGGAAAGGAACCGACTTTTCTCATAGAGAGTATCTAATAGTGAATGAACAGTGTAATACAGTACTTACAAAAACTTGGTAAAAAAAAAAAAAAACTAATCGAAAATTAGATAGGACCATACAGAATTTAACTTCTCCAGGAGACACTCAAAACATATTAAAACAAAGTTAAAAAACAAAAATATATCATAATAGAGAGGTGATTTAAGTCTTACATTAGTATTAGAAAAAGGTAATGCAAAATTCCTAGATATCATATTTCAAAAAAAAAAAATCACAAATTGTAACCTGGGTGAACCAGAATGTGAAGTGAAAATTTTAAAAAAATTATTTATTTAGCTCTTAACATGAACCTCATATTGTAAGCTCGAGAACCTTTCTTAACCAAAATCAAGAATCTCAAATTCAAAAACTACAGAATGAAAAAAAGAAAAGAAAGAATACATATATCAGGTAGTCACTCATTATCACCGAAGATCTCATAGCTACCATTGGAAAGGAAAGGAGAGATTCGATTATAAAACTCCTGGGTGAAACAACCCATCAAAATTAAGTTCACATAGGAGAATATAGTATTACAGGCGGGAAAACTTCACTTTAATGAATGGGGTGGAACAAGGATTTGCGTCCACTGTTGTGCTAAGCAAACTTTAAGTATTTTCTCACTCAATCTTCGCAATAGCTCTGTGAGTTTTGTGCTGTAATAGAAGAGAAAGCTTCCAACTATTCATGAAGAATATTCTTCACCTTAGCAGATACTTTGAATCTTAAACATTGAAGTCAAGAGAAACGTGGATAAATATATGCAAGGGATAATCTGATGAAGCATTTATATTCAAATGAGGAGAAAAATGTACATCTTCTCAGAAGTCTATTGTATTCAGTGGTCCCAGAAGAGATAAAAAAAAAACTTGAGGTTACTTTTGTGTATTCTGATTATATTAAAAACCAGAAGATAAGTAAAAAGAAAAGGAATAAACAGCCTAGGAAAGGAAGAAGGATAAGAAAGGAGGAACTAACCATTTCACCTAATCAGGGATTGAGAAAAATAAACAAATATGAAGCAAGTAGACTACCATCACTTTTTCTTCTGATATAAATAGGGGTTAAATACACATATGCACGTAGAAAACATGCATGCAAACTGAATTTAATGTGGATATACATGAAATACGAGCTGATGTCGTGCCTGTCTCTGCTGCCCCAAATCCATCCTTTTCCATCACTTAGAAGGAGTGTCACATATGGGGCTTCAGCCAGTTTTCTTTGATAGTGGCTAGCCCATATGGATGCCATGGGAAATGAGAGCATCAAGCACATCCCCAAGAACACCCTGTTCATTCACTGCATAGTGGGAGATTAATTATATTGGGAAGATCCAAACAATGACTTAAGAGAAATACCCTTAAAGTCATCTGAAATGGCAAGACAATTGAAAAACAAAATACTGCAAGCCTCTTGGACTCCGATTATTTCAAAATCAACCATGAGGAGATATTTTTTCAGATAACTAACGATTGTTTCACCATTCCTGTGTCAATTATCTACTATTGCTAGAGTTGAAAGGAATTTCCTGATAGAGTTTTAGTAATATGAACGGAAGAGACCACCTGAGATGGTAGAGCAGCAGGGAGAAGGACAGGCAAGCTCGACCCCATGAAAGAACCACAAGCACATAGAAAATGCACCATCTTGAGCACTGAGTGTGAAATACAAGAACAAACAGACTGAGTCAATCTCTAGCTCTGGTCAGGATAGGTCAGTTGTGACTGAGAGGTCTAGGGACAATGAGGAGAGACTCTGGCCCTTATAAAGCTTTGTGAAACTTTCTATCATTCAGGCTCAATGAGTGCCTGTAGATAATTGTGCACTAGGGTGACAAGAGATACTTTTCAGGCCTACATGGAGGCCTTGTCTTTGTTCAGATGGAAGTACCATGGTCCCAGTAAAGACTGTGCTCCTTGCTACCCAGGGCTAGGTCATAGACTGAGTGAGAGACTGAGACTGGGACCTGTGCTTAGTTAGGAGTGGCAGACTAAGGTAAGGAGTCTTCATGGGCCCTAGACTTTGTCCTCATCATGGAGCTCACAGAGAAGAAAGGAGAAACTTGGCAACTTTGACCTCAGGAGATCAGTCTCAGAGATCCACTGCTGAAACATTCTTGGAGGCTGTCATTGAATAATCAGAGTAAGAAAACTAGACCCAAGTTCTGTCATCATGAACCTGTAGATCTTACGAGCTAATTCATAGTGACTTGAGTCCAGAAAGAGTTGAATTAGATTGAAACCTGGAACCAAGAGCACTGAATCTCAGAGTTAAGACCCATAGGGCACGATTCAGAATCACCCACATCGCACAGACATTTGAGAAAAAGGAAAGTTTGCAGGTGCTGTTCCAGATAACCTGGAATAACGGGCCACTCAATACCCTAAGAAAGCAGCAGCAGGATCCAATAGGAGCCAACTACACCCAAGACATTTTCTTCACAAGTCCAGAGATCCAAGGACTAGGAAAAAGTTCAAAGTCCAGAAGAAGGTCCTGAAGAATGAGGAAACAAAAGAATCTTATAATAATCTGGCATTAGAATGGCAGGGATGCTCAAGCAGCAAACTCAGAGAAAGTGAGCACCTTCAAAACCTCTACAGACAAAGCTTCAAAATAATACAAGTTTTCGGCAGAAATTTCATCCAACTTTGTTGGTGTTTGATCATTTTTCAGATGTGTCTTTTGATGGATCTGACTTTTGACCCCGCTTGTGGTTTTCCTTGCAATGATATTGGAGTGGTGTGCCATTTCCTTCTCCAGATCATTTTGCAGATGGGGAAACCAATGCAAATGGAGTTACCTGTCTTGCCAAAAGTCACACAGCTAGTAGCCTATACACTGCACCACCTGTAAAAATTAGGATAATCTAAATAGACAGTGGCTCTGTGAGACAAGAAAATATATTAATACAAAAGCAAGTACAAATTGAAAAATCAACAGAAGATAATATAAAATTTCTCACAGCAAAAGACAACTGACTTGGAAAACAGAACAAAGAGATCATAAAAGAACAAATAGAGTATCTAAGAACCATGACCATGGATGGAATCAGATATTATATTTCAAGAAATATTATATCTGATCAGACATCTTACAATCAGGATGCAATTTAGAAATGAGAAGAATCCAGCAATCACCTTCTGAAAAGCATCCCAAAATAAAAATCCTTAGAATATATACACTCATATCCCAAGCTTCTTAGTTAAGTAAAAAATACCACAAGCAGCAAGAAAAAAAAGGATTGAAATTCCAAGTAGCCAATCAACATTAACCAAATTTATTGGCCACTATTTTAAGAGTGGAGAATGTAGAGTGTTATAACCTAGGAAGCAAGAAAAGAGGCTTAAAACCAAGAATAACTCATTCAGCAAAACTGGTTGTAAAGATAAAGTATGAAACTGATGATTATTGATTGGTTAGTAGTTAAGCATTTTGTTGTTCATATTAATAGCCATTGTAACCAATTTCTAAACTCTTAGATTTGGAACTATTTTGCAGAGGCCTTAGTGGTATGGTACTTGAAAGGAGATTATACATGTCATTTTGAGTAGTACAATATTTGATGGGAGAGTGTACTTGTCACTATGAGTGAATCTACCAATTGAAGGAGATATAGAACACGAACGAATGAAAGATACCTCAACCTGGTCATGGGATGTTTTCCCTAGCACTGGGTTTCTGGAGTACAGGATTTAGCAACTGGGGACTTTCTAAGGATATTCACTACCTCTGGGCCCCTGTTACCAAAAGGTCTGGAAGGTCACTTTGCAAGTCAGAGTAATTACGGATCAATCAGAGTCTTAGTTTAGTTGGCACCAATTGACATTATGTAATGAGCTTATAAATTCATACCTATAAATGGGTGATCTAATTGTAGGGGTGGGACTTAGATTACTGAAGGATCATTAACCTCTATTAGTTCTAGTTGCTAAGCCTGTCAATAGATAGATTATGCTCTGACTTTTATGCCTCAATCTCCCTTAATTGCAGATTTAGTGTCACAAGAGGAAACATATTTATTAATTAAATAGAGGGTTTCCAAGAATCCATGACAAAATCCCAAGCTGTATAGAAACTTGAATATATGAAGACTGAAGAACAGAGGAGAATATCAAGGTAAATATGAATGAAAAATTACAAGGTTATAAAGAAGAATAAACTCGTTCCATTTTAATGCATATAATGATACATATCACTCCCCGACCCCCACAAAATTCTATCATTTTAACAAGTCATGTAGGATATATAACAATTCAGAGTCTGGGATTGATTTTTAAAATATTTTACAATAAGTCTTTATTGATATTTTATATTTTTTATATCATCATAGTTATCACCACTATTCCTATCCCCTATCCCCATCAAGATATCCTTCCATTATACAAGAAATAGTGTTACTTTAAGGTAAAAAAATGAAGAAGAAAGAATAAATCATCACAACTAAGTTATACATTGGAAAATTTTAAATATTGGTTCAGCATCTAACAGTTATGGATTTCAACCCTTCATAAATGGATATGTTAGGATTGTCGTCTTACATGTCTTATTTGTCCTGTCCTTGATATTTACGCTTCTGTAACATTCACTTTTAATACGTGTGTATGTGTGTGCGCAGGTGTGTGTATGTCTGTGTGCGTATGTGAGAGAGAGAAAGAGAGAGAGAGAGAGAGAGAGAGAGAGAGAGAGAGAGAGAGAGAGTAATCGTTCTATCTATTTCTATGATGGTAGTCATTATCCCCAACCAATATTCATCCAATATGGTGAATTTTTAGTACTTTGTTTTCCTTTGGCTTTAATAATGCTTCTGTCGAATTCATTCAAGCAGGTTGTGGCATGTCGGTGTTTTGGGGTCCTCCAGCACCCGAACCTCAACAGTAAGGGCTACAAATTCTAACCCATGCCGTACCCCACCACTAGCATCTCCTCTTCATGTGAACTTTTTCTCTACTTTTTTTTAAGTTCATTGAGGACAGAGATTTTCCTACTTGCTTCTATTTTTAGATTCAGCCACTAGTACAGTACATGGGCCTTAGAAGTCACTTAATTAACGTTCACCTCTATGCATCTGTATATCAAATTATACTAAAGGTATTCATACATCTTCATTCATATTGCTAATATCTTGTTTAAAAATTTTATATCCATATTCATTAGGGAAATTGGTCCATGATTTTCTTTCTCTTTCAGCTCTTCCTGGTTTAGGTATCAGCACCATATTTGTGTCTCAAGAACGTTACTCGTGTTACTCATTATTTCTGTACCGTTCCACATAATTTATATAGCAGTGGAATTAATTGTTTTTTAAATGTTTGTTAGAATTCATTATGAACCTCTCTTGCCTTGGAGATTTTTTCCTAGTGAGTTCTTTGATGACTGGTTCAATACTGTTTCTGACATGGGGTTATTTAAGTATCTTAATTCTTTTTCTGGTAATCTGAGCAATTTATATTTTTATAATTATTCATTAATTTTACTTAGATTGTCAGATTTCTCAGCATACAGTTAGACAAAATAGCTCCCAATTACTTCTTTCATTACCTAACCAATGTTGGTGAATTCATTCTTTTATTTTTGATACTGGCAATTTGGTTTTCTTCTTTCATTTTTTACCAATCAAATTAGCAAAGATTTATCTTTTTTATTTTTTTGTTATAAAACCATCTTAGTTTTCTTTATTAGTTAGTTTCCTTAATTTCAATTTTATTAATCTTTCCTTTGATTTTTAACTTTTTCCCTAGCTTTTTTTTTTATTCATGCCTAATGAATTGATCTCCTCTTTCTCTACTTTGTTCATGTAAGTATTTGGAGATATAAAACTGCCCCTAAGAACTGCTTTTGCTAGATCTCATATATTTTGCTATACTGTCTCATTATTGTCATTCTCATATATGAAGTTGTTGATTGTGTCTCTGATTTGTTGTTTTTCCCAGTTATTCTTTAGGATGAGATTATTTACTTTCCAATCAATTTTTGTCTAACTTTCTATGGCTCTTTAGTACATATAATTTTTATTGCATCATGATCTGAAAAGAATGCATTTAATATTTTTGCCATTTTGTATTGGATTGTGAGGTTTTTATGCCCTTGTACATTGTCAGTTTTAGTGTAGGTGACAAATACTGCTGAGAAAAACGTGTATTCCTTTCTATCCCAATTTAATTTTCTCCAGAAGTCTACCATATCTAACTTTTGCATTAGACACTTTCTCCCTATCTTGCTCACTTGGCGAACCATCTCATTTCTAACTTGTTCTCTTCTCTGGTATCCCCAACCTTCTTATCATTTCACTGATGATGATTTGCCAAGCCTCACAATAGGATCCCTCATTCCATGTGTGACTTTTGCTCTTCCAATTGCTCTGATGAATGACAGTGGAGAGAACCACAAAACTATTCCTGCTGGATACAGTACAAACTTACGTTACAAAATTTCAACTGTAGCCTCAATGCTCCTTGTAAATTCTGCTACACCTGTCTTATCAACTCACTATTTCTATTCTCCATAGTACCTCTCCCAAGCCCTTTAATACCTCCTCCAACTCCTCATGTCCTCTAAGCTCTCAGATGAGAATCTTTTACAGAAAACAATTCAGGCCATTCACCCTTAGCTCTTTTTCTCCTATTTTCCTCATCTTAAATGGAGGACATGCCTTCTTTCAAGGTCTCATCTTTCACCATGATTTCACTTGATGAGGTGTCTTTAGACATTAAGTATGCCAAGTCCTGTACCTGTTCATGCAAACTTATTCCACCCTTTCTCCTCCCGTGTCTTGCTTCCTCTGGGTCAGTTAGTTGGTGCAGTGGATAGAGCATAAGTGCAGGAGTCAGGAAGACCTGAGTTCAAAGTTCACCTCAGATACTTGGCACTCACTAGCTGTGTGACCTTGGGCAAGTCAGTTAACCCCAATTGCATCATCCTGGGTCATCTCCAGTCATCCTGATGAATATCTGGTCACTGAATTCAGATGACTCTTGAGGAGAATTGAGACTCATGACCTGCACAACCCTCCCTCACTCAAAATAAAGTCAAGTGCAATCATGTCATTATTTCTCGAATGGCATGGTGTTGTTCGGCCATAAAAGACAAACACACACACATTGCTTCCTTTATCATCCTCGTTCAATCACTTATTTTGTACCTCTCCCTGTCTAATGACTCATTATCTACTTCCTACAAACATACGCATGTCTTCCCCTCCCTCAAAAAAACAATACTCATTTCTTCAGTCTCCTCTATCAACCTGTATCTCCTCTCCTTTTTTGGCTTAACTTTTTGAAATGTCTTTCTGCAATACCTGTTTCCCTTATCACTCCCTACAATCTCTTTATCATTTGCCTCCCAGACTTATTGCACCAATACTACTGCCTTCAAAGTAATCAGTGATCTCTTGGTTACCAGATCCGATGTTATGATCTCAGTCCTCATTTTCCCCAAACTCTCTGCAGTTTTGAGACTGCTTATTGCCTTTGCTCTTTGACCTTTTCTTTCTGGGTTTTTTGTCCTTTCCACGGATGGCACTTTCCTGCTTCTTCTCCTATTAATGAGACTGCTCCTCTCATTGTCCTTTGCTAGATCTTTATCCAGAACATGTCCTCTAACTGTAGGTTTCACCTTTAGCCCTCTTCTCTCCTCGCTTTATATTGTTTCCCTTGTTGATCTCATCAACTTATCTAGATTTAATAACCACCTCTGTCCTGATGATTTTTAATTGTTGCTATCCTGCCCCAACCTGTCTACTCACCTTCACTTCTACTTACCTTTACCTTGCCCCTTCACCTGCCCTTCTGTGATTCAGAATGGGATGTTCAATAGAAATCTTCAGCTCACTATATCTAAAACCACTCATCCATCTTCCTAAATCCCCTCCTGTCATCTTTACTACTATAGACTCCATCATCACTTCTCAGTTCCTCAGTCTAACAACCTGGGTGTTATCCTTGACTACTTATCATCTCTCACTCCACATGTCAAAACTATGTCCAAAGCCTTTTGTTGCCACTTTTGTAAATTCTCTACCCAATGCCCACTTCTCTCCTCTGACAGTGCCACCAGTCTACTGAAAGCTTTCATCACCTCATACATGCACGTCTCTTGCACTGCAAGAGCTTGTTCCTCTCTCTCCGTTTCCTCAAATCTCTCCTCACTCCAATCCATCCTCCAATCAGCCACCCAAGTGATTTCTCTAAAACACAAATCAGACAATCTCATCCTCCTGGAACTTCCCTCATCAAGATACTCTATCACTTTGTTCCAGTCATTTTCTCTGCCAATCCAACAGACTTGGAGTGATTTCTCTTCTAATTTCTCACTATGAGCTCCCAAGGATTTTTTAAAGTTGCAGTCAACAACTCTACATTGAATTGAAGCTTATCCCAAACCTTCTCAATTCTAGGGCTCTCCCTATGTAAATTAATTCCTATTTATCTTGTATGACAGCTTTATTTTATTTTCTTTTTGATTCTCCAATTACCATTGTAAGTTATTTGAGGAATGGAATGGATTTTGAGCCCTTTTTTCCATCCACGGTAATGACTATAGTGTCTGACACACAATAAATGGCTAATTTAGTCTAATATGATACCTTCTAATTATTAGACCCCACGACATTACCCTGCCTTTTGTTGGGCCACATACATGTGTATATGTTTTTCTTGAATGGAGTGCCTTATTTTTATCTTCGTACTCTCAGCACCTAGAGTAGCCCCTAGAATACATTATGTGCTTTAGTAAGTTTTGTAAACAGGTAATTGACTTTGAGTTAGATAGAATGATCTTTCGTTGCCATCTGGTGCACAAAATTAAGGTCGCAGTTTATTCAGGCAGTATTTTGGGGTACGGCTGCCGCCTTGTGGCCATTTCAAGATATTACAATTCTCCTCCGCCATCTCGTGTGCAAACCCTAGTATTACATTCTCTCCCTTTTTAAATCCAGTTTTGATTCTATTTTTGCAATGTGAAAGCTCACTTGCTGTTTAGAAAGGTAGAATGGAGAAAAATGAAACACTGGATTTATGAACTGATGTGTGTAATTAGTTATTTCAGTTAAAATGGCAATTCAGACTAAATCATCACCAGTTAAATTAATGCTTACTGTCTTAACCTTGTCAGCAGTGATTTGATAAAGGTTAAGATATAATAGCAGTGGAGTGAATATGGAGCAGACTTCCCGCCACAGGGCCTGGACCTGCGTAATATTAATATTACACTTTCAGAAAAGCAAAACCGGGGAAAGAGAAGAAAATGGCTGTTCTGGTCACTGAAGGAAATTTATGAAATAAGTACCAAAAGCGTGATTGAGACATTCGTACCGGTGGGAATCAACTCCTAAAGACTTTCAAGAACTGATTGTTCAATTTTGAGGAGTTTTTAAAGTTTGTTTTTATTGTTGTCGTTGTTTGTCCTTCACTCTTAAAGAATTCCACAGCATCAAGAAGGTGATGCCATGACATTCAAGTAAACTGGATTAAAGTGAGGGAGCTTATGCAAAGTCACCAGCCTAACTTTCTCCTCCACATCCATCTGAGTCCAGTGGTAAGATATAAATCAGGACTGCTAAAGATGGCCCAGGATGTTATGGGACACCTCTGATTTTTTAAACTAAGGTCTTTCCCAGGTCTCATTTTGACTGAGGCAATAACCACATAGTGATTAAGGCTAGAAATTTAGAAACGGGTTTTGGCCAGAAACCCTGAAAATAATTCCATCCTTGATTGAGTTTTGTTACTAGATAGAAAAGAGCATAAAGTAGAAAAAAAAATTTCACTTTTTACCTTGCTTTAATGAAGGTGGTTTATATACAGCTAGAGGACAGTTAAATCATCTCCTGCAAGGCAATGTTATTTTTACTTGAAAAAATTGGTGTCTTCCAAGGGATCAAAATTCTTCCAAGACAGGGGATTGACTTATTTATATTTATGCATCTAACATACATGGAGTAATGCCTGTAAGTTGGTAGAAGATTAAGAAACTCTTACTGAATGATTCAGAAAAATTTTGGTATGTAATCCACTCGTTGTTGATACTGCACCTCACTGAAAAATTTGTGTAGGCACACATTTTCCTAGGACTCTTCCAGATATTACAATTGGTATTACATTTTTAACCTTTCCAAACAGTATTTTTACTGGACATTTTGTACATTTGACTACTCACTCACTCTTCAGGTAACTAGAAGGGACTCAGATGAAACCGATAACTTGTGAAATAAAGGAAGTAATGAATTCTCTTAGTGTAAATGGAAATTCAGAGTCTTATCACAGGATACATGATGTAGGTTAAGACTTAATAGCATTGTAGACAGCACTGAGCAGGTATCACACTGCAGTGTAACTGGTCCATCATTTAAATATTAATGTTATTCATTAACACAATTTCATTCAAAAGAGCAAAATTTGGAAGAGATACATTACAGAAAATGGCTGAGTTCCACGTAGAAGGGAAGTTATGAAATAAAATGTTAAAGTTTGATGTTTGACCGTAGTGTATCAAAGTCCCTATAGGGCTACTGAAGTGGCCCCTATACACTTCAAAGATCCAATTGTTAGATTTCAGGAATTTTGCATTGTGGATGAAATATCATTCAGTCATATAGGAAGCATTTGTTTTCACTATGGGCTAGGGACAGTTAGGTTGTCTAATATCCACGGGAATTAAGAAGAGTTGCTTTCCTGAGCTCAAATCTGGCCTCAGATACTTCCTAGCTATGTGACTCTAGGTGAGTCACTTAACTGTGTTTGCCTCAGATTCCTTTTGTTTAAGATGAACAGAGGTAACTCCAAATAGGGTCAAGAAAAATTAGACACGACATATGACTGAAAAACAGCAATTTTGAAATTTTTTCATTTTCATTTTCATTCTCATTGTGCTGGTTTCCAATGCTTGGAAGAGTGTGTGGAATATCTAGGAAGCTGGTAGAGGATATTCCTACACTCATTATTTGACTCTGTTCAATTACATTAATTGTAATTATCATTCAGCAATTTCCTAAATAAAATTAAAAAAATGTTTTAAAATATTTCTGAATAAAGTCCATTTTACTAAAGACTAATCAAATTTTAAAAAAACTTAAACCAAGCTAGAAGTTGTAGCTAAATAATTGACACTGAAATAATTAAAATCAACTTAGCACAGGGACAGAAATGAGTGGTTTATTTTTTAGAGGCTGCTACTACTACATGCTATGCTTATCGAGTATTAACATATCAATTTTTCCACTTCCTTCCTAATTACGTTTTATAAGGAGATTATTGTTACTGTTTTTGTTAAATTATTTAAGTGACTTTAACTCATTAGGAAAACATTTGAGGCTTTCTTGGAAAAATATTGAAGTAGTTAGCAAATTTGTTCTCCAACTCATTTTACAAATGAAGAAATGTGGCAATCAGGAATAAGTGACTCACAAGTCACAAGCTTATAAGTATCTGAAGCCAAATTTTAACTCAGGTCATCCTGATTCTAGGCCTGGGATTAATGAACGTTAAATTTTTTGGAAGTTTTTACTTGAATGATTGACATTCCTGAAGAACGTTCATTAAATTCTATTGCATTGCAGTCACCATCAACTAACAGTCAGAGTAGAAATTAATTGGTATATTATACACACTTTGGAAAGTTTAAGGATTGTTACTGGAAAGCATATATCTCAAGGAGATTGAAGTTGAGTGAGTATAAAGATATTTCATTCAATGAAACAATACACTCAATGCTCTTACTGGGAATATTACTAGAAAATATAATTTAATAGTTATAAGAAAATATAATTCAATAATTGAGCTTACATCTTTCCTCAGGCAAAAGGAGTGAATGATGAAAGCAATTTTAGCAATTTTGGGTTATTAGAATCCTCTAATTGAGCTTATGAAAAATTTTTGCAGTTATGGATAAATGGTGCAAATTGAAATAATTTAAATAAATTGCAAAGCATGAAACTGATTAAAATGATTTTCTAGATTCTTATAGATAATAATGTAGAATTAAACAATTTTCCACTCCCTGCAATTACTTTGTAGGCTAAAAAAAAGTGTCAATCCCGTGACATTCTGTTTAGCCAAAGGTGAACGAGCTTTCAATTCAGTGAATAATTTTGAACTGGGGAGAAATAGTTTAGCAATAGATAACATGTATGATACAATGACACTAAATTTATTGGAGAGTCAATCAATTGAGATGCAACCTTATTTTTAAAATCATGTTTAAATTTCAACCATAGGTCAGCTGCGGACACAAGAGTTAAGTAAAAATTAGGAATAGAAATCTATGAGAATACATTGGCCATTTAGAGCTTATAATAAAAGGTGATGGCTACATTATATATTATCATTTTGATAATTTCTAAATTGTGGGACAGAATCTTTTATTTCAAAAAAGTTTTAATCAAGTTATATGTTTCTATATATGTATGTAAATTAAATTTTAAAAAGAAAGACTATTATCAATTTTTTTACTAGAATACCATTGAACTGAGAATTTATCAGTGTTAAAATAGGCTATTAAAAAAGCATATCCTTACAGTATGCAAATCTAAAATGTAAGTGAAGCTTCTGCTATAAGCACCGTACTAAGTAATGGAGCTGTAATGCAAATATACCTCTTCTACCATCAGTGAATCAGGATGCAATTATCAATCACCTACTATGTGCAAACATTCTGTTAACTCCTGATGATGCAAAGAAAGGCAGAAGATTGTCCCTGACTTCCCAAAGTTTGTAATCTAAGACAGGTGAGTCAAAACCAAACTCAGTACTCACAAAATACATAAAGAATGAGTTAGACATAATCATCATTGGGAAGGCACTAGACTTCAGGGGGAAAGTGAAATGCTTTCTGTATAAGGTGGTATTTTAGGCACTAGCTGATGAAATTCAAGCAAGCCTGGAAGCAGAGTTCCCAGGGATCCTAGGCATGGAGGACAATCAGAGAAAATGGGCAGAGGTGAGAGATGTAATTTCATCTTAATGAAATAATAAAGTGGTCAATGTTTTTCAGTCAAGTAGTACTGGGTGTTGGAGAAGGTGACAAGGTTTTTAAGGTTTAAGGAGATTGGAAAGGAGAGGCAGATTATTGAGATCTTTGAACAACAAAGACATTTTTACTGGATCCTGGAGATGAAAGGGAGCCAGTGGAGTTTATGGAAAGTGAGTGGTGAGAGTGGGTGAAGGGAAGTGAGCCCTGTACTAGCAGTCCTGAACTTTAGTCAGCCCTGCATTTTAGGAAAACTACATTGTGGGTTGAGTGTAGAAAGAACTGCCGTACTCAGATGTTTGTTTTTCAAGTATTTAAAGACCTCAACTTTTGTATCTTGTTTTTGTTTTAATTTCTTTTATTTTACAATAAATACAAAATGAAAAAAGAAACGTATTTCCATGTACATAACAAAACATAAGATTGCATTCAATACAAAATCATGAATTTGTGTTTGACATCCACCTATGTAATAAAATCTACATACAGTTTACAAAGTCACCCAGCTTTTCTGTTTCCTTCTACTTCTTCTTTTATTCCCCGTCGTGCACATTCTATTCTCTTTTTCTCCCTCCCACCTACCATCCTGCTCTAGAAAAGGCGAAAATTAAATGCAAATATATACATACCTAGCTATAAACATACTGCCCTAGAAAGGGCTACAATTAAATGCTAATATATACATACATATCTATAAACATATGAACACATAAATACACATAAAACCATACTATGTATATTTCTTTTTGTCAGGTCTTTCTCTCGAGGTAGGTAGTGTCTTCCTGCATATATTCAAGTCTTTGTTTTTTCTAAAGCAACCAGCTCACCATCTGTTATACCACAGCAGTTTTCCATTATAATCATACACAACAAATTATTTAGCCATTACCTAATTGAAGAACATCTATCTGTTCAGTCAGTCTGATAGGTGTAAGATGATACCTATAAGTTATTTTAATTGGCAATTCTCTAATCAGTAATTGCTTAGAGCATTTTCTCATATAATTATACATAGTTTTCATTACTTCATTAAAAAACTGACTGTTCATAAAATTGGATCATTGATCAATACGGTTATGACTCATATTCTTATAAATTTGGCACATTTCTCTATATATTTGAAAAGTGAGATTTCTGTCTGAGCAATTGTCAATGAAAACTTTCCTCCAATTTTCTGCTTTCCTTCTAATCTTGGTTCAAGAACTTTTTTTTTTTAATTTTAATTTTTATTTATTTAACTTTTTACATTCACCTTCACAAAATTTGGGGTTCCAACTTTTTCTCCCCTTTTTCTCCCCTCCCCCACCCCAATACACCCAGCAATCTAATTTTCCCTATCTCCAATCTGCCCTCTCTTCTGTCATCCCTCCCTTCTCTTGTCCCCATCTTCTCTTTTGTCCTGTAGGGCCAGATGACTTTCTATTCTTCATTAACTGTATGTCTTCTTTCCTTGTAGCAACAACAATACTAAACAGTTGTTCCTAAAACTTGAGTTCCAAATTTTCCCCATCTCTCCCTCCCCACCCATTCCCTTTGGGAAGGCAGGCAATTCAATATAGGCCCTATCTGTGCAGTTTTGCAAGTGACTTCCATAATAGTCGTGTTGTGTAAGACTAACTGAATTACCCTCCATCCTATCCTGCCCCTCATTGTTTCTATTCTGACTTTTGATCCTCTCCCTCCCTAAGTGTTGACTTCAAATTGCTCCCTTCTCCCATTGCCCTCCCCTCCATCATCCCCCCCATTGCTTATCTCTTTCTCCCCCACTTTCCTGTACTGTAAGATAGGTTTTCATACCAAAATGAGTGTGCATTTTATTCCTTCCTTTAGTCAAATGTGATGAGGATAATCTTCTTGGTTTTTTTTTTCCTCAGCTATCCTCTTTTTCCCTCCACTAAAAGGTCTCCTGCTTGCCTCTTAAATGACATATAATTTACCCATTCCATTTCACCCTCTTCCCTCCCCCTACCTTTCTCTCTCACCATTTACCTTAATTTCTTTTAAGATATGCTCCCATCCAATTCAATTCACTCTATGCTCTCTGTCTTTGTATGTGCGTGCATGTGTGTACATGTGTGTGTGTGATCCCACCAACTACCCAGATACTGAAAAGTTTTAAGAGTTACTAAAATTGTCTTTCCATGTAGGAATGTAAACAGTTCACTTTTGATAAGTCCCTTATGACTTCTCTTTGCTGTTTACTTTTACATGCTTCTTCTCATTCTTGTGTTTGAAAGTCAAATTTTCTTTTCAGCTCTGGTCTTTTCATCAAGAATGCTTGAAAGTCCTCTGTTTCATTGAAAGACCAGATTTTCCCCTGAAGTATTATACTCAGTTTTGCTGGGTAGGTGATTCTTGGTTTGAGTCCCAGTTCCTTTGACTTCTGGAATATCCTATTCCATGCCCTTCGATCCCTTAATGTAGAATCTGCTAGATCTTGAGTTATCCTGATTGTATTTCCACAGTACTGGAATTGTTTCTTTCTAGCTGCTTGCAAGATTTTCTCCTTGACCTGGGAATTCTGGAATTTGGCCACAATGTTCCTAGGAGTTTCTCTTTTTGGATCTCTTTCAGGTGGTGATCGATGGATTCATTCAATACTTATTTTGCCCTCTGGTTGTGGAATGTCAGGGCAGTTTTCCTCGATAATTTCATGGAAGATGATATCTAGGCTCTTTTTTTGATCATGACTTTCAGGTAGTCCCATAATTTTTAAATTGTCTCTCCTGGATCTATTTTCCAGGTCAGTTGTTTTTCCCATGAGATATTTCACATTCTCTTCCATTTTTTCATTCTTTTGGTTTTGTTTTGTGATTCCTTGGTTTCTTGTAAAGTCATTAGACTCCATCTGTTCCATTCTAATTTTGAGAGAACTATTCTCTTCAGTGAGCTTTGGAACCTCTTTTTCCATTTGGCTAATTCTGCTTTTGAAAGCGTTCTTCTCCTCATTGGCTTTTTGAACCTCTTTTGCCAATTGAGTGAGCCTATTTTTCAAGGTGTTATTTTCTTCAGCATTTTTTTGGGTCTCCTTTACCAAGGTATTGACCCGTTTTTCATACTTTTCTTGCATCTCTCTCATTTCTCTTTCCAGTTTTTCCTCCACCTGTCTAACTTGCTTTTCAAAATCTTTTTTGAGCTCTTCCAAGGCCTGAGCCCACCCGACATCCCCCTGGGATGTCTGGGGTACAGAGGCCCCGCCCTCCACATCTTTCCCTGATGGCAAGAATATGTCCTCGTCATCAGATCCGAAAGTCAGAATCATTTGCATCTGTTCAAACAAACTCTCTATAGTCTTATTTTTCTTCCCTTTTGTAGGCATTTTCCCAGCCAGTTACTTGACTTCTGAGATTCCTGTCCACCCCTGCCTAGATCTGCCCAGCTAGTGCTTGGGGTCTGAGATTTTAATGGGCTTTCCGCGGCAAGTGGCTGCTATTCAATGGGAGCTTAAGTTCTGGTGCTGGGGTGGGGGCAGGGCCGCCTCCCAGTCTCAGTTCCCTCAGGGACTTTATGCAGAGACCTTCAGTAATGGAGCAGGTGGGGCAGGGCTGGCTCCCAGGCTCAACTCGTTCAGGTGATTTATGCAGAGCCTTTCAGTAATGCATATCCTGCCTGCTCGGGGAGTCCCGGGGGCTGCTGCTGCTGCCTCTGCCTCCGCCGCTTCCTCCCGAGGATGCTCGAGCCACAGATACACCCCGCTCCCCTCTCAGCCAGCCCAGCCGTCTCTCTTACTGACCTGTAGCTTCTGTGGGCAGAGTGACCTTCCCGGCCGCCAGAGCTTCCGTCCCTGAAGCCTGCTTGGATCAGCTTCTCTGGGGCCACGGCCAGGGCAGCGCTGGGGTGGTGTCCGCTTTCCGGGGCACGATGGACCCTGGGGACCACTCTCCAGGGCTCTCTGGAATGGAAATCTCTTCCACTGTGTTTCTGCACACCCTGCAGTGATCCAGAACTTGTGGGGTGCTCTTCTTGCATTAAATGCATGGGCTGTGGGTTCAGAGCTAGCATACAGTGAGTCTTTCTACTCCGCTATCTTGATTCCACCCCAAGAACTTTTAAATTTAATATAATTGAAATTATCCATTTTCAACCTCAATGCTGTCTGTTCCTTGTGTCTTCATATACTATTCTCCAATCCATGAGTCTGATAGATAATATGTTCCATATTCTTTCCATTTTCTTGTGACATCTCCCTTCATATCTAGGGCACGTATGCATTTTGACCTTATCTTGGCGCAGTTTAATATCTTGGTTTATGTCCAATTTGTGCCAGACTACTTTCCCAGGTATTTTTATGAAATAATGAATTCTTCTGCCCAAGACTTAAATATTAATTTTGTATTTGTCAAACACAAATTTAATACAGTCCTTTACTGTGTACTACATATTATCTCTATTCCATTATTCCACCTCTTCATTTCTTAGCCAGTAGCAGATAGTTCTGCCATCAGTTTCTATTTTATGAATTAATTCATCCAATCCACATTCTAAGTTAACATTACTTGTTGTGTATTTCCTTGCATCCCATTTTCCCTCACCATAGTTCAGGTCCTGTTTACCCAATCTGTCCTCAATCTAATTTGCTTTTACCCTCTACCTTGCCCTCTTCTTCCTTAATCTACACACTACTTTAAGAGTCCCCCTTCTTCTCTTCACCTTAATCTACCTGTCTTCCAAGGGCTTCTCCTTATTTCCATTTTTTCCTAATTCTTCCTCTACACCACATTCTAAAACTCCCTCCCTTACTGTATCCTTTCAGCCTCTCATTTTCTCCAACATTTAGAATACTTTTACATTCTTCTAGATGTAAATGTGGTTCCCTCTTTAAAGTATTTCTGAGGAGAGTAAGGTTGCAATGCTACCATTCCCTTCCCCACACTTGTTGAATCAATTTTTCCTTTACTTTCTTATTTGTATGAGATAATTATTCCTTTTCATCTCTCCCTACACACTTTTATTTTTTAATATTAACTCAGCATGCACAGCTCAGCCCAAGCCTTTCTTTCAAACTATCTAAACAATGATGGCAGTGATGAGAATACTAATAACACTTTTAAATATAATATGTAGATTGCTTGATCTTTTTGAGATATTTATAATTGGTTTTTGTCATTTGCCTTATATTTCTTCTGGATCTCTTATGTAAATTTTTCTTTTGATTTTATTGTTGAGTTTCCTTTATGTCAAAAGTTATCTTTTTGTCATAAATATCAAAATGTCTTTCAGTTTCTTCGGTATCTATTTTTTTTTCATTCCGAATCATACTAAAGTTTACTCAGTAAGGTAACCTTGGTTGTAAGATCAGTTGTTTGCTCAAAAAAGTATAACGTTTCTAGATAAATGGTCCTTCGGTGTAGAAGGTATTAGGTCTTGTGTAATCCTGACCGTAGCTCTGTGACAGTTGGATTTTTTTTCTTGATGTTTGCAACATTGTCTCCTTAATCTAGCTGTTTTGAACCTTGGCCACTATATTCCTGTAAGTTTTTCTCCTGGGATCTCTTCCAAGAGTTGATTGGTGTATTCTTTCTCTCTCTTTGCTTTGTCTTCTTATTCTAGAACTTCAGGGCAATTTTCCTTAATAATATCTTGTAATGTTGCATGTAGATTCTTTTTTAGTCATAAACTTCAGGTAGTCCTAAAATTCTCGCATTGTTTTGAAGTGGACATTATTCCTTCCTGGGCCCCTAGGTTGAGAGATATCTGTTAGGTTACTGGGAAGGGTTGGATAACCTGCCTAGTAACAGGTTATTTTTTATGTGGGCCCCTGTCAAAATTTTATTCCACTTTGAGTTGTGAAATATCTGATGAATTGTTAACAGTCATTTCTTGTTTAGTCCATTTGTATGGTAACCACCTGCCCCCCTAATGTTAGACTTCCATTGCTGAGAACTCCTCCTTCCTGACAACTACTGCATGTTGGATGACAACCAGTCTTTCATTGGGTCCCTCTCATGGCACCTGTTTTCTGTTGGGGTCCTTTGCCTAGTAGTACCCTGACAACCACCTTCTGTTTGGGGGTTCTTCCCTAGCAGCAAGTCCCCCTCTTGCTCTGTCAGAACTCTGTTGTGGAAACTGCAAGGCTGTACCAAGTAGCACTGAAATGCTTAAAATGCACTCACCCACCTCAGTTCAGGGCTGTGTCCTCTGGGTCTCTACATGACGCAGCTGCCAGCCTGGCTAATAAATGATGCTCTCGAAATTATTAATTAATTTCGCCTGTGATTTATTAATTCCATCCATTTCACTTGAAAGTCCCACCGAGATAGCCTTTGGCTCTGCATGCACAGGCAAGCCATCTCTCCTGGATGACTGGGTTGAGCTTTAACTTTGGGGGTGGCCAATGGGATTTATCTCAGCCCTGATTTTGGAGCACATCCCGGAGCTAGGCTTTCGGTAGAAAAATTTTCCTGATCCAGCCAAAAAAATGAGCACCCTGTCTGTTCTGGTGAGTACTCTGGTATAGTAAGTGGCTGGCTGGATGCAGCGGGAAGATGCCCTTACTGGCCTCTGGGAGATGCCACCGAGAGCCCTGTTAGACCTCCCGCGAGAGACCACGTGAGTGTCTGGATGACCTCTGCAGGTAGTGCATGAGGTCCTTGACTTCTGCAGGTGTTTCATGAGGTCCATAACTTCTGCAGGTATTGCAGGAAGTCCTAACTGCCCTGACCTCTGCGGGACACTGCGTGAGAGTCCTCTGCAGGTATTGCGCATGAGTCTTAACTGCCTGGGATCCTGTCTGTTCTTTGTTCTTTTTTTCTGTTTAATCAGACTTTGTGTCTTACTCTCCCTCCCTGCTCTCATGGGACAAGTACAGTCAGGTCCCGAGAAAAATTATTCTGTCAACAGGAACGGCCCAACTTCCGGGTGGACTGGCCACCTGAGGGGACGTTTGATAAATCAATTGCAGGGCGGGTGTGGAAAATGATGAATGGGAACCCAGGTCATCCGGATAAGATCCCATATATCAGCATCTGAACAGTGATAGAAAGTAAGCCAAAGTTGTTTGTATATGCATTCTGTCTTTATATGTTCTGTGTGTGTGTTTGTAGTCTTTACATGTTCTCTCTGTGTGTGTGTTTGGGAGTTATTATGGCCAGCTCCATAGTAGCTGGGATTGGGAATATTGTCTCTTTTCCTCCCCCTCCTCCCTTCTCTCAGATGGCTGCAGCATCAGGGAAGAGAATGGAAGAGAGAAACTAATCTCAGAAGGAATGCAAGGAAATACTGTATGTGTAGTTTTAAAGGGGCTGTAGTCAAAGCCCACTAGGGGAACAACATGGGATAAGTTTAAGGATTATTGGAAATATTTTGGAAAATTCTCTCTCTCTTTCTACCTTCTAACCCTGACCAGGTTGTGAAGGTGGAGAGAAAGACAAGAGGAAATTGGGAATTTTTTCCCCCTCAAGTATTCTCTCTCTCTTTCTTCCTTCTAACCATGGTCAGGTTGTGAAGGTGGAGAGAAAGACAAGAAGAAATTGGGAATTTGTTCCCTCAAATAAGTGAAATGGAGGAGTGATACAATGGACCTGGGGGTTTCTTCAGGACTGAGGCTGCAGCTGACTCCCCCCACAGAGAGTGTCACCCTCGACTCCTGGGGAAGCTTCAGCTAGGGCCGCAACCACCGCTCTGGAGACTTTACAGGCCACTTCCAAAAGTTTCACTTCAAGGACCACTGGCCAAGTTAGGAACGTTCCTGTAACCACAGCAAGGGACGTTCACCTAGGCAAGGGCCTTGTTTCCCATTCTTTCCTGGTCATGCTTGATTGCCCATATCCTTTATTGGGCTGAGACCTACTCCATAAACTACAGGCTTTCATTTCATTCTCTAGCTCTTCCCCTTCTCCCAAATTTGAGCCTCTACCCTAGCTGATGGTATCCTGCCCCCTCTCGGAAAAATTAAGGCTAATGACTGTTTTTGATAACCACCCAGATGCCACTTCACCTATATTGTCAGAATTTCAGCAGGAAGTTCCCAGCGTATGGGCTGTAACCCATCCTTTTGGTTTGGCAAGGCACCAGCCCCTGAGGTAATTCTGCCTCCTGAAACTGCCATGCCCGGTCAGACAGTACCCCTTAGCATGGTCAGCTAACACTCTGCTCTTGCCTGTTCATCAACCTGGTTCCGGGGATCTCCGTCCAGCTCCAGACCTCCATGAAGTGAACAGCTGGGTAGAAACCCACCATCCTATGGTTCCTACCCATACACCCTTCTGTCCTCCCTGAGCCCTTCTTTAATCTGGTCCACAGTCCTGGACAGGGAAGATGCTTTCGCTAATGTTCATGTGCATGACTATGTGTATCAACAAAAGGGCTTGTTGACTTCGGCGGGAAAAGGGGTGAAGAGCATCAAATACAAGATCTGTTGCATGCTGTCTGGCTACTTTAAGAAGTTGCTGTCTTATGGCCCAGTTTTTGTGTCTCAGGGTGTGCAAGCTCTTTCAAAAGCTATCGGGGTTAGGTGGAAACTACACTGTGCCTATAGGCTCCAGAGTTCAGGCCAGGTAGAAAGGATGAATAGGACCCTGAAGGAGCATATTGCTAAGCTTAAGGTTGAAACTGGCGAGATCTGGGTGAGTCTCCTTCCTTTTGCTCTGCTTTGGGCTAGGTCTCTCTCTCTCTCTCTCTCTCTCCCCCTCCCCTTCGAAATCATGTTCAGAGTAGCCCCGCCCCCAGTTGTTCTGCGAGTTGTCTTGTTCGGAGTGTTGGCTTCCTGGCTTTTCTAATGTTGCCCTCCTCAAGTCCTTACAGTCTCTGCGCGAGGTCTGGAGTGTCCTCAAATCTTTATCCTCGCTTGAACCTCTGTGGACCGGGCCCTTTCAAGTGATCCTGTCAAATCTATCAGCGATTGAGGTTGCAGGTTGCCAGGCATGGATACATCGTTCACACGTCAAGCCAGTCGCACTACCGTCTGCCCATTGGACAACACATCCAGCTGGAAACATCAGGCCCCATCTTAGACATTCTGTTCTCCCTCCTTTTGTTTCTCTTCTTTCCTACAGGCTGTTCCAGGACCCATCAACCCATCCATTACTTGTGGACTCTAAGCAAAACTGGCAAAGGGATGGTTATTGCCCGGAATTCCTCCTTTGCAGCTGTAAGTCTTCACTTTGATCTGTGCGCCCTCATTGGCCCCTTCACTGGTCTGTCAGGATATGGGTGTGGGACTCATTTGCTAGAGTCATGTCCTGCTCCAGGTGTATTTGTATTCTGAGCCTGAAGCCCGGGAACACTTCAACCTACAAGGACATGTTCCCATGGCTGCTCCTATCCTGATTCCCATTCTAGCAGGACTGGGTATAGCTGGTTCAATAGTCGTGAGCACAGCTGCCCTAGTCACGGACAACAGCCATTTCAACGCTCTTAGTACCTGCATAGACCAAGATATTAGAGATTTAGAGACCCAAATCTCACATCTAAAGTCTGCTTTAGATTCCCTAACCGAGGTAGTCCTGCAAAACCAGTGGGGTCTAGACCTTTTGTTCCTAAAACAGGGTGGCTTCTGCATGGCTCGAGGAGAGACCACTCTGGGGCGATCCAAGAGTCCCTTGCCATGGTCCGCAGGTGTTTGGAAGAGTGGGAGTCAATTTGACAACACTCCATGACATGGTTCCAGTCCTTTTTCAACTGGTCACCCTGGTTTACTACTCTGGTGTCTGCCATAGGAGGACCCCTGGTCCTCCTGTGCCTTGGTCTCAATAGCCCTTTGTATTGTGAACTGTGCCTCTAAGTGCATTAGGGATCGTCTCCAATCTGTTAAACTGCTTGCTTTGTGCTAGCTTCTTCCCCTTTGGACTCTGATGAATCCCCCTTTTGAATTAGCTACATGAAAAGGGGGGAGTGAAGTGGACATTATTCCTCCGTGGGCCCCTAGGTTGAGAGATATCTGTTAGGTTACCGGGCAGGGCTGCATAACTTGCCTAGTAACAGGTTTTTTGTTTGGGCCCCTGTCAAAATGTTATTCCACTTTGGGCTGTGAAATATCTGATGAATTGTTAGCAGTTATTTCTTGTTTAGTCCATTTGCATGGTAACCACTTGCCCCCCTAATGTTAGACCCCCATTGCCAGGTAACCACCTTCTGCTGAGAACCACCCCCCTCCCCTTCCTGACAACCACTGTATGTTGAACGACAACCAGTCTTTCATTGGGTCCCTCTCCTGGCACCTGTTTTCTGTTGGGGTCCTTTGCCTAGTAGCACCCTGACAACCACCTTCTGTTTGGGGGTTCTTCCCTAGCAGCAAGTCCCCCTCTTGCTCTGTCAGAACTCTGTTTGTTGTGGAAACCGCAAGGCTGTACCAAGTAGCGCTGAAATGCTTCAAATGCACTCGCCCACCTCAGTTTGGGGCTGTCTCCTCTGGGTCTCTACATGAGGCAGCTGCCAATCTGACTAATAAATGACACTCTCGAAATTACTAATTAATTTTGCCTGTGATTTATTAACTCTGCCCATTTCAGTTTCTCCTCACTCTGTTCAGTAGATTAGTTTTTTTCTTCTGATAAGATGTTTCATATTTATTTTTTTCCAGTCTTTTCATTTTGTTTCATTATTTCTTGCTGTCTTATAATGTCCTTAGCTTCCCATTGCCCAATTCTGAGTGGCCTAGCTGTCTACAGTATACACATTTGGAGATGTAAAATAGAGAGAAGATGAGGATAAGGGAAGGGAGAGGTGTTAGAAGGAAGGGCACATTGGTAGAAACGGCAATCTGAATGCACAACTTTTGGAGGGGCTGAAGAGAGTTGGGGCAAAACTTGGAAGTAAAAATTTTGTGGAAATGAATGTTGAAAAGATTAAATTAATTAATTAAAGATTAAAAAGAAAATAATCCAGGCCAAAAAAATCGGTTGAGGATTTTCTTATTATGCACTTATGGACCCTGCTCTAAGGACTTTGTACAATTTCCCATTTTCTTAAAGATAGGACACAAATCTTTTTAAATTTCCTTAAAGCAAGCACCAAAAAAAGGGAAATGAATGTTTAAAACCAAGGATAAATAAATATTAAAATTTAAAGAAAGCTTCATTAAAGATATGGCAATCTTAACATTACAAATATATGCCAGTTATATCACTCCAAGAAAGGTATCTTTTAAATAAAGTAAAATGTGTAAGTAAAATTAAAACAAAAAAGAAACTGAAAAGTCAGATTTTCTTTGGCCATCATACACTCAATGTTTTCTCTAATTTGTTCAGGCTAAGAAATCATTGCTAATTGCCTCTGCTCTTCCATGTAGATAATGTTCCTGAAGATTTCCCTTTGTCTTATGTCCCCTGTCAAATCTTGAAAGGGCAAATAGAGAAAAATATTCTGTTGAAGTTTACATCACCTCTTTTCTAAGCATAACACACTCATTATCAATGGTCCTGTAGTATTTTGAGACTGGACTCCTGGTGGCAAAGAGCACCTGGGATCATGTGTTTCATTATTCTCTTTCCTTAGTACAGTAGCTGTAGAAAGAAGGAGATTTTCTGAGAAATTATCACCGTGCACTGATGTTTTATGCACAGTCTGTGTTTTGTCTCTTTAATGACAGTCCTAGATACACTGATGTCTATGGTTACCATCAAATACATGGAGGTGTGTGAAGAGATGATACGTTCCCATTAGACCCTTCTAGACAAAATATTTTTCCTGAGAACCACAGGGTAGTAGAGATCCTATGTCACCAAAAGCGCTCCATGATGCACAAGTAGTCATTATTGAATTCACTTATTTCCATGACAGGACACCTACAGATTTATGGCATCTTTGGTCCTGAAATGATGATTTTATATCTATTGAAACCTCACATATAAGCAAGAGGCAAAACTGGAATAAAGAAAGTAATTCCTTCAGGATAGAGTATTATGCGGACAGGAATCCAAAAAATTCAATTCAGTTCAATGAAGTTCTACTGAGTGCTTCCTAGAGGAACCTTTCCATTGAAGGGAAGTTATTTTTCCTTTAACATAAAAAAATCCAAACCCTTCTTAATACCTTTAATCTTACAACTTCTAGAGAAATAAAAGTAGTTCAGTGATATGACAGATTAGAACACAGAGTTGGAGCCTTGTATCTTGCAAATTTAGAGTAGACATTGAGTGAATCTTTGCATTACATTCAAAACCTCTGGAATGGCTCAAAATGTTTTTTTGATTCTCATAACCAAATGAAAGACAGGAGGGCATGGACAGATGAACAGTAACTCAGTCAGAGTTCCATGGGAACATAGACCTGTAGCAAAGGAGAGGTGACTCAATATTAACCAAGAAAACTACTCAGGAGGGCAGAATTAGAACTGTGACTGATTGGCAAGCTTGTGGGAAAGCTTCAGGCATCTATTCTTATTACAACTGGGAATAATCAAGCCTCACATCTACCACTTGTACAACAGATTCATTGCATATTTGTAGCTAGAAGGGAATGCTTGTACAACCACAAGGACAGCATGTAATTTCTGCCTGTAATTTCTCCCAAATCTGAGGAGGAAGCATGAGTGGAAGGAAGGCTCCACATTGGTGAGTGACATTACTTACTATTTTGGAGATGTTGTTTGTAAAAAATAATTTGCAAAAGGTGTGTTTGCTGCTGTTAAAGTATATGCTAATTTGTGTCCAAAACTGTTCTCTCCACCCCAGGAGACTTGGCTTGGTTGCTAGCCATCAGACAGGGGGCTGAAATCCTTTTTGTTTGTCTCTTGATGTAGAAATCATGAACTACAGGTGAAATATTCCTCTGTTGCAATGATGGGATTGGCGTTGTATGGAACTGGCATTTTGGTTGGAGTTAAATGGACAGTCTTGAACCTGTCCTTCAGATATGCCTGGATCACAAATTCAGTACACCACAAGGTTCCTTCCCGAGGCAACCACCTGGGTTAATCCCCCCCAGTGTACTCTGCTTTTGTGTTACAACCCTGTGGAGGCCTCAGACCTGGGCCACCTCAGGAGCATTCATGTTCTCATGGGAAAGTGAGGGACGGTTGCCAATGGTGAAATAATGGGACTGGTCACAAATACGGTAAATCAAGAGAAAGAGCAGGAGACAGGCGTTATTATTCAATGTAATTGAAAATTAAAAAGAATTAAATACTAACCAAAATAAGTATTAAATTAAAATTAAAAAGTAATTCATCAAAAGGATAATTAATAAATGATAAACTCCTTCTCCCCTGCTCCAATTCCTTATCTCTCTCATTGGCAGGGCCCAGTGACTTCCCTTTCCCCTCATGTGAACTTCTCCTTCCTTCCTTTCATCAGTTACATTATGTTATCTGTCCCTTGAGCCATTATCTTTTCAGGGGTCTACCTCTCACACACTGAATTTTTCCGCCATGTTGGTCCACTCACCTCTGAGGGTGGATAAACAAGGACCAAGTCATTCCCTAACTAGTTCCCTGCTGTCTGTGAGTTTTCCTGGTTCCAGCTAAAGTGCTTGGGGGAGGGGGAATGATTGATACTGAGGAGAGAAACCACTGTGGATACCATCCCCACAGAAATGATAGTAAAAACGTGAGTGTGAGGGTTTGGATCATCTTAGCTGTTCTTGGTACACCTGCATTTGTGGAGTCTACCATCAAGACAGTGCAACACTCCATTTCTCATGTTTTGGTGGAAAGAACAGAGGAATATCTATATATTGATTTATCCAAAGAGAAATATATGTCCTGTTTGGTATAATCTTAGAAATAGAAGCAATAGTAATGAGGCAAGAAATTACAAATGAGGGAATAAGCAGAAACAAAGAAGAAACAAAATGATCAATCTTTGTGGATGAAGACATAATTTACTTTGAAAATTCTGAAGAGACAAATAAAATTGAAATGTAACAATCAATTCAGTAAAGACTGAGGATTTAAAATAATTTCCCATAAACTAACAGTATTCCAGTATGTAAACAAAACAAGAAGAGACAAAATGAGCAATTCCATTCAAAATAGGTATGTAAAATGCAAAATATATATTTATGAATGTATCTAACATTCCCTAATAAACTACAAAGGAAATATATAGTAGGGTGTTATCTACGTTTACAGAGTGATGATAAATATACATATGTGTAGTATAGTTTTATACAAACACACACACATGTACGCATGCATGCATTTGTGTCTAGTAGTAGCCTTTTCTTAGTGGGGAAGGAGGTAAGGAAAGAAAAAGTAAAAATTGCACAGCAGAGAGCTAAAGAAAATTTTACAAGCAGCACAAAATAAGAGGGTGACTCTAAAAATTATATGCGGTATGTATTACACAATTTTTCAAAACAGTAAGTGGTTTGAAATGGAAATTCATGTTTTATTTTATTGAGTGTTCTATTTATGCTGTGCTGTGTACATGGAACTGTTCCTTTTTTTTCTTTTATATTCAAGTTAAAAATGAATTTGAAGAGTTTTTAAAACAATCCCATGAAAAAATACTCTAAATCATCACTGATGAGAGAAATGCAAATTAAAAGTACTCTGAGCTCTCTTCTCACAACCATTCCATTGTCTAATGTGATAGAAAAGGAAAATGACAAATATTGGAGGAGATACGGAACAATGGAAAACTGCTACACTATTTTTTTGAGCTGGAAATTAGTCCAATCATTCTGGAGAAGTATTTGGAATGACACCAAAAGGGCTACAAAAATGTATACCCTTCGACACAGATATAACATTACTAGGTCTGTATCCCAAAGAGATTTTTTTAAAAGGGGGAAGTAACCTACTCATAGAAAAGTATCTACAACTACTCTATCTGTGGTGGCAAAGAATTGGAAATAAAGGGAATGGTCTTCAAATGTGAACTGACTAAACAAATTGGGGGATATGATTATGATGGAATATTAATGTGCTATACAAAATGACCAAGAGTATGGTATTAGAAAATCCTGGGAAGACATATAAGACTGAAATGAGTAGAGGCAGAAGTAAACATACAGCAAAACAATTATATTGTAAAGTTGATGAATTGTGAGACTTAACTCCTCTGATCAAGACGATGATCCAAGACAATTCCAAAGGATGCCTAGTGAAAAAAAAAAAAACGCTATTCCTCTCCAGAGAGAGAACTCATGAACTCTGAGGGTAGATTGAAACACAGTTATTGCTGTTGTTGTTTTTTAACTCGTTTTATTTTTCTTGTATTTTTATGTGTATTTTCATTTGCAACATGGCAACAAAGGACAATAAATGAAAAGTCAAAGTTAGAGGGGATGTGGGAATATAGGCACAGAAAAACATTGCTAGTGAAGCTATGAAATGACAATCATTTTGGAAAGTGATTTAGAATTATGCAAAAGAACTTAAAAAATGTCATACCCTTTAAAACAAAGACTCAATTACTGGACTTACACCCCAAGGAAGCCATTGAAGAGAAAAAAATCTCCATATACTCCAAAATATTTATAACAGCTACAAATTGGAATCAATACAGTTGCTCATCAACTGGGAAATGATTGCTAATCAACATATGAAACATAAGTAATGGAATACTACTACTATGGTTAAGAAATTATGGGAGTGGTGAGTACAGGGGAGTATGGATATCTCTTTGTAAACTGATACAAAGTGAAGTAGGCAGAGTCAAGAAAACAGTGCATATTCACAGTAACTACAATTCAAATAGAAAGCATGATACATAAAAAGTTAAAAGTACCTGCTATTACATGTTAAAGATCAAGTGGGACTAAAAAGAAAAAAATGATAAAACACCACCAATCTACCCTGTCCAGGAGGTGAGAAGTCCAAAGGTGTTACACACGACACACATTGTCCTGAAGGCATGGAACTGTTCTGCTCCCTCTTTCTCCCTCCATAAAACAAAAGAAACAAAAACTCCTATTTGTCACATGACATGACTGTGAAGGATGAAGAGAGTAAGAGATACACAGAATACCCTGGTGAAGTAAGAAACAGAAAACTTCAATAAAATTTTTTTTTAAAAGAGTTCCAATATAAGAACAGAGGTGAAACAAGGATGCCCATCATCACCACTGTTATTCAATATAACATTAGAAATGTTAGCTTCAGCAATAAGAGAAGAAAACCATTGAAGGAATTAGAATAGGCAAAGAAGAAACTGAGTTATCACTCTTTGTAGATAGTATGATTACAAACTTAGAGAATCAAGTAAAAAACTACTTGAAATAATAAACAGCTTTGGCAAAGTTGCACTTTACGAGATAAACCCATACAAATCTATTGCATTCCTATATATTGCTAATAAAGCCCAACAGCAAGCGATAGAAAGAGAAAGCCCATTTAAAGGTAGGGTAGACGCTATGAAATATTTGAGAATCTACCTGCCAAATCAAGTCCAAGACGTAGAGGAGAATATGAACACAGTTACAAGACACTTTTCACATAAAGGCAAATCTAAGACAGTGGAAAAACATCAGTTGCTCGTTGGTAGGCTGAGCCAATGTAATAACAATGACAATTCTACCTAAATTAATTTACTTATTCACTGCCATACCAATCAAACTATCAGATAATTATTTTCTAGAGCTAGAGAAAATAATAACAAAATTCATCTGCAAGAAGAGAAGGTCCAGGTATATCAAGGGAACTAATGAAAAGAAATTCTAGGGAAGGTGACCTAACTCTTCCATATCTCAAATTGTACTACAAATCAGAAATTATCAAAACCACTTGATACTGGCTAAGAAACAGAAGGATAGACAAGTGGAATATGTTAGGTCCTCAAGACACACTAGTCCATGAAAATAGAAACTTACTCTTTGATAATCCGAAGGACCCCAGCTTCTTGGATAAGAACTCACTGTTTGACAAAAATTACTGGTAAGATTGGATAACAGTGTGACAGAAAGTAGGCATAGATCAATAGACGCAAGAATCAAGTTCCCCTCCTTCCCTTCACTTCCTTTCCTTTCCTTTCCCAGAACCTTAAACCTACTGCACTCTGAGGCTCACACACTACTGGGCCATTGCCTAAAGGCTCTCTTCTGGACCCACCCTGCTTAAGAGAGATTAAATTTCTATTTATATCTTACATATATTTATGTGAGTGATTATCAATAGTTACTCATGCTGTTTCTCTGCCAGCATGTTGTCTTAGTTTCCTTTGCCTCATTAAAGGGGCCATGCCTTGGCTAATTCTTAAACAGGCTTATTCAATGAATGGGCTTTACCTCACCCTAAATGAGTATCTTCATTGATGCCTGAAAAGGCCAAGGTCTCCCAGTGCACCCTGGGTCAACTCCCGTAATCCTGATGAATATCTGGTCACTGGATTCAGATGACTCTGGAGGAGAATTGTGGCTGGTGATCTTGCACAGTCCTCCCTCACTCAAAAGAAAGTCAAATGCAAATCATGTCATCATTTCTCTGATGTCATGGTCTTCTTTGGCAATGAAAGACAAACACAATTTTTTTCAGGGTTATGGTGCTGACTCCCCTGATATAGGTGAATGATATATGTGCTTGGTTAAAGATTGACACATGCACTTGATTAAAGTGATCGTTAACCCCTTAAAAAATAGCGTTCTCTGTCTTTATACATAAATTCTTACCTTCTCCATAGATATGACAGGTAAATTATTCCTTTCTCTTTCTTTATAGCATCACCATTCATGTCTCAACAATGTCCTTTTTTAATCTTATTCTGGTACTCGGTATACAACGTTATTTTGGATCTAGTTTATGGCATAATATTTTCCAGTTTTCCCGGCGTTGTTAAATAGGGACTTCTTATTCCAGAAGCTGGAATTTTCAGGTTTATCACCAGTGGATTACTACAGTCGTTAAATATTGTGTCTTGTGGATTAAAGCTATTCCACGAACTCAAAACTTTGTTTCCTAACTAGTACTAAGCAGTTTGTTGTCTTTCATATTGAACTTAAATGTAAAAAAAAACAAAAAAAAAAAAAAAGAGAGCACTGTCATGTGCAAAACACAGCACAAAAAAAAGGATTTGGTATAAACCATGAATTTACATTTCACATCTTTTGATTTTTGGAAAAATCATATAATAAATAATACACCTCCTTTTTAAAGCTATCCCACTTTTCTGCATGTACTTTACATTTTTTTTTGTTTGACGCCATACACTTTTGAGTTTTTGTCTCCCTCCCTCCCCAACCTGCTCTAGAAAAGGCTATTATGAGACGCAAATATGTATAAAAGTAAAATCATGCTATACACATTTCTGTTTCTCAATTTTTCTATAGAAAAAAGAAGTGGGGGGAGGAGCCAAGATGGCGGAGTAGAAAGACTCACGTATGCTAGCTCTGAACCCACAGCCCATATATTTTCTCTCAAAAGAACTCCCCAAAAATTCTGGAGCAGCGCAAGTCGCACAGAAACGCAGGGGAGGAGATTTCCATTCCAAAGAGCCCTGGAAAGCTGTCCCCAGGGGTCTGTTGCACACTGGACAGCGGAGCCCACCCCTGTGCTGCCCTGGGCACGTGGCCCAAGAGGAGAAGATCCGAGCAGGCTTCAGGGAAGGAACCTTCGGTGGCCGCGAAGGTCCCTCCCCACACAGGCGCTACAGGTCAGTGAGAGAGACGTCTGCGCTGGCCAAGAGGGGAGTGGGGTGTCTCCGTGACTCGGGCCCCCTCAGGAGGCAGCGGGGGAGACAAGGACAGCAGCAGACCTGGGCTCCCAGAGCAAGAAGAAGCTCAGGGCCATTACTGAAGGTCTCCACATAAAACCCCTCAGGGAACTGAGTCTGGGAGGCGGCCCTGCCCCCACCTGAGCACCATAACTTAAGCTCACATTGAATAGCAGCTGTGCCTGGCCACTGAAAGCCCTGAGGCTGGGGAGCAGCATTTGAATCTCAGACCCGAAGCACTGGCTGGGAGGATCTAGGCGGGGGTGGAGAGGAATCTCAAAAGTCAATTAACTGGCTGGGAAAATGCCCAAAAAAGGGAAGAAAAATAAGACCATGGAAAGCTACTTTCGTGGGGAACAGATGTTCCCGCCTTTCATTTCGGATGACGAGGAGCAATGCTTACCATCAGGGAAAGACGAGGAGGTCGGGGTCTCTGTATCCCAGACATTCAAGGTGAATGTCTGGTGGACTCAAGCCATGGAAGAGTTCAAAAAGGATTTTGAAAATCAAGTTAGACAGGTGGAGGAAAAACTGGAAAGAGAAATGAGAGAGATGCAAGAAAAGCATGAAAAATGGGTCAATACCTTGCTAAAGCAGACCCAAAAAATGCTGAAGAAAATAACACCTTGAAAAATAGGCTAACTCAATTGGCAAAAGAGGTTCAAAAAGCCAATGAGAAGAATGCTTTCAAAAGCAGAATTAGCCAAATGGAAAAAGAGGTTCAAAAGCTCCCTGAAGAAAATAGTTCTCTCAAAATTAGAGTGGAACAGAGAGAGGCTAATGGCTTTCTGAGAAACCAAGAAATCACAAAACAAAATCAAAAGAATGAAAAAATGGAAGAGAATGTGAAATATCTCATGGGAAAAACAACTGACCTGGAAAATAGGTCCAGGACAGACAGTTTAAAAATTATGGGACTATATGAAAGCCATGACCAAAAAAAGAGCCTAGATATCATCTTTCATGAAATTATCCAGGAAAACTGCCCTGAGATTCTAGAAACAGAGGGTAAAATAAGCATTGAAGGAATCCATCGATAACCACCTGAAAGAGATCCAAAAAGAGAAACTCCTAGGAACGTTGTGGCCAAATTCCCGAATTCCCAGGTCAAGGAGAAAATATTGCAAGCAACTAGAAAGAAACAATTCCAGTATTGTGGAAATACAATCAGGATAACTCAAGATCTAGCAGCTTCTACATTATGGGATCAAAGGGCATGGAATAGGATATTCCAGAAGTCAAAAGAACTAGGACTCAAACCAAGAATCACCTACCCAGCAAAACTGAGTATAATACTTCAGGGGAAAATATGGTCTTTCAGTGAAACAGAGGACTTTCAAGCATTCTTTTTTTTTTTTTTTTTTTTTTTTTTTTTTTTAATTTTATTTTTTTTAATGTTTTACAATCATTTCCTTAAAGTTAAGATTTTATTCCCCCCACCCTTCCCTCAATACCCCCCTCCCTCCCCATGACAGCATACAATTCTGTTTAGGTTCTACATATACTTTCCTATTGAGCACATTTTCACTATATTCATGCTATGTAGTCGAACTAAAATAAATGGAAGAAATCATATAACAAATCAACACATATTACACTGAAACCCACCCACACACAAACATGATCTGCTACATTCTGCAAGTGGCTTCCACATTTCTTTCTCTGAGTGTGGAAGGCGTTTTGCCTTTGAAGACCGACATTAGGATTTTTTTTTTTTTCCTCAGTAAGTTCTTGTGTTATTACAAAGTTCCAAGTCTACCAGAAGAAACTCTCGCACACTGTGGTCGTTGCTGTGCACAAAGTTCTCCTGGTTCTGCTCCTTTCGCTCAGCATCAGATCATATAAGTCCTTCCAGGCCTCCCTGAAGTCTTCTTGTTCCTCATTTCTTATGGCGCAATAGTACTCCATTACATTCATATACCATAATTTATTCAGCCATTCCCCAATTGATGGGCATCCCCTTGACTTCCAGTTTTTGGCTACCACAAAGAGTGCTGCTATAAATATTTTTGTACACGTGGGACCCTTTCCCGTTTTTATAATCTCTTGGGGATACAATCCTAGTAGTGATATTTCTGGGTCAAAGGGTATGCACATTTTTGTAGCCCTTTGGGCATAGTTCCAAACCGTTCTCCAGAAGGGTTGGATGATCTCACAGCTCCACCAACAATGAATTAGTGTTCCAACTCTCCCACATCCTCTCCAGCATTTATCATTTTCTTGTTCTGTCATGTTTGCCAATCTTACAGGTGTGATGTGGTACCGCAGAGTTGTTTTGATTTGCATCTCTCTAATCAATAGTGATTTAGAGCACTTTTTCATATGATTATAGATATTTTTGATTTCTTCCCCTGAAAATTGCTTGTTCATATCCTTTGACCATTTATCAATTGGGGAATGACTTGGATGGTTATATATTTGAGTCAGTTCTCTATATATTCTAGAAATGAGGCCTTTATCCCCGAGCTTAGCTGTAAAAATTTTTTCCCAATTTACTACATCCCTCCGAATTTTGGTTGCATTGGGTTTGGTTGTGCAAAAACTTTTCAGTTTAAAGTAATCAAAATTATCCATCTTGCATTTCATAATGCTTTCTATCGTTTCTTTAGAAAAAAATTCTTCCCCTCTCCATAAATCTGATAAATACACTATACCTTGCTTCTCCAGTTTATTCATGGTATCAATCTTTATACCTAAATCATGTACCCATTTGGACTTTATTCTTGTGTACGGTGTCAGCCATGGGTCTATGCCTAATTTCCGCCACACAGTTAACCAGTTTTCCCAGCAATTTTTGTCGAACAATGAGTTCTTATCCCAGAAGCTGGGATCTTTGGGTTTGTCAAACAGGAGGTTGCTATATTTCTTGCCAACTGTGTCTTGAGTGCCAAGCCTATTCCATTTGTCAACCCCTCTGTTTCTTAGCCAATACCAAGTGGTTTTGATAATTGCTGCTTTATAATACAATTTGAGGTCTGGTAGCGCTAGGCCACCTTCCCAAGCATTTCTTTTCATTAGTCCCTTTGATATTCTGGACCTTTTGTTTTTCCAAATGAATTTTGATATTATTTTATCCAGCTCTAGAAAATAATTATCTGATAGTTTAATTGGTATGGCACTAAATAAGTAGATTAATTTAGGTAGAATTGTCATTTTTATTATATTAGCTCGGCCTACCCATGAACAACTGATGTTTTTCCACTTACTTAAATCTGACTTTATTTGTGCAAAAAGTGTCTTGTAATTGTGTTCATATAATCCCTGGGTTTGTTTTGGCAGGTAAACTCCTAAGTATTTTATAGTGTCTACTCTAGCTTTAAATGGGATTTCTCTTTCTATCTCTTGGAGTTGGACTTTGTTGCTAATATATAGGAATGCAGAAGATTTGTGTGGGTTTATTTTGTAACCTGCAACTTTGCCAAAGTTGTTTATTATTTCAAGTAGCTTTTTACTTGAATCTCTGGGATTCTCTAAATATATCATCATATCATCTGCAAAGAGTGATAACTTAGTTTCTTCTTTGGCTATTTTTATTCCTTCAATTTCTTTATCTTGTCTAATTGCTACCGCTAACATTTCTAGTACCATATTGAATAATAATGGTGATAATGGGCATCCTTGTTTCACCCCTGACCTTATTGGAAATGCCTCTAGCTTGTCTCCATTGCATATAATGCTTGCTGAAGGTTTTAGGTAGATACTGCTTATTATTTTATGGAAGGTTCCCTTTATTCCTATGTTCTCCAGTGTTTTTAATAGGAATGGGTGTTGTATTTTGTCAAAAGCTTTTTCTGCATCAATTGAGATAATCATGTGGTTTTTGTTGGTTTTGTTGTTGATATGATTGATAATGCTAATAGTTTTCCTAATATTGAACCAGCCCTGCATTCCTGGTATGAAACCTACCTGATCATAATGTATTATTCTCTTGATAAGATGCTGTATTCGTTTTGCTAAAATCTTGTTGAAAATTTTTGCATCTATATTCATTAGAGAAATTGGTCTGTAATTTTCTTTTTCTGTTTTATCTCTTCCTGGCTTGGGTATCAAAACCATATTTGTATCATAGAAGGAATTTGGGAGTACTCCTTCTTCCCCAATTTTCCCAAATAGTCTATATAGTATTGGAATTAACTGTTCTTTAAAGGTTTGATAGAATTCACTTGTGAATCCATCTGGTCCTGGAGATTTTTTCCTAGGGAGTTCATTGATGGCTTGTTCAATTTCTTTTTCTGAGATGGGGTTGTTTAAGTATTCTATTTCCTCTTCTGTTAATCTGGGCAATTTGTATTTTTTAAAATATTCATCCATCTCATTTAGATTATCGAATTTGTGGGCATAAAGTTCGGCAAAATAATTTCTAATTATTGTTTTAATTTCCTCCTCATTGGAGGTGAGTTCACCCCTTTCATTTTTAATATTAGTAATATGATTTTCTTCTTTCTTTTTTTTAATCAAATTGACCAAAGGTTTATCAATTTTATTAGTTTTTTCATAAAACCAACTATTGGTTTTATTTATTAATTCAATAGTTTTCTTAATTTCAATTTTATTAATCTCTCCTTTGGTTTTCAGTATTTCTAATTTGATATTTTCTTGGGGATTTTCAATTTGTTCTTTTTCTAGCTTTTTCAGCTGCATACCCAAGTCATTGATCTCCTCTTTCTCTATTTTATTTATGTAGGCATTCAAAGATATAAAACTTCCCCTAAGAACTGCTTTTGCAGTATCCCATAAGATTTGGTAGGTTGTCTCATTATTGTCATTCTCTTGAATGAAGTTGTTAATTGTTTCTATGATTTCTTCTTTAACCCATTCCTTCTTTAGGATTAAATTATTTAGTTTCCAACTGATTTTTGCTTTATCTTTCCATGGCCTTTTATTACATATAATTTTTATGGCATTATGATCTGAGAAGGATGCACCGATTATCTCTGCCTTTCTGCACTGGATTTTGAGATTTTTATGTCCTAGTACATGGTCAATTTTTGTAAATGTTCCATGTACTGCTGAGAAAAAGGTATATTCCTTTCTATTCCCATTCAATTTTCTCCAAAGATCTATCATATCTACCTTATCTAGAGTTTTATTTACCTCCTTAACCTCTTTCTTGTTTATTTTGAGGTTAGATTTATCAAGTTCAGAAAGAGGGAGGTTGAGGTCCCCCACTAGTATAGTTTTGCTGTCAATTTCTTCCTTCAACTCCCTCAATCTCTCCTCTAAGAATCTGGATGCTATACCACTTGGAGCATACATGTTTAGTAATGATATTGCTTCATTGTCTATGGTGCCTTTTAGCAGGATATAGTTTCCATCCTTATCCCTTTTGATTAGATCTATTTCTGCTTTTGCTTTGTCTGAGATTAGGATTGCTACTCCTGCCTTTTTTACATCAGCTGAAGCACAATATATTCTGTTCCATCCTTTAACCTTTAACCTATGTGTATCCCCCCGTTTCAAATGTGTTTCTTGTAAGCAGCATATTGTTGGATTATGGCTTTTAATCCATTCTGCTATCCGTCTCCGTTTTATGGGAGAATTCATTCCATTCACATTCACAGTTATGATTACAATCTGTGTATTTCCCTCCATCTTCTTTCCCACCATTTGTGCTTTTAGCTCTGCTGTCTCCCTTCCCCTCCTCACTAGTATTTACTTTTCACCACCTCCTCTTGCCGCCTTCCCCTCTTTCTTTTAGCCCCCCTCCCTTTTACTCCCCTTTACTCTTATTGCTTCTTCCCTCCCTTTTGCCTCCCTCCCCTTTCTTCCCTCTTCCCCTCCCACTGCTTATAGAGCTAGTTAGGATTTTCTACTTAAGTTTATTGTTCCGTCCTTTAAACAAATCCGATGAGAGTACCTCTCACATAATGCTCATCTCCCTCCCCTCTTTCCCTCTACTATGATTTTGTACTTCTTCTTGTGATGTAATTTGCCATTTCCTGCTTCCTCCTTTTCACACCTCCTATTACACTCCCTTCTCATACTTAAATCACATTTTTTATCATGATATCATTTACTTTATATCCGTTCCCCCTATGCTTATCCCTTTTATATTTCTTAATAGACGCACAGTTCTTGAGATAAACAGATAACATCTTCCCTTATAGGGAGGTGAACAACTTGCCCTCATTGAGTAGCAAGTTGTTCCCCCCCCCCACACTGTTTACCTTTTTATGATTCTCTTGAGACCTGCATTTGAAGATTGAATTGTCTATTAAGTTCTGGTGTTTTGGTCAGGAAACTCTGGAAATCCCTTACTTCGTTGAATGACTTTCTCCTTGCCTGAAATGTTATGCTGAACTTTGCTGGGTAGTTGATCCTTGGTTGCAGTCCCAGCTCCTTTGCCTTACGGAATATTGGGTTCCAATTCTTTCGATCTTTTAATGTAGAAGCTGCAAGGTCCTGTGTAATCCTGATTGTATCCCCTTGATATTTAAATTGTTTCTTTCTGGCTGCTTGTAATATTTTTTCCTTCACTTGATAGCTCTGGAATTTGGCAACTATATTTCTTGGGGTTTTGAGTTTGGGGTCTCTTTCAGGAGGGGAACGGTGGATTCTTTCGATGACTATTTTTCCCTCTGAATCTAGTACTTCTGGGCAGTTTTCCTTGATGATTTCCTGGAAGATATTGTCCAGGCTCTTTTCTCCATCCTGGGTTTCTGGCAGGCCAATAATTCTTAAGTTTTCCCTTCTGGATCTATTTTCCAGGTCAGTTGTTTTTCCAATTAGAAATTTTACATTTTCTTCTATCTTTTCATTCTTTAGATTTTGTTTGACTGATTCTTGCTGTCTCATTGAGTCGTTAGTTTCTACTTGCCCAATTCTAATCTTCATCACATTGTTTTCTTCTGTTAACTTTTGTATCTCTTTTTCCATCTGCCCAATTTTTCCTTTTAATAAGCTATTTTCTCCAGTTAATTTTTGTACTTCCTTTTCCATTTGGCCTTTCAGGAATTTATTTTCTCCAGCTAATTTTTGTACTTCCTTTTCCATTTGGCCTTTCAGGAATTTATTTTCTCCAGTTAATTTTTGAACTTCTTTTTCCATTTGTTCAATTTTCCTTTTCAGGGAGATGTTCTCATCAGTGAATTCTTTCTTAATAATTTTAAAATCATTGGCCAGTTTATCTTCTATTTCCTTCTTCAGCTGTTCCAGGAGAGCTGCTTGTACTTGCGAGTAGTTCATAGTCCCTTCTGAAGTTTCAGATGGAAGTACAGTCTCAGCTGTGACCTCTTTGGGGCTTGTGTTTTGGTCCTTATCCCCATAGAAAGATTCTATGGTTCTTTCGGCCCTCTTCTTTTTCCTATTCATGATTTTGATTGAGTGTTGTGGCTTCTGGTTCTCTCAGTCAGAAGCTGGAGAACTTTTTGGTGAGCTGATGTGTGAAAAAGCTAAAAGCAGGTATTTGTTTGGTGTTTCCCTGATCAGCCCTGGGTTTAGCTTGTTAAGTGTGGGGGTGTGGTCTGGTCCCAGGAGATCTCAGATGAATTGAGGCAAAGTCAGCTCAGGGGCTGGTAATCCCAGCTGCCCTATTGTCTTTCTGATTCCCCTGGACAGCTGAGGCACGCCTAGATGCTAATGCGTGTTCCCAACCCTCCTGGGGCTCCTCTCCTGGTGCTGAGGCTTGCCTGGGTCCTAGTGCGAATTTTCCCTGCCCTGGGTCCTCTGTCCTTCCGGTTTGCCTCTGCCACCATATGAGGAATCCCCCTTAGCTATTTTCCTCGTCTCAGGTGTTATGAGACTATTGGTCTCCTTCTTCTAATTCTACTGATCTGGGATTTTTCTGGGGAGATATTTTATGGTTCTTTCACGGTCATCAAGGGGGAAGGAGCGAGCATTAGCTGATTACACCGCCATCCTGGCTCCCGGAAGTTCAAGTAAGTGACTCACCGGAGTTTGATCTTCAGGCTGAAGGTCCCAGGAGCTGCTGCGCTGATATCGGGCGCTCCGAGGCTCTCACTGACTCGGTTGGGCTTGTCTCCCGCCCCGGGTGCCGCTCCTCTGGTTCCACCCGCCACTCAGGTTTCTCGGATCTCTTCTGCTCCGCTGCACTGGCCGTGCTGCACTGGCCACGCTGCGCTGTGCGCTGTGGGCTCACCCCCGCGGAACAGATCCTTCCCGTGGACCTTCCAGTCCCACCTGAGCTCCGAATCTGTCACCGTCTGTCTCCCACTCGATTCTGCACCTCCAAAATTTGGTCAGATTCTCCTTTCAGAGGTACCTGGAGAAATTTGTCTCAGAGCTCAGGTGAGTAGCTGCTCTCACTCCTCCATCTTGGCTCCGCCCCCCTTTCAAGCATTCTTGATGAAAAGACCAGAGCTGAAAAGAAAATTTGACCTTCGAACACAAGAAGGAGAAGAAGCATGACAAAGTAAACAGCAAAGAGAAATCTTATGGGACTTCCCAAAGGTGAACTGTTTACATTCCTACATGGAAAGACAATATTTGTGACTCTTAAAACTTTTCAGTGTTTGAGTAGTTGGTAGGGTCACACACATACGTGCGTGCATGCACACACACATGTACATGCATGTGCACACACACATACACACATGCACGCACACACAGAGACAGAGAGCACAGAGTGAATTGAATAGGATGGGACCATATCTTAAAAGAAATTAAGGTAAATTGTGAGAGAGAAATATAGTGGAAGGAGAGATGGTGAAATGGAATGGGGTAAATTATATCTCATTCAAGAGGCAAGCAGGAGACTTCTTAGTGGAGGAAAAAAGAAGAGAGCTGAGAAAGAAAACATGAAGTTTACCCTCATCACATTCGACTAAAGGAAGGAATAAAATGCACACTCATTTTGGTATGAAAACCTGACTTACAATACAAGAAAGTGGGGGAGAAGGAGATAAGAAGGGTGGGGGGGATGATGCAAGGGAGGGCAATGGGAGGAGGGAGCAATTTGAAGCCAACACTCTTGGGGAGGTACAGGATAAAAAGAGAGAATAGAAGCAATGGGAGGCAGGATAGGATGGAGGGAAATACAGTTAGTCTTACAGAACACGACTATTATCGAAGTCATTTGCAAAACTACACAGATATGGCCTATATTGAATTGCCTGCCTTCCCAAAGGGAAAGGGTGGGGAGGGTAGAATGGGGAGAACTTGGAACTCAAAGTTTTAGGAACAATTGTTTAGTATTTTTCTTGCTACTAGGAAACAAGAAATACAGTTAATGGGGAATAGAAAGTCGTCTGGCCCTACAGGACAAAAGAGAAAATGGGGACAAGAGAAGGGAGGGATGATAGAAGAAAGGGCAGATTGGTGATAGGGAAAATTAAAATGCTTGGTGTATTGGGGTAGGGGAAGGGGATAAATGGGGAGAAAATTTGGAGCCCAAAATTTTGTGAAAATGAGTGTAAAAAGTTAAATAAATAAATTTATATTAAAAAGAAAAAAGAAGTGGTAATTGAATAGATCATCAGAGTATTATTAGGTTTCCTATATGAAGCCCATGTTTACTCAAAAGAGATCACTGTAACCATCATCACTAGAGATGGTACAAAGTACTTGAAAATGAGCATGTTGCAGTGATTCTGTGTCCTAAGACTTTGATGCTAATTCTTTGTTCTAAGATTTTAATTCTAATACTCTGTTCTAAACATAAATCTAATTCTGTGTTATAACCAGTTCCAATTGTCCTAAGATTTCAATTGCACTTCTGCATTCTTAGACTGTTTATAATTCCATGTTCTAAGACTTTCTTTCAAATTCTGTTTTCCAAGGTGTTCATTCTAAATTCTGTGTAATAAGATTAGCTCTCATTGTGTGTTTTAAAGTTCAATTTTGAATCTATGTTCTGTGACCTTAATTCTAATTTTGTATTCCAAGATTTTAATTCTAGTTCTGCATTTTAATACTTGAATTGTAATTCTGTGTTCTAAGACTAATTGTAATTCTGTTTTGTAAGAATAAATCTGATTCTGTGTTCTAAAACTAATTTGAATTCTAGGTTTCAAGACTTTAATACTAAATCTGTGTCCTAAGAATTAATTCTAATTTTGTGGTCAAAGACTTTAATTCTATTTCTGTGTTGAAAGATTTTTTCAAGTACTTTTCCCTTAGATTTTGATTCTAATTCTCTGTTCCGAGAAAAATTTTAATTCCTTTGTTCTAAGACTAATTTTAATTGTTCTTTCTTAGAATTTAATTGTAATTCTATGTTTTAAGACTATTCCTAATTCGGTGTTCTAAGATGTTAACTTAATTCTATGTTCCAGACTTTCAGTTCAGTGTTCTAAGTATAATCTAAGTCTTGGTTCCAAGACATAAATTCCGGTTTTGTATTCTAAGATTTTATTGCCAATTCTGTTTTATAGAATTAATTCTACTTCTGTGTTCTAAGATTTTAATTGCAATTCTGTGTTCTAAGACTAATATTAATTCTGTTGATAGCACTAATTCTGATTCTTTGATCTCAGACTTTCATTATAATTCTCTGTTCTAGGATTTTAAATATAATTCTGTGTTCTGAGGTTTTGTTTCTCATTCTGCTCTCTATGTCTCTAATTCCAATTCTGTGCTCTCAAACTTTAGTACTAATTTTGTCTTCTAAGAATAATTCGGATTATGTGTTATAAGATCAATTCTAATTCTTTTTTAATTAATAAATTTTATTCATTTTCAGTGTTCTACAACCACAACCATATAACTTAGATTATTGTTTTTCACTCCCTCCCCCTCCCTTTCCAAGATGGCATACAATTTTGTATGGGTTCTACACATACATACCTATTGAATACATTTTCACTGTAGTCATGCTGCCTAGAATAACTAAAATGAGTGGGAGAAATCATCTAACCAACCAAAAGGCAATACATACCCCCCCAAATGATCTGCTACATTCTGTGATTGAATTCCATAGTCTTTTATCTCAATATGGAAGGCGTTTTCCCTTGGAAGACCATTGGGAATGTTTGTTTTTTTTTTAAGTCCCTGAATTGCTATGAAGATCCAAGTCTACCAGAAATAATCCTAGAACACTGTGGTCGTTGCGGTGCACAAAGTTCCCCTGGTTCTACTCCTTTTGCTCAGTATCACATTATATATGTCTTTCCAGGCCTCTCTGAAGTCTTCCTGTTCATCATTTCTTATAGCACTATAATACTCCATTACATTCATATATTATAATTTATTCAGCCATTCCCCAACTGATGGGCATCACTTTGATTTCCAGATTTTGACCACCACGATGAGTGCTGCTATAAATATTTTTGTACATGTAGGACCCTTTCCCATTTATATGATCTCTTGGGGATACAGTCCTAGAAGCGATATTGCTGGTTCAAAGGGTATGCACATTTTTGTAGCCCTTTGGCAATATTTCCAAACCTCTTTCTAGAAGAGTTGGATCAGCTCCCAACTCCTCTAACACGTCGTTAGTGTTCCAACTCTCCCACGTCCTCTCCAACATTTATCATCTTCCTGTTCTGCCATGTTTGCTTATCTGACAAGTGTGATGTGGTACCTCAGAGCTGTTTTGATTTGCATCTCTCTATTCTAAAATGATTTAGAACATTTTTTCATATGACTATAGGCATCTTTAATTTCTTCCTCTGAAAATTGCCTGTTCATATCCTTTGACCATTTATCAATTGGGGAATAACTTGTATTTTTACACATTTGACTCAGTTCTCTATATATTCTAGAAATGAGGCCTTTATGACAGACATTAACTTTAAAAAATTTTTTTCCCAGTTTTCTACATCTTTCCGAATTTTGGTTGCATTGAGTTTGGTTGTGCAAAATTCTTTCAGTTTAATGTAATCAAAATTATCCATCTTGCATTTCATAATTCTTTATATCACTTCTTTAGTCAAAAATTCTTACCTTCTCCATAAATCTGATAAATATGCCATCCCTTGTTCCATCAATTTTTCCATAGTATCAATCTTTTTACCAAAGATGTGTACCCATTTGGATTTTGTTCTTGTGTACAGTGTCAGGCATTGGTCCATGCCTAGTTTCTGCCAAATTTCATGCAGTTTTCCCAGTAATTTTTGTTAAACTGTGAGCACTTATCCCAGAAGCTATGGTGCTTGGGTTTATCAAACTGTAGATTGCTATATTCTGTGTCTACTGTGTCTTGAGTACCTAGAATATTCTACTTGTCTACCCTTCTGTTTTTTAGCCAGTACCAAGTGGTTCTGATAATTGCTGCTTTATAATATAATTTGAGATGTGGTAGCACTAGGCCACCTTCCTCAGCATTTCTTTTCATTAGTCCCCTTGATATTTTGGACCTTTTGTTCCTCCAGATGAATTTGGATAATGTTTTTTCCAAGTCTAGATAATAACTATCTGATAGTTTAATTGGTATGGCACTAAATAAGTAAATTAATTTAGTTAGAATTGTCATTTTTATAATATTTGCTCGGCCTACCTATGACCAACTGATGTTTTTCCATTTACTTAGGTCTGATTTTATTTGTGCAAAAAGTGTCTTGTAGTTGTGTTCATATATTCCCTGGGTTTGTTTTGACAGATCACCTCCCAGATATTTTATAGTGTCTACCCTAGCTTTAAATGGAATTTCTCTTTCTATTTCTTGCTGTAAGGCTTTGTTATTAATATATAGCAATGCAGAAGATTTGTTTGATTTTATTTTGTAACCTACAGCTTTACCAAAGTTGTTAATTATTTCAAGTGCTTTTTTACTAAGTGTATCATCATATAATCTGCAAAGAGTGATAACTCACCTTCCCTTTCCCCTATCTCCTCTCTATTCTACATCTCAAAATGTATGTCCTGTAGACAGCTAGGTCATCCTACTTGAGTTCAAATCTGGCTTTAGAAACTTGCTGTGTGGACTACGTGAGTAACCTACCCTCTGTCTACCTCACTTTATTCAAATGTACAATGAAGATAATAGCTACATCTATGTTATAATGTTTTTATGAGGAACAATTGAGGGCATGCTCATAAAGTACTTAGGATAATGCTTGCCGCATTGTATGCACTTACCAAATGCTTGTTTTCTTTTATGAAACTCAACTCAACATGCCCCAAATTGAACTCATGCCTCATAAACCCTGCCTTCTTCTTGTCTTACCCATTACAGTACTGGGTACCAACATCCACCCAGGCTCCAAACTTGTTGCCATCCTTCACTTCTCACTTTCTCTCAAACACATCTATGTCATTGCTATCCCCAAAGCCTGTTAGTTATACTTTCAAAACATCTCTCTCATGTTCTTTTTTCTACTCTCTCAGTCCCACAAATCCACTGTAGGTCTTCATCACTTGTAGCCTAAACTATTGTAATCACCTGGCAGTTCGTTTCCATCATAAGTTTGTGTGCTCAAAGGAGGATTCTGGAAAGATGTAGGTAGGTACAAAAAGAAAAACTTAAGGTTCTCCAAATCTTCTCCACAAAAAAAGACAGACTATCCTCTCCTAGTGAACATAGAGCAGCAGAAATAAAGAAAAGTTGGTGAAAATTCCTCCTAAGATAGTGTGAGAAGACCACTGAAACCATGATATCTGCAAGGTTCGAGGGTTGGCAGGAGAAAACTATGAACATCTCAAGTCAGACTCTGGGAAATTAAAAAATACAAGCCCTGAAGGCAGTTGGGTTGGGAGGCAGCCTCAGTTTCAGGTACTTTCTCCTCATGGATGGTGTGGAGCTGGAAAGGCTGAGTAGCAGAAAATTGAAGGACTTTTCACTGTTGAGGGATAGCAGACAGATCTATTCTGACAAGATGAGTTTCCAGGTGGTGGCTGTGGGGGAGGAACTGGCACATATCTGGTGAGTGTGGTAGCAGAGGGGCCAGACCATGCTGACTTTTGGCACTCACTTGAGAACAGAGTCCTTGGTTTCAGTTCCAAGACAAAAAAGTTCAGTTGAAGTGAGCAGCCACCAGAGGGACCACAGATATTAAGACTGTCTATGGCATAGTGCAGTCTTGAGTTAGAGGTACAGAGGCTCAAGTTTGGGCACTGGGGCAGAGTTCAGAAAATGACAGCAAAAAGGATCTGGGACTTGGGACATCACTTCTTACACCTCCTGACCAGAGCTTTATTTTAATAATAAGCTGGAAAAAATAGAGTAAAACTAAAATAAAATAAAAATAAGTACACAAAGGAGAAGGACCCCAAGAATAGATAACTATTATGCTGACAAAGAAGGTCTGCTTTCATATTCAGAGGAAGATAGTGGAGCTAAAAAAAAGCCATTCCTCTTTCAATGACAGACACTAACTGATCCCAAGAGGAAAAGTAGGTGTTTGTAGAAATGTTACAGGAACTTTAAAATGAAATAAGTGAGGTCACGGAAAAAGTAGGAAAAATTAAGAGCAATTCAAAAATTAAGGAAATTATGAAAAGATAGTAACCAAATTGAAACAGAAAAATGAGCACATAAAGAAGAAAATAATTCTGTGAAAAGTAGAACTGGGCAATGGGAAGCTAAGGACGTTATAAGACAACAAGAAATAATAAAACAAAACGAAAAGATTGAAAAAATAGAAATAAATATGAAACATCTCATCATAATGAAAATAAAATAAACTGATCTAGAGAACAGAGTGAGGAGAAACAGTGCAAGAATTGTAGGACCACCTGAAATATATGACCAAAAAAGGACCTGCATGCAATATTACAAGACATTATTAAAGAAAATTTCCCTGAAGTTCTAGAATAAGAAGGTGAAGAAAATTAAAAAAAGAATACACCAATCGTGACTTGGAAGAGATCCTAGGAGAAAAACTTACAGGAATATAGTGACCAAGGTTCAAAGTTCCTAGACTAAGGAGACAATATTACAAATATCAAGAAAAAAATCTAAATTTCACAGAGCTACAATCAAAATTGCACAAGATCTAGTAACTTCCATGCTATAGGACCATTGATCTAGGAACATTGTAGTTTTTTGAGCAAACAGCTGGCATTACAACTAAGGGTACCTTACCTAGTAAAGTTTAGTATAATTCTGAACGAAAAAAAAAATGGATACTACAGAAACTGAAAGACTTTTTGATATTTATGACAAAAAGATAACTTTTGACATAAAGAAAACTCAACAACAACAACCACAAAAGAAAAATTTACACAAAAGATCCAGGAGAAATATAAAGTAAATGAGAAAGACCAATATTAAAGGTCTCGAAAAGGTCAAGCAGTCTACTTCTTGTATGTAAAAGTGTTATCAGTATTCTTATGATTGCCATCATTATTTGGATAGTTTGAAAGAAAGGCCTGTGATGAGCTCTGTATGGTGAGGTAATTAAAAAAAAATAAAACTGTGTAGGTAGAGATAAAAGGAATAATTGCTTCATAACAATAAGGAAGAAAATGAAGAATTTACCCGGAAGAAGCAAGCGTGGGGAAGGCTATGGTAGCACTGCAACCTTACTCTCCTCAGAAATGAATTAAAAAGGCAACTACATTTGTATCTAGAAGAATATAAAAGTCTTCTAAATGTTGGAAGAAATGAGAGGCTAATGGGATAGTGTAAGAGAGGGACTTTTGGACAATAATGTAGATGCAGAATTAGGAAAAGCTGGGGATGAGGTGAAACTCTTAGGAAGACAGGTAGATTAAGGTGAAGGGGGGGAGAGGGATTCTTCCAGCAGTGAGTAGATTAAGGAAGAGGAGGATAAGGTAGAGGGTAGAAGTACATTAGATTGAGGACAGACTGGGTAAACAGGGCCAGAAGGATAATGAGGGAAAATAGGATGATGGGAAATACACAACAAGTAATTACAATTTAGAATTTGGATGGCATAAAGTAATCCATAAAATAGAAACAGACAGAAGAACTATCTGCCACTGGCTAAGAAATGGAGAGGTGGAATACAGGAACAGAGTTAATATGCAATAAACAGTAGTAAAGGAGTATAGTAACTTTGTGTTTGAAAAATGAAAAGATTTATGTCTTGGGGAGAAGAACTCATTATTTCATAAAAATAAATGGGAAAGCTGGAAAACAGTCTGCCACAAATTGGACACAGACCAAGATATTAGACCGTGTGCCAAGATGTGTGTGTGTGTGTGTGTTCGTCCTTCGTTTGTGAAAAAAACCATGTCATCAGACTAATGACAACATGACTTGCACTTGACTTTGTTTTGAGTGAGAGAGGACTGTGCAGGTCATGAGCCTCACTTCTCCAGAGTCATCTGAATCCAGGGATCAAATATTCATCAGGATGGCTGGGGATGACCCAAGATGAGGCTATTGGGGTTCTGACTTGCCCAAGGTCACACAACTAGTGAGAGTCAGGTGCCTGAGGTGAGATTTTAACTTAGTTCCTCCTGACCCCTACACTGGTGCTCTATGCACTGCACCACCTAGTTGCCCTATGTGCCATGATAACGTCAAAATGGACATATGACCAAATATAAAGGGAGATATCATGAGAAAATGGAAAGAATATGGAACATATTATCCATGATACTCATGGACTGGAGAATGATATATGAAGGCACAAGAGACAGACACTACTGTTGAGGTTGAAAGTGGATAATTTCAATTATTTTAAATTTAAAAGTTCTTGTAGAAATAAAACTAATATATCCAAGATGAGAAAGAAAGCAAAAAATTGGAGGACAACTTTCATAGATAATTTATCAGATAGAAGTCTCATTTTTCGAATATATAGAGAAATTTGCCACATTTACAAGAATATGAGTCATAACCCAATTGATCCATGATCAAATTATATGAAGTCAGTTTCTTAATGAAGAAATCAAAACTATATATAATTTTATGAGAAATTGCCCTAAACAATTACTGATGACAAGTGCCAATTAAAATAACTTTTAGATGTCATCTTACACCTATTAGACTGACTGAAATGATAGATGCTCTTCAACTGGGTAATGGCTAAATAATTTGTGGTGTATGATTGTGATGGAAAACTGCTGTGATATAACAAATGGTGAGCTGGTTGCTTTAGAAAAAAGAAAGACTTGGACATATGCAGGAATATGCTACCTACCTCGAAAGAAAGACCTGACAAACAGAAATATGCATAGTATGATCTTACATAATTTTATGTTTGTATATGTTTTTGGATATGTATGTATGTATTAGGATTTAATTGTAGCCTTTCCTAGGGAAGTATGTTTGTAAGTAGGTATGTACATATTTGCATTTAATTTTAGCATTTTCTAGGGAAGGATGGTAGGTGGAAAAGAGAGAAACAATAAAAAGTGCACAATGGGAAACAAAAAAAAAACAGGAGGAAAAATAGAAAAGCTGGGTGGCTTTGAAAACTAAGTGTAGACTTTATTACACAGGTTGTTCTGTAATGCAGATTCATGGTTTTATGTTGAATGCAGTGTTATGTTCTGTTATGTACAAGGAAATGTTTTTCCTTTTTTATTTTATATTTAGTATAAAATTGAAAAAAAATTAAAACAAAAACATGATATAAAAGTTGAAGTCATTAAATATATAAAAAAGAAGTCTCTGTGCATGGCAGTCCATTCTCCACTTAGCCCACAATGTAATTTTCCTAAAATGCAGGGCTGACCAAAATATATGGCTGCTACTAAGGGGCTCACCTCCCTTCACCCTGTCTCACCACTGACTTTCCATACACTCCACTGGCTCCCTATCATCTGCAGGATCCAATAGAAAAGTCTTTGATGTTCAAAGATCTCAATAATCTGCCTCCCCTTTCCAGTCCTCTTCAACCTTAAAGTCCTTGTCACCTTCCAGCACTCCCTGCACTACTTGATTGAAAAACATTGACCACCTTATTATTTCCTGAAGATGAAATTGCATCTCTCACCTCTGCCCATTTTCTCTGATTGTCTTCCATGCATGGGATCCTTTGGGAACTCTGCTTCCAAGCTTGCCTGGATTCCAGCAGATAGCACCTAAAATACCTCCTTATACAGAAAGCACTTCTCTTTTCCCCTTTATTCTAGTGCCTTCCCAATGATGACTATGTCTGACTCATTACTTATGTAGTTTGTGGGTACTGAGTTTGGTTTTGACATCATCTGTCTTAGATTATAAACTTTGGGAAGGCAAGGACAATCTTCTGCCTTTCTTTGTATCCTCAGGGATTAATAAAATGTTTCCACATACTAGTTGATTGATAATTGCATACTGATTGACTGGTGGTAGAAGAGTCATTTTTGAATTACAGCTCCATTACTTAGTACAATGATAATAGGAGAAGTTTCAATTACATTGTAGATTTGCATACTGTAAGGACGTGCTTTTTCAATAGTCTATTTTAACACTGATGAATTCTCAGTTCAACGGTATTCTCATAAAAAAGTATTTGATAACAGTCTTTCTTTTTTTAAATATAATATGCACATATATATAGAAACATATAACTTCATTAAAATATTTATTGAAATAAAAGATTCTAACTCACAATTTAGAAAATATCAAAATAACAATATAGCCATCGCCTTTTATTGTAAGTTCTAAGTATCCAACTCATTCTCACAGATTCCTTTGCTTAACTTTTGCTTAACTCTTGTGTCCATAGCTGATCTATGTTTGAAATTCAATCACGTTTTTAGAAGTGATGTTGCATCTCAATTGACTGATTCTCCAATAAATTTAGTATCATTGTATCTTAAATGTGATCTATTGCTGCGCCTTTTCTCCCCACTTCCAAAGTTCAAAGTTATTCATTGAATTGAAAGCTCCTTCAGCTTTGACTAAAAAGAATACCATAGTGGTCATATGTTTTTTAGCCTACTGCGTGGTTGCAGCGAGTGGAGCATTGTTTAATTCTACACTATTATCTATATGAATCTAGAAAATCATTTTAATCAGTTTCATGATTTACAATTCATTTAAATTATTCCATTTTGCACAATCTGTCCATAATAGCAAAAGTTTTTCACAAGCTCAGTTAGAAGGCACTAATAACCCAAAATAGCTAAAATTGCTTTCATCATTCACTCCTTTTGCCTGAAGAAAGATGAAAGCTACATTATTGAATCATATTTTCCCATAACTATTAAATTTTATTTTCTGTTAACATATTCCTAGTAAGAGCATTGAATGTATTGTTTTATTAAGTGAAATATCTTTATATTTATCCAACTTCAATCTCCTTGAGATATATGCTTTCCAGTAACAATTTTTAAACTTTCCAAAGTGTGTATAATATGCGAATTAATTTCTGCTCTGACTGTTAGTGGATGGTGAATTTAATGCAATTGAATTTAACAAAAGTTCTTCAAGAATGTCAATCATTCAAGTGACACCTTCCAAAAAAATAATGCTCATTAATCCCAGGCCTAGAATCAGGATGACCTGAGTTAAAATTTGTCTTCAGATACTTACAAGTTTGTGGCCATGTATAAGTCACTTAACCCTGATTGCCACATTTTCTTCATTTGTAAAATGAGTTGGAAAAGAAAAAGGCTAACTTCTTCAATACTATTTCCAAAAAACCTCAAACAGGTTCACAATGAATCAAAAATGACTTAAACACTTGAACATCAATAATAACAACAATCTCTTTACATAATATAATTATGAAGCAAGCAAGGAAAAACTGATATGTTCATACTCGGTAAGCATATCATATCGTAGTAGCAGCTTCTAAAGAGAAAACCTCTTATTTCTGTTCCTGTACTAAACCGATTTTAATCATTTCAGTGTCAAGTTCAAGTTCTTTAGCTACAACTTCTAGCTTGGTTTAGTGTTTTTTTTAAGTTTGATTAATGATGAGCAAAATGGACTTTATTCAGAAATATTTTCAAATGATTATTTTTTATTTTATTTAGGAAATTTCTAAATACCAATTACAAAGAATGTAATTGAACAGAGTCAAACAATGAGTGTAGGAATATCTTCTATCAACTTCCTAGATATTCCTAACATTCTTCCAAGGGTTAGAAATCACCACAGTAAGAAAAAGAGGAAAAAAATTCAACTTCTAAAATTGTTGTTGTTCGGTCACATGTCATGTCTGATTTTTCTTGACCCTATTAGGGGTTCTCTCGGTTCATCTTACAGAAGAAGAAACTGAGGCAAGCAAAATTAAGTGATTAACTCAGAGCCACATAGCCAGCAAGTGTCTGAGATCATATTTGAACTCAGGAAAGCAAACCTTGATTGCCTTGGATTCTGGACCACCTAACTGTCCTTAGCTCATAGTAAAAACAAATGCTTCCTATCTGACTGACTGACATTACGTTCAGAATGAAAAATTCCTGAAATCTAACAATCAGATCTTGGAAGTCTATAAGCATCACTGCAGTAACCCTATAGGGGCTTTGACACACTGCGGTCAAACACCAAACTTTAACATTTAATTTCATATATTTCCTTCTAAAGGGAGCTCAACAATTTTCTGTAATGTATCTCTTCCAAATTTTGCTCTTGTGAATGAAATTGTATTAATGAATAGCATTATTATTTAAATGATGGACCAGTTAACACTGCAGAGTGATGCCTGCTCAGTGCTGCCTCAACTGCTATTAAGTCTTAAAATCATGTCTCCTGTGATAAGACTTTAAATTCCCATTTACACTAAGGGAATTCATTACTTCCTTTATCCTCAGAAATCATCAATTTCATTTCAGTTCCTTCTAGTTACCTGAAGAGTGAGTATTCAAATGTACACAATGTCCATTAAAAATAGTTTTGGGAAAGGTTTAAAATGTAATAGTGGTTGCAATATCTGGAATAGTCCTAGAAGAATGGGTGCTACACAAATTTTTCAGTAAGGTGCAGTATCAACAAAGACTGGATTATATACCAAAATGTTTCAGAATCATTCAGTAAAAGTTTCTTAAGCCTCTACTAACTTGCAAGTATTACTCCATGCATGGCAGACACAAAAAGAAAAATTATATCAGCCCCCATCTTGGAAGAATTTTGATCCCCTTGGCAGATACCAATTTTTCAAGGAAAAAATAACATTGCCTGTGCAGGAGCTGATTAAACTGTTCTCTAGCTGTATATAAACCACCTTAATTAAGGTTAGGTAAATAATGAATTTTCTCTATTATGACCTCTTTTATCTAGTAACAAAAGTCAATCAAGGAGGGAAATACTCTCAGGGTTTCTCGTCAAAGTAATTTCTAAATTTCTTATCTAGCCTTATTCACTATGTGGGTATTGCCTCACTCAAAATGAGACCTGAGAAAGACTTTAGTTTAAAAAGCCAGAGGTTCCCAATATCATCCTGCGCCATCTCTAGCAGTCCTGATTTATATCTTACCACTACAATCAGGTGGCTCTGGAGGAGAAAGTGAGGTTGGTGACTTTGCATAGGCTCCCTCATTTTAATCCAGTTCACTTGAAGCTCATGGCATCACCTTCCTGAAGCTGGGGAATTCTTAAAGAATGAAGGAGAAACAATGAAAACAATAAAAACAAACTTGAAAAACTCCTGACAATTGAACAATCAGTTCTTGCAAGCCTTTTCTCACTGGTACAACTGTCTCAATCACACTTTGGTACTTATTTCATAAATACCTTCAGTGACTAGAGCAAGCATTTTCTTCTCTTTCCCTGGTTTTGCTCTTGTGAAAGTGCAGCATTAATATTACTCAGGGCCAGGCCCTGCAGAGTTAGGCTGCTCCATGTTCACTCCATTGCTATCATATCTTAACCTTTATCATATCACTGCTGGCAAGGTTAAGATTGTAAGCATTAAATTCACTTGTGATGATTTAGTCTGAATTTCTATTTTAATTGAAATAATTCATTACACACATCACTTCTTAAATCCAAGGATTCATTTGTCTTCATTCTACCTTTCTAAATAGCAAGTGAGTTTTCACAGTTCAAAAGTACAGGAAAAACTGGATTTAAAAAGACAGAGAGTGTAATACTAGGGTTTGCACACGAGATGGCATACTAGAACTGTAATATCTGGAGTGCCCTCAAGGCGGCAGCCGTGCCCAAAAAGATTGCCTCAATAAACTGCAAAATTCTAATTGGACACCAGATGGCAACGAAAGACAATTTTATCTAACTCAAAGTCATTTACCTGTTTACAAAACTTACTGAAGCACCCAATGTGTTCTAGGGGCTGCTCTAGGTGCTGAGAGTACAAAGATAAAAATGAGGCATTCCCTGCAAGGAAAACATACACATATGTATGTCTGCAAAAAACACCAACAAAAGGCAGTGTAATGGCATGGGGTCTAATAATTACAGGGCATCATATTAGACTAAACTAGGCATTTATTAAGTGTTCACTATGTGTCAGACACGATGCTCAGTATTTTGGATGGAAAACAAGACTAAAAAACAGTTCCATTCCTCAACTAGGTTACAATGTAATTGGAGAACCAAAAAGAAAATAAAATAAAGCTATAATATAAGATAAATAGGAATTAATTTATGTAGGAAGAGCCCTAGAATTGAAAAGGTTTGGGATAGGCTTCAATTCAAAGATGAGTTGTTGACTGCGACTTTAAAACTCGTGGGAGCTCATAGTGAGAAATAAGAAGCAAAACCATTCAAGTTCTGTTCGATTGGCAGAGAAAATGACTGGAGCCAAATGATGGAGTATCTTGATGAGGCAACATCAAGGAGGATGCGGTGGTCTGATTTATGTTTTAGGGAAATAACTTTGGCCGCTGAGTGAAGGAAGGACTGGAGTGAATAGAGACTTGGGAAAAGGCAGAGGGAGGAACAAGCTCTTGCAATGCAAGTGAAGTGCATGTGTGAGGTGATGAAAGCTTTCAGTAGACTGGTGGCACTGTTAGAGGAGAGAAGGGGGCACAGTTTAGAGACTTTACAAGAGTGTCAATAAAAGACTTTGGACATAGTTTTGACATGTGGAGGGAGAAAATATAAGTAGTCAAGGATAACACCTGGGTTGTTAGCCTGAGGGACTGAGAAGTGATGGTGGAGTCTATATTAATACAGATGACAGGAGGAGATTTAGGAGGATGGATGAGTGGTTTTAGACATAATGAGTTGAAGATTTTAAAGTTCTAAATCCCAGAATGGCAGGTGAAGGTGCAAGGTCAAGGTAAGTAGAAGGGAAGGTAAGTACACAGGTTGGGGCAGGATAGGAAGAATTAAAACTAGTCCAGTCAGAAGTGGTAATTAAATCTAAATAAGTTGATGAGATCAACAAAGGAAACAATATAAACAGAGAAGAGAATAGAGCCAAAGACAGAACTGTGTGTGTCACCCACAGTTAGAGGACATGATCTGGATAAAGATCTAGTAAAGGACAATGAGAGGAGCAGTCACATTAAAAGGAGGAGAACCAGGAGAGTGCCATCCATGGAAATGACAAAAACATAGAAAGAAATGAATATCAAAGAACAAAGGTGATCAGTAGTCTCAAAACTGCAGAGCAGTTGGGGAGAATGAGGGCTGAGAACATATCGAATCTGGCAACCAAGAAATCACAGTTAACTTTAAGGACAGTAGTATTGGTGCAATGACAAATTTAGAAGGCAAATAGTAAAGTGTTTGAAGAGAGTGACAAGTGAAGCAGCCATTGCAGAAATTTTGAGGGAGGGGAAGATATGAGTATATTTGTAGGTAGTAGGTAATGAGCCAGAAGACAGGGAGTGGTTCAAAATCAGTAATAGAATTGGGACGATAGAGGAAGCAATGTGTATGTTTGTTCTTCTTTGCCAAAGAAGACCGTGCCGTCAGAGAATGACTTGCACTTGACTTTAAGTCAAGGAGGACTGTGCAGGTCACCAGCCTCATTCTCCTCCACAGTCATCTGAATCTTGGAGATGACCCAGGATGAGGCAATTGGGGTTATGATTTGTGCCAAGTCACAAAACTAGTGAGTGTCAAGTGTGTGAGGTGACATTTGAACTCAGGTCCTCCTGACTCCTGTACTAGTGCTCTATCCACTGTGCCACCTAGCTTTCTCAGAGGAAGAGATACACTGGAGGAGACAGGGTGGAATAGATTTGCCTGAGTAGGTACAGAACTTGGCATACTTAATGTCTAAAGATACCTCATCAAGTGAAATTGTGGTGAAAGATGAGGCTTTGAAAGAAGGAATGTCCTTCATTTAAAATGATGAAAATAGGAGAAAAAAGAGCTACGGGTGAATGGCCTAAATTGTTTTCTGTAATGGATGAGGGAAGATTCTCATCTGAGAGCTTGGAGGACATGAGGGGTTCGAGGAGGTATTAAAAGGTTTAGGAGAGCTACTGTGGAGAGTAGGGATATTGAGTTGATAACACAGGTGTGTCAGAATTTCCAAGAAGCAATGAGGGTACAGTTGAAATTCTGTAACATAAAGTTTGTAGTGTATCCAGCAGGAATGGTTTTGTGGTTTTCTCTACCTTCATTCAGCAGAACAACTGGAAGAGCAAAAATGACACATGGAATGAGACATCCCATTGTGAGGCTTGGCAAATCATCATTAGTGAAATGATAAGGGGTTTGGGGAAATGAGAGAAGAGAATAAGGTAGAATTGAAATGATTCGCCGAGTACGCAAGATAGGGATAAAATGTCTAATGCAAAAGTTAGATATGGTAGACCTCTAGAGAACACTGAATTGGGATAGAAAGGAATATACCTTTTTCTCAGCAATATTTTGCACCTACAGAAAAACTGACAATGTATGAGGGCATAAAACCCCTCCAATTCCATAGACATATTAAATGCATTCTTTTCTGATCACGATGCAATAAAAATTATATGTACTAAAGGGCCATAGAAAGTTAGACTAAAAATTGATTGGAAACTAAATAACTTCGTCCTAAAGAATAAATGGGACAAACAACAAATGAAAGACACAATCAATAACTTCATACATAAAAATGGCAATAATGAGACAATATGCCAAAATGTATGGGATGCAGAAAAAGTAGTTTTTAGGGGAAGTTTTATATCTCTAAATGCTTACATAAACAAAGTAGAGAAAGAGGAAATCAATTCATTAGGCATGAACTAAAAAAAAAAAAAAACAGGAAAAAATAAAAAAATCACCAATTCAATAGCAAATCAAAAATACTGAAAATCAAAGGAGAGATTAATAAAAACTGAAATTAAGAAAACTATTGAATTAATAAAGAAAATAAATAGCTAGTTTTATGAAAAAAACAATAAAATAGATAAACCTTTGCTAATTTGACTTTTAAAAATGAAAGAAGGAAACCAAATTGCTAGTATCAAAAAAAAAAGGATGAATTCACTGAGAATGAATAGGAAATGATAGAAATAATTAGGAGCTATTTTGCCTAACTGTATGCGAAGAATCTGATAATCGAAGTAAATGTATGAATAGTCATAAAAATATCAACTTCCCAGATTAACAGGAAAAGAATTAAAATATTTAAACAACCCCATTTCAGAAATAGAAATTGAACAAGTCATCAATAAACTCACTAGGAAAAAATCCCCAGGGCAAAATAGGTTCACAATGAATTCTAACAAACATTTAAAGAACAATTAATTCCATTACTATATACATTATTTTGAAAGATAGATGAAGAATGAGTGACATGAGTGATGTTCTTGAGACACGAATATGGTGCTGATACCTAACCCAGGAAGAGGTAAAACAAAAATAAAATTATGGAACAATTTCCCTAATGAATATAAATATAAAAAATTGTAACAAAATATTAGCAACATGAGTGAGGAAGTATGAATACCTTTAGTATCATTTGATATCCCGATGCATAGAAATGAATATTAATTAACTTCTAAGGCCCAAGTACTTCACTAATGGTTGAAGGTAAAAATAGCAGCAAGTAGGAAAATCTCTGCCCTCAGTTAGCTTACATTGTAGGAGAGGAAAAGGCCACATTAACAAGATGTGCTAGTGCTGAGATAGGCCATGGATTAGGATTTGTAATCCTTACTGTTGAGGTTAGGGGTACTTGGGGACCCCAAAATACCAAAAAGGCAGAACCTGCTCGAATGAATTTGACACAAGGGTTATTAAAGCCAAAGCAAAAGAAAGTATTAAAGATTCACCATATTGGGTGAATATTGGATGGGAACAATGACTACAACCATAGAAATAGAAAGACCAATTTCTCTCTCACACACAAATTAAAAGTGAATATTACAGAAGCATTAATATTAAGGCCAACCCAAACAATACATGTGAGAGGACATCCCTAATATATCCATTTATGAAGGGTTGAAATCCAAAAGTGTTAGATGTTGAACAAATATTTAATTTTTTCTGATGCATAAAATTGTTGTGATGATTTATTCCTTCTTCATTTTTTATCTTAAAGAAATACTTTTTCCTGTGTAATGGATGGGTATCTGGGTGGGGATAGGGATGAATAGTGAGGATACCTATGACATAAAATACAAAATATTAATAAAGATTTATTGTAAAATATTTTAAAAAATGACTCCCAGACTCTGACTTGTTATATTTCCCCTGTGATTTGTGAAAATGATAGAGTTCTGTAGGGGTTGGGGAGTGATATGTATCACCATATGTATTGAAATGGAAAGAGTTTATTCTTGTTTAGATCCTTATAATTTTTCATTCATATTTACCTTGACATTCTTCCCCATTCTTCAGTCTTTGTATATTTAAGCTTCTATACAGGTCGGGATTTTGCATCAAGAATTCTTGGAAACCCCATATTTCACTAATAATTATTTTCTCTCTTATGGCACTAAACCTGCAATTAAGGGAAAACTGAGGCATAAAATTCAGAGCATGATCTATCTATTGACAGGCTTAGCAATTACCAATAAGAGAAGGAAATGACCACTCAGTGATCAAAAATCCACCCCAAAAATTAGATCACTCATATATAATTATGAATTTATAAGCTCATTACATAATGTCAACTTGTGCCAACTAGACTAAAAGTGTGATTGGTCCATAATTACGCTGCCTTGCAAAGTGATCTTCCAGACTTCGTGGTAACATGGGCACAGAGGTAGTCAATATCCTTAGCAAGTCCCCAATTTCCATACTCTGTACGACAGAAACCCAATGCTAGTAAAAATATTCCATGACCAGGTTGAGGTATCCTTCCTTTATTCATGTTCTGTATCTCTTTCAAGTGGCAGATTCACTCATACTGACAAGTATACTCTACCATCAGATATTATACTACTCAAAGTTACATACATAATCTCCTTTCAAGTATCATACCAAGGTCTCTGCAAAATAGTTCAAAATCTAAGACTTCAGAAATTGGTTACAATGGCTATTAATATGAATAACAAAACTTAACTACTAACCAATGAGTCAGTCATGAGTTTCATACTTTGTATTTACACGCAGTTTTTCTGAGTGAGTTATTCTTGGTTTTAAGCCCATTTTCTTGCCTCCTATGTTATAACACTCTACATTCTCCTCTCTTATAATTGTGGCCAGTAAGTTTGGTTAATGTTGATTGGCTACTTAGAATTTCAATTCTTTTCTTTATCTTACTGCTTGTAGTATTTTTTATTTAACTAAGAAGCTTGGGATATAGGTGAATGTGTTCTTAGAATTTTTATTTTGGGGTGTCTTTCAGAAGGTGATTGGCTGATTCTTCTCATTTCTAAATTTCATCCTGATTGTAAGATGTCTGATCAGATATAAGATTTCTTGAAATGTAATATCTGACTCTATCCATGGTCATGGTTCTTAGATAATCTATTTGTTCTTTTATGATCTCTCTTTGATCATTTTTCCAAGTCAATTGTTTTTTGCTATGAGATGCCTTACAGTTTCTTCTGTTGATTTTTCAATTTAATTTTGCTTTTGCATTAATATATTTGTTTGTCTAATAGAGACATCATCTTATTGAGATCATCCTAATTTTTCCAGGTGATACAGTATGTAGGCTACTAGCTGTGTGACCCTTGGCAAGCCACTTAACCCTGTCTGTATTAGTTTCCTCACCTGTATAATGAGCTGGAGAAGGACAGGGCACACCACTCTACTATCTTTACCAGGAAAACCACAAAAAGGGTCAAAAACATCAGACACATATGAAAAATGACCAAACAACAACAAAGTTTGATGAAATTTCTGCCCAAAATCTCTTTCATTTTGAGACTTTTTCTAGAGAGGTTTTGAAGTCATTCACTTATTCTGAGTTTGCTGCTTGAGCATCCCTATCATTCTAGTGCCTTTTGTGATAAGATTCTTTTGTTTCCTCATTCTTCATGCCCTTCTTCTGGATTTTGAAATTTTTACTAGTGCTTGGCTCTTTGGACTTCTGGAGAAAATGTCTGGAAAGTGCTTGTGTCCTCCTGCATCCTGCTGCTGCTTTCTTAGAGTATGGAGTTGAGAGTTATTCCAGGATGTCGCAACAGCACCTGCAAACTTTCCTTTTTCCTCAAATGTCTGTGAGATCTGAGATTTAGTGCTGTTGGTTTTAGGTTTCAATCTAATTCAACTCCTTCTGGTCTCAAGCCACAAAGAAGTGGCTGGGAAGAAGTGGTTCATGATGACACAACTTTAGGATCTCCTTAGGTCTGGTTTTCTTACATTGATTATTCAATTACAGCCTCCAAGAATGATTGGGCAGTGGATGTCTGAGACTGATCAGCTCCTGTGGTCAACATCTCCCAGTTTTTCCTTTCTTCTCTGTGAGCTCCATGATGAGGACAAAGTCTAGGCCCCATGAATGCTCCTTACATTAGTCTGCCACTCCTAACTAAGCACAGGTCCCTGTCTCAGTCTCTCACTCAGTCTATGACCTAGCCCTGAGTAACGAGGAACACAGTCTTTAATGGGACCATGATACTTCCACCTGGTCAAGGACAAGGCCTCCATGTAGGCATGAACAGTATCTCTTGCCACCCTAGTGCACAATTATCTACAGGCTCTCATTGAGCCTGAATGATAGAAAGTTTCACAAAACTTAATAAGGGCCAGAGTCTCTCCTCATTGTCTCTAGACCTCTCAGTCACAACTGACCTATCCTGACCACAGCTGGAGATTGACTCAGTCTGAATTTGTTCTTGTATTTCACACTCAAGATGGTGCATTTTCTATGTATTTGTGGTTCTTTCATGGGGTCGAGCTTGCCTGTCCTTCTCCCTGCTGCTCTACCATCTCAGGTGGTCTCTTCCATTCACATTACTAAAACTCTATCAGGAAATTCCTTTCAACTCTAGCAATAGTAGATAATTGACACAGGAATGGTGAAATAATCGTTAGTTATCTGAAAAAAATATCTCCTCATGGTTGATTTTGAAATAATCAGAGTCCAAGAGGCTTGCAGTATTTTGTGTTTAAATTGTCTTGCCATTTCAGATGACTTTAAGGGTATTTCTCTTAAGTAATTGTTTGGATCTTCCCAATGGAGCTATTCTCCCACTTTGCAGTGGATGACCAGGGTGTTCTTGGAGATGTGCTTGATCCTCTCATTTCCCATGGCTTCCACATGTGCTAGTAACTATCAAGGAAAAGTTCCTTAAGTCCCATAAGTGAAACTCCTTCTTCGTGATGCCAAAGGATGGATTTGGGGCAGCAGAGACAGGTACGACAGCAGCTCGAGTTTCATGTATATACACACCACATTCAGTTTGCCTGCATGTTTTCTACATGCATATGCGTATTTAACCTCTATTTATATCAGAAGAAAAAGTGATGGTTGTCTACTTGCTTCATAATTGTTTAGTCTTTCCACTCCTTGATTAGGTGAAATCGTTAGTTCCTCCTTTCTTATCCCTCTTTCTTTTCTAGGCTATTTATTCCTTTTCCTTATCTTGTATTTTTTAATATAATCAGAACACACAAAAGTAACCTCAAGTTCTTTTTATCTCCTCTAAGACCACTGAATACAATAGAGTTCTAAGAAGATGTGTATTTTTCTCCCCATTTGAATATAAATGCTTCATCAGATTATCCCTTCCATATATTTTTCCACGTTTCTCTTGACTCCAATGTTTAAGATTCAAAGTGTCTACTAAGGTGAAGAACATTCCTCATGAATAGTTGAAAGCCTTCTCTTGTATTACAGCACAAAACTCACAGGGCTATTGGGAAGACTGAATGAGAAAATATTTAAAATGTACTTAGCACAATGGCAAACACAGATCCTTGTTCCATTCCATTCACTAAAGTGAAGTTTTCCTGCCTGTAATACTATACTCTCCTATGCGAACTCAGTTTTGATGGCTTATTTCACCCAGGAGTATTATAATCAAATCTCTCCTTTCCTATCGAACGGTAGCTAAAAGATCTTCAGTGATACTGAGTGTCTACCTGATATATGTATTCTTCCTTTTCTTTTTTTCATTCTGTATTTCTTTGAATTTGAGGGTCTTGATTTTGGTTAAGAAAATTTCTCAAACTTACAATATGAGGTTTAAGGGGCGCAGCCAAGATGGCGGAACAGAAGGACGCACATTTACGAGCTCCAAAACCAAAGCCCATAGAATTAATGTAAAAAGAGACCCCCATAACTTCTGGGTCAATACAAGGTGTGCAGAAACGGAGTGGAAGAGATTTCCATTCCAGGGAGCCCTGGAGACCCGTTCCCACGGTCCGTCGTGCCCCGGAAAGTGGATCCCACCCCAACGCTGCTCTGGTCACGGCCCCAGAGAAGCTGACCTGAGCAAGCTTCAGACACGGAAGCTCCAGTAGCCAGGAAAGTCCCTCCACCCACAGAAGCTACAGGTCAGTGAGAAGAAGGCTGGGCTGGACGAGAGGGGGAGCAGGGCGTCTCCGTGACTTGGGCCCCCTTGGAAGGAAGCAGCGGCGGCAGAGACGGGGGCAGGAAGCAGCGGAGGCAGAGGCGTGGACGGCGGTGGAAGCGGCAGTGGCCCAGGACTCAGGAATCCCCCAACAGCAGGCAGGATCTTCATTATGGAAGGTTTCTGCATAAAACCTGAGGGAGCTGAGCCTGGGAGACGGCCCTGCCCCCACCCCGCTCTATTACTGAAGGCCTCTGCATAAAGCCCCCGAGGGAACTGAGCCTAGGAGGAGGGCCCCCCACCCCGCCCCCACCCGCTCCGTTCCTGAAAATCTCTGCATAAAGCCCCTGAGGGAACTGAGCCTGGGAGGCGGCCCTGCCCCCACCCCAGCGCCAGAACTAAAGCTTGCTGCCGGAAAGCCCATTTGAATCTCAGAGGCCAAGCACTAGCTGGGCGGATCCAGGCAGGGGTGGAAAAGAATCTCAGAAGTCAAGTAACTGGCTGGGAAAATGACTAGAAAAGGGAAGAAAAATAAGACTATAGAGAGTTTTTTCCAACAAATGCAAATGATCCTGACCTTCGGATCTGATGAAGATGAGGATGTATTCTTCCCATCAGGGAAAGAGGTGAAGGGCGGGGCCTCAGTACCCCAGACACCCCAGGGGGGTGGCGGGTGGGCTCAGACCTTGGAAGAGCTCAAAAAGGATTTTAAAAAGCAAGTTAGACAGGTAGAGGAAAAACTGGGAAGAGAAATGAGAGACATGCAAGAAAAGTATGAAAAACGGGTCAATACCTTGGTAAAGGAGACCCAAAAAAATGCTGAGAAAATTAACACCTTGAAAAATAGGCTCACTCAATTGGCAAAAGAGGTTCAAAAAGCCAATGAGGAGAAGAATGCTTTCAAAAGCAGAATGAGCCAAATGGAAAAAGAGGCTCAAAAACTCACTGAATTTAATAGTTCTCTCAAAATTAGAATGGAACAGATGGAGTCTAATGACTTTATGAGAAACCAAGAAATCACTAAACAAAACCAAAAGAATGAAAAAATGGAAGAGAATGTGAAATATCTCATGGGAAAAACAACTGACCTGGAAAATAGATCCAGGAGAGACAATTTAAAAATTATGGGTCTACCTGAAACTCATGATCAAAAAAAGAGCCTAGACATCATCTTCCATGAAATTATCGAGGAAAACTGCCCTGACATTCTACAACCAGAGGGCAAAATAAGTATTGAAAGAATCCATCGATCACCACCTGAAAGAGATCCAAAGAGAGAAACTCCTAGGAACATTGTGGTCAAATTCCAGAACTCCCAGCTCAAGGAAAAAATCTTGCAAGCAGCTAGAAAGAAACAATTCCAGTACTGTGGAAATACAATCAGGATAACTCAAGATCTAGCAGCTTCTACATTAAGGGATCGAAGGGCGTGGAATAGGATATTCCAGAAGTCAAAGGAACTAGGACTCAAACCAAGAATCACCTACCCAGCTAAACTGAGTATAATACCTCAAGGGAAAATATGGTCCTTCAATGAAACAGAGGACTTTCAATCATTCTTGACGAAAAGACCAGAGCTGAAAAGAAAATTTGACTTTCAAACACAAGAATGAGAAGAAGCATGAAAAAGGAAACAGCAAAGAGAAGTATTAAGGGACTTACCAGAAGTGAACTGTATACATTCATACAAGGAAAGACAATATTTGTAACTCTTAAAACTTTTCAGTATCTGGGTAGTTGGTGGGACCACACATACACATGTACACGCATGCACACACATACACACATGCACACACATACAGAGACAGAGAGCACAGAGTGAACTGAATAGGATGGGACCATACCTTAAAAGAAATTAAGGTAAATGGTGAGAGAGAAATGTAGTGGGAGGAAAGAGGGGGTAACTATATGTCATTTAAGAGCAAGTAGGAGATTTTTTTAGTGGAGGGAAAAAGAGGAGAGCTGAGAAAGAAAAAAAAAACAAGAAGTTTACCCTCATCACATTTGACTAAACGAAGGAGTGAAATGCACGCTCATTTTGGTATGAAAACCTATCTTACAGTATAAGAAAGGGGGGGAGAAGGAGATATTGCAAAGGGGGGATGATGGAAGGGAGGGCAAAGGGAGGAGGGAGCAATTTGTAGTCAACACTTGGGGAGGGATAGGATCAAATGACAGAAGAGAAACAACGAGGGGCAGGTTAGGAGGGATGGTAATTCAGTCAGTCTTACACAACACGACTGTCAGGGAGGTCATTTGCAAAACTACACAGATAGGGCCTATATTGAATTGCCTGCCGTCCCAAAGGGAATGGGTGGGAAGGGAGGGATGGGGAGAATTTGGAACTCAAAGTTTTAGGAACAACTGTTTAATATTGTTGTTGTAACTAGGAAAGAAGACATACAGTTAATGAGGAATAGAAAGTCATCTGGCCCTACAGGAGAAAAGAGAAGATGGAGACAAGAGAAGGGAGGGATGACAGAAGAGAGGGCAGATTGGAGATAGGGAAAATTAGGTTGCTTGGGGTATTGGGGTGGGGGGAGGGGATAAAAGGGGAGAAAATTTGGAACCCAAAAATTTGTGAAAATGAATGAAAAAAGTTAATTAATAAATAAAAAAAACAATATGAGGTTTAAGTTAGGAGCTAAATAAATTATTTTTTTACTTTTCATTTCACATTCTGGTTCACCCAGGTTATAACTTGTGATTTTTTTTAATATGATATCTAGGAATTTTGTATTAACTTTTTCAAGTACTGCTGTAAGACTTAAATTACCTCTCTATTATGATCTGTTTCTGTTTTTTAACTTTGTTCTAATATGTTTTGGATAACTTATGGAGACATTGATTTCTCTATGGTCCTATCTAATTTTCAATTAGTTTTTCATTTGGCTAAGTTTTTGGAGTACTGTACTACACTGTTCATTCATTGTTAAATACTACCTGCCAGAGAAATCAGTTTCTTTCCTGTTCTGACCTCAGAAAATGATCTTTTACATGAACATTTTTATAACATTTGTTTCCTAACTTCCAGAATTCAAATAAAGTTCACAGAAAAAGTGTGATTTTATCAGAGACTAACTCAATGCTACTTAAACTTTTTGCTTGAGAGACCTAATATTTCTGCCTGGAAACTGAGGGACAAGGTTCACTGTCAGATTTGGAGAGTGAACAGAGTCCAGTAAGACCTGCTGGAGTATAGTGGCATTAGAAGCTGAAGGCAGGTTCTCTCGACCTCCGAACTCTGTGAAGAGTGGAGGGCTTGGGGGTAGGTGGTTCTTATGAGCAGTCTGTCCCAGTAGCTGCTGCCAGATACCCAAAATCTTGTCTAGAGGCCCAAAGGTTTCTAGAAATATAAAATCCTATATCTGGAAGAGACCTGAGGACAAGAGATGTCAGAGCTGGGTTTTGGAACATTAGATATAAAAAGATGTATAGATCACATAATTTTTTACTGGGGGGAACCTCAAGGAGGAGTTCCAGTGATTGTTCTACCGACCTAAATAAAATATTCTTTTGTAGGAAGCACACAGCTTGATAGATACAAAAATTCATAACCAAATGTGAACAACAACCTCTTGGCTTTTGGAATTCAATACTGTTTTCAAATTTTTTGTCTTTTTTTCTGCCCTTCCACAGATCCTACAAGTACTACTTCCCATTCATTGAGAAATAAAGAAAAGGAAAACCTTTAGACCGATGTATAGTAATTAAAACAAGTTTCCGTATTGGTCATGTCCAAAAGAGGTATGCCTTAATCTGCATTCTGAATTTATTACCCACTAACCTTCTGGATGTGTACAACATCATTCATCATGAGTCATCCATTTAGTCATTTTCTTGATCATATTTTCTAAGCCTTTCAAAACTGATTATTTTTATAATATTGTACAATTTATTCTCTTGGTTCTTCTCATTTCATTCAACCAGAATTCTTGCGAGGTGTATATGAAGCAGTTAACTTTGTCAGTTCATATAGAACAACAGTATTCTGATATATTAATATGTTGTGAATTTTTAAGTCATTGATCAAATGCTGGATACCCCATTTTGATTCAATTCATAGCTAATATATAGAAATATTTTGTCTCTGTGGATATCTGTCATCTTATGTTGATATGTTTAGACTATTTAGCATACTGTTTTACAATCATTTTCTTCTGTGGTACAGTGTTTAAATAGGCATTCACAAGGGAGCTTTACTGGTTTCCGTTGATGAAACCACCCTGTCTTCTCATGGCTAGATATCTGGTCATGGGTAGAATAAGTATTGCTAACAACTAGAAGGGTGCATTTGTAATCAATCCAAGTCAATGAGTCGACAAGGATTTATTAACCACCAAGCAAGGCCCAAAAACCATTCTAGGCTTTAGGAATATAAATACAGTCAAAGAAAAACTTCTTAATCAAAAAATCCAATACATATTTCTTAAGTGTCTTAGATAGTTGGGTCTGACTTCCTTCTCTGGGAAGTTAGAAGAAGTATGCCATTTATCCTGAGCAGAGGCTGCCATGGAAATTAAGGATGACTCAATGCAGTCCATCCCCACAAGTTTCCACAAGGCAGGGTTCATGGATTCCTCCAGCACTGGAAGAATCTCTGCCCTGCTGTGTTGCAGTTCATAGCCTGATTGGTTGCATAGTCAACTGGTAACCTATGAATTTCCTGAGAAACTCAATACTTTGATTCTGGAGGGATGCTGACATGGAAAACTGTGAAACTTGTCCATGAGTCTTACAGATTATGATGGCAAAAAAGGGAACATCTTCGAAAGAGTGCTTCAACAGGAACTGAAAAGGTCCATTCTCTTACCTCCAAATCTCTCTACCACTGATCTGTAAACTCCACTCATTTATGTGACATAGTAGGCCAGGCGTTCACAACCTGTAGCCATGACACGGTAAAAGATTTTGGGTGGTCCACAAAAAATACAGAGGAAAACATCTTCTACATTTTTTTGTGGGCTACCCACACAATCTTTTGTGCAGGTTTCTAGTAAGGGAAAGGTTTCTGGTTTGAGATTTGGAGAAAACAGGCATGGCTCCATGTCGAGTTTCTCCCTTGGTTATCTTTTCATTCTGCATTTGGGCTTAATAAGCCTCTGTCACATTTTACAGCTTTTGGAAGAGTGTGGTAGGTAATCTAGGCAGAGTTGGGAGTTACCAATCTACGGCAAACCCCAGGATGAAAACAGCACTCTTTCATTACCACTTTCTTCCTCCAATCCTCTTCTAAAATAACTGGAAACAATCCATGTCTGGCGCTTATTGAAGGCGTGGCAATGGTGAAAGAATGCCGGCAAAGGCTCTGTAGCAGGAAGGCATCCCAACGTTGGTCTCAGGAAGAAATTCAGAGGTCAGTTTGTCCATCTATCCCAGGAATGTGGAGGCAGAGTTGCAGGGGTGCTGAAGGAGTCCTTTAAGGATCACTGTGTTCCCCCGTGACAATTCATCTGGATTCTGCCATGCCTGGATTTCCTCTTTTCATTCAAGAGGAGCATGGTCCTGACAAAGTCTCTACAGCAAGTGAAGATTTCACTATGGTCTCTAGGCAGGAGCCCTGCCTTCAGACTGTGTCATTCTCTGCTGAGGAAGTGTTCAGCGTCTGTGAAGGCAGCATGAACTGAGCCTAATCACCACTTGCCATGGGGACTGTTACGTTTCCAAGGAAACCGCCAATCCTGATTTGCTGGCTCTCATTCTAGATAGATCTTATGAGTCTCCTGTTTTGACTTCCTCAGTCCATTGGCGAAGTGGGTGCCTACTTTACAGAATTTGAATGAAAGAGTTTTTGTTGTTTTTTAGCTAACTCTATCACTGTATTAAATGTCATTTTCTGAAAAATAATTGAGTTCTGTGAACTAAATGATACTGACTGATCATCATGGAGGAAACAAACACTGTTGAGGCTTCATGATCTCTGAAGCCTACAGGAGCTTCCTGCCCCACCTCTCGGGCTTACCTCTAAACCTGGAGGAAAGGTGTAGCAGCTGTGGGCACTCCAAGCCTGTACTGTGCATGGATTATGTCTGCTGACTTTCACAGTTTTCCTCGAGATGTTGTCATTCCTATTCTACAAGTGAGAAAACTCAGGTTCTGAGAGGTTAGGGGATTTATCATGGCCACATGGTCTGCAATGTGTCCTGTGTGGTACTGAGCCCCACTCTCACCCCACTGAGACAGGATTTTCTTGGCCACCTTCTAAATTGCCTGGGCCTGGAGAATTACTTCATGCTGTCCTTTTTTGGGTACTGCAGCTTCAGAATTTGTTTTAGAGCATTATTTAAAGGTGTTTGGTTTGGTGTAGGGTAGGGATCAGGAGAGTCCCTGCATTTTCTCTATCATTTTGACTCCATCTACATAATGATTATTTCTTTAAAAAAAATCATTCCCAGAGGATGAAGGCTGACAATGAATAGGGTTTAATGAGAGGCAGTGTTGTATAGTGGGTAGAAAGGCAACCTAAAAGCCAGGAAGACACGTTCAAATCCTGACTCTGAGGTTTCAGTTCTGCTCCTTGGAACAAGTAGCTTCTGCTCCCTGGGCCCAAAGCAACTCTGAGAATTTAAGAGGTAGAGAAGATGATGACCTGTCTATGCAGTGGCTCCCTTTGACCTCTAATACAATATCATAGGTTCAGCAAAAAAGATCAATGATTTGCAAGAATTTTCCAAAGAGTCTAAAGGAAATTTTGAAAAATTGCTCATTTATTCTAGCAAGGATATATGATTTGTGTCTCAGCTTGTCCCTCCGCCTTCCAGTTCAGCAAAGAAAAATAAAACTCTCCCTACAAATATGCCTAGTTCATAAAACAAATTCTCCCAATTTTCATGTCTGAAATTGTATGCATCTCTGCATTTGAAGTTAAATGCATCTCTGACGGGACTCAGTGTTGTCTTTTGAATTCAGTTCTTTAGATTGAGGGTTTACTGTGGCATTGGTGAGAGTGATATCAATTAAAATTGTCTTTTCTCTATGATGTTACACTTGCTGTTTTAATTTTTCTGGTCTTTATTTGTCTAACTTCTCTGTGCATCAATCAGAGTGGTATTTTTTAAGTTCTTAAGAAACTGCCCAGGTTTTCATTTCTTCTGACACAAGAGCTTCCATTACATTCATATACCTCAATTTACTTATCCATATCCTAGTAGGCATATGCGAGTATCATGAAAGGAGTCTTCCTTTACATAGTGTTGTGTATGTCAATATATTTCCACTTTTTGAATGCCTTTAAGGTATAAATCCAGTAGGGGAACACAAGGGTCAAAGGGAATATACAAGGTATACATTTAGAGTCAAACTTGCAAATTGATTTCCAGAATGGCCCAGTCACTTAATGCCTTCACCCACAGTGCACTGCCATTGCTGTTTATCCACAGCTCTTAAAGCTGCTTGAATTTAGTTTTTCTAATTCTTAATGATTCTGAGCATTTTCCAAATGTTTGTAGAGAGCTTAGATTTCTTCTCTTCAAAATTGTTTGCTGATATCTTGGACTATCTATTGGTGAGTTGCTCTTGGTGTTATAAATTTTAATCCATTTCTTATAAAGTTTGAATACGTCCCCTTTATCAGAAAAATTTGAGCAAAAATTCCCCACCACTTCCCACCCTGGTCATATTTCCCTTCTGATTTTACCTACAATGAATTTGTGTCTGCAAACCCAACAAATCATTTCTCATTTGGGTGCACTACCTTGGGACCTTTCTGACTGATTTTTCCACGAGGCTCAGGAAACTCCTTATTGGGAAAATCACTTCACTCTGGAGGATCCCACGAGCCTTGGTATACCACTTCATCACCACCCTCTGTTTCACTGATTGGAGGGCACAGTCACGAAGCTGAAAACCTTCATGGAAGGAGAGAGCTCAGCTGAAATAAACTCATTTCTCCAGTGGCTATACTACTTTGGGACTGCCCTACTTTTCCTATCATTCTCATGTGGCGGACATTTCCTGACACCTCCCCTAACTTTTCAGCTTCCTTTTCTGGGTTCTCTTTTGCTCTTTGAGGACTGAAGCAGTCTTCTTTTTTGTACATCTATTCCTAGAGCATAGCACAATGCCTTGCACATAGTAGGCACTTAATAAATGGTCATTGACTGACAGATTAATTTCATAGGACTATAATTTTACATTTTATCTTCTATGATCCTACTTACTGCTTAATTAGCATTAAATTCTTCCCCTATCCCTAGATCTAAAAGGCAATTTCTTTCTTGATGTTCTAATATGGTGATTTTGTGACCATATATGTTTAAGTCATATATGCATTGGAGATTATCTTAATATGTGATATAAGATGTTGGTTCAAAACTATTTTTGATAGACTGCTGTCCATTTTCCTAGTATTTTTCTAGGATGTGTCCTAGACACTGTGTCCTTCCCACAGTAAATGGAGTCTTCAATTTGTCACACACTACGTACTGTGATTGTTTGCTCCTGTGTATTAGGTATGTTGATCTGTTTCACTGACAAACCTCTCAATTGCTATTGCAGTACCAAGTCATTTTAATGATTTTTACTTTACAATTCAGTTTGTGACCTTGTGCTCACAGGCCTCCTCATTGCCACTTTTTTTCATTATTACCACAGAGATTCTTGACCTTTTCTTCTTACATGTGATAGTGTCTATTATCTTTCTAGTTATATGAAATATAACTTTGGTGGTTTGGTTGGTACAGTAGGATTTAAGTAAATTAATTTAAATGGTGCTGTTATTTTTATTGTAATGCCTATACCTATCCATGAGCAACTGGTGTCCATTCCAGTATTCAATCCATCTTTATTTGAGCAGAGTGTTTTATACTTGCATTCACCTTGTTGCATCTGGGTAGATAATCTTCCAAATATTATATGGTTTCTTTAGTTAATTTAGTTAATTTCCTGCTGGATTTCTTTGTGGAAATACAGAGACGTTGATGATTTAGATAAATTCACTTAGTTTCTTGAAACTGTGCTGAATTTACCAATCACTTGAATGTTTTATTTGAATCTTTAGGGTTTCTAAAGAAATCATCATATCACACCAAAATAATGATTCTATACTTTCCTCTTTGTCTACAATCATTCCCTCTCCATTTCTTGATTTACATAAAAGCCAGCATTTCTAGAATTATGTGAACTCATAGTGTCAATAATAAGCACCCTTCCTTTAACCATGATTTTAATGGAAAACCTTCTAATTTCTTCATTATATAATGAATATGCTTGGATTTAGATAGATATTATTTAGTAGCTTAAAGAGAGTTCCATTTAGTACTAAGCTTTCTTGATTATTTAAGAGGAATGAGGGTTAATTTTGTCAAGAAGATATCATCATTTCTTAACATAGGCAAATGTTAACTTTATTTACATTATGAACATGATTTAATATATTTACAGTCTGTCTGAAGCTAAATGAACCCCACATATTTGTTGAAGCTGTTTTTCAAACCCTTCAGTCATGTCTCACTCTTCCTATCTCCACTTCAGGTTTTCTTGGCAATGATATATGAGCAGATCAATGACCTTATGTTAACTTTGAAATATAACTGGCAGAGTTGAAGATGGATTCCATTCCAGGAAAAGTGATGTCCCTTGTAAAGGCTCATTTATTAATCCCACTATCCTCATTCTCCCCCAGCTCCTATATGCCCTCAGTTGTCAACTTGGAAAAAAAACCTAAATTCCTCAGGCAAGCATCCTTATCTCTCCACTTACATAACCAAGTCCTTCTCCCTTGGACTAATAATAATAATATTCCAAGATGGCCTACTCAGGTCCTTCCCCTCTCCATTCTAACCTCCCCTCAGCTGCCAAAGTGGTATTCTTGCTCGATGATTCTGATTACACCAATCCCTCATCTGCAGTGATTCCCTAGCCCATGTAGGTTCAAAGCCAGACAACTCTGTCATTGAATACCATTCATAGTGACTAAAACCTACCTATTTAAACTTATTATTCTGTGTACCCCAAGGGTCACTCATATTGGCCTTCATGCTCTTTTTCACACATAACATTTTGTTTTCCATCTACAAGCCTTTGTACAATCTGTAGCTCTCTCTTGGAATGCAATCAATCCTTACCTCTGCCTCTAAAAATACCTAGCTCCTTTCAAAGTTCAGTTAATGTGACTCCTCTTCTTACTTGTGGCCTTTCCTGAATACTTCAGTGTGGGGAGAGGGGGATGTTAGAGAAATTTCCTTCATTTCTTCCAAAAATTTAGCTTGTGTTTTGTTTATATTTTGCACATAATTATGTATGTACATGTTATATTTACCAAAGGGTTTAAGTTCCTGGAAGGCAGGTGCTGTTTGATTTTTGTCTTGGCAGCTATGATGTATTAGAAACCAAAGGGAGCTGCTGCACACATAGGTCAGCTCCGTCTCTGCCTCTTAAATTTTCAGTTGCCTGGGACCCGCAGAGGTTAAGCTATTTGGCCTTGGTACAGAACTGAATGGTCAGAGTCAGTATTTGAACGTGTCTTCCTGACTGTTGGGTTGGCTCTCTATCCACTATACACCACTGTCTCTCATTCGTTCTTATTCATTGTCAGCCTTCATCTTCAGGGAATGATTGTTTATTTGCATTACAGGGGTGCAGAAAAAGGTGGCTGAAAAATGGTGGTGACTCACCTGCTGTCTTCCCAGACCACTCCAAACAACTTAAAATAATGTCCTAAAACAAATTCTGGAGCAGCAGAACCACAAAAGGAAATAGTAAAATAATTTTCCAGGCCCAGAGAATCTAGAAGGTGAGGAGGGAAGTCCTGTCCCAGTGGTGTGAGAGTGGGGCACAGTCCGAGCAGGTCGCAGTGTAGACCACCCGCCCAAACCCAGAGCTGGTGTTGGGGGCCACTGGGGAGTGGAAGCTGCTGTTCACAGACCTCTCAGCCTCCACACTGTAAGTGTTCTCTTTCCTCACACTGGGGCATGTCTCTGTTGCTTTGCCTGTACTAGGACACAGGTCGCAGTCCTAGCTGGCAGATTCATGCCAAGGAAGAGCACTAATTCATCACACGTTGTGGCCACAGTGGGGCAAGGACCAACCCTCCTCACAGTTCAGGGTATAAAATATTAGTTGTGGTCACTCATAGACCAGACCACAGGCCAGGAGAGCAGTAAACACTCCCCTCCTTAGAACATAGTACCTTGGAAGAGCTGTCATTTACTTGTGTTTTGACTCTTTTAGTGACTTGCCCAGGGTCACACAGGTAGTAAATTTCTTAGATTAGATTTAAACTCAGGAAGATGCATCTTCCTAACCAGACTAGGCATTCTGTTCCCCCGCTCATGAGAGACTTTTTACTACACACAAATCTACGGATCAGAGCAGTTTAGAAACAAGATTATAATTCTTTTCTGTTCAAGGGAGTGATGTAAGGGAAGGGTTGGGACAAATTATTAAATGCTATCTCAAAACACTTATGATAAAACTACATTTCAATAAAATTTGTCAGGTTTTCATTGTTGTTGCAAATTAAAACTTAGACCCTACAACACAAAGCTTAGAAGAAAACATGAAAACAGGGTGTATTGTATGAAGAGAAGAAAAAAGAGAATAAACATGTAATTCTGCTTAGTAGCACCATCAGGTAAGGCAAGTATTGATGTTATTATGATTAGCAATGAATGCAGAATCTTTTTTAAAAGTGAGGTGTTTTTTTTTTACCTTCTACTGTGCACATGGTGAAGTTTTCTAATTTTCTTATTTTGAATTTAACTTTAATTTTTGAGTTTGTTACTTTTTATTTTCTTATTTTGTACTTGTTTTTGTTTTTAAGTTTAAAATAATTAATTTTTTAAAAGTAAGGTTTTAAGCTGACAGAATATGAATGGAATCACCTTTGTCCTTTGAAATACCTGAGTGGTTACCTTATACAAAATAAATTAAAATAATTTAAAAATATGTGAAAAGAAACAAATCCTAGACTTTCAGATTAGAGTGGGGCCTTAGATCATAGAAGGTCAAAGCTGTTAGAGAGGTTGGAATAAACAATGTCTAGTCTGGGAGATGACACAGAGTGTTAGACCTGGCAGGCCACTTGGAAGAAGGGGTATCAGTGATGGCAGAGCCCTTTACACCATACTACATCAGAAGAAGGAGAGGCTGGAATAACAAAGGATGTTGAGGATTAAAGGGCCTTCAGAATATAGAAATTAGCTAGCAGTTATTAAGAGCTTTAAGGATGGGAAAGCCCTTGGCCAATATTGCCTCCTGTGTTCCTCACCACAAACCATTAAGGCGGGTGCTCTTACCATCCTCATTTGGGAGGAAAGGGAACCAAGAAAAACTGAAGAGTCTCCCTCATTTTACAAACCTGGGAAGTGTCCAAGGTCATGTTCGAGTTGAGCTGTTTTTGACTTCAGGCCAAGGGCTCTAAACCCTCTGCCAGTATACTGCTTATCTTTTATTTTTACTTAATAATTTTTTTCCAATTACATACAAAGACAGTTTCCATCACTTATTTTTGTAAGTTTCTTTCAATTTATTTATTTAGTATCTTATTTTTCCCTAACTTTGAGTTCCAAATTTTCTGTCTTCCTCCCTCCCTATAATTGAGAAGGCAAGCAATTACACAGGTGTTAAGTAATATGTATGTAGCCATGTAAAATGTCCATAACATTCATGTTGTCAAAGAAAACAGTCAAAAAAATCTCAAGAAAAATGAAGAAAGTAAAAAAAAAAAGCATGCTTCAGTCTGTATTTGGACATCATCAGTTCTTTCTCTGGGAATGGATATTGTTTTTCACCATAAATCCTTTGGAGTAGTCTTGGGTCACTGTGTTACTGGGAATAGTTAACTCATTCACAGCTGATCATCTCATAATATTGCGGTTACTTTTTACACAGTATATTTCACTTTGCACCAGCCCATGCAAGTTTGTCTAAGTTTTTCTGAGAGCATCCTGCTCATCATTTCTTATGGTACAATTGTATTCCATCGTAATCGTCTGCCACAATTTGTTCAGCCATTCCTTAATTGATTAGTGTATCCCTTCAATTGCTATTTACTCCCAGAAGAGCTGCTTCAAATATTTTTGTTCATGCAGCTCCTTTGCATTTTTTAAAACCTTTTTTGGGGATACAGACCTGGTATTGGGGTCAGTAGGTCAAAGGTTTCAAGTGGAGAATGATTTGTATTCTTGTGAGTTTGACTCAATTTTCTATTTATTTTAGAAATGAGGCTTTTATTAGAGACACTGGTTGTAAAATTGTTTCCCAGTTTTCTGCTTCCCTCATAGTCTTGGTTTCATTGGCATTGTTGGTGCAAATGCTTTTCGATATAATGTAAACAAAAGTATCCATTTTGCATTTTCAATGTTCTCTATCTCTTGCTAATTCATAAGTTCTTCCATACATGTGATAGGCAAACTATACATTGCTCTCCTAGTTGGCTTATAGTATCAGCCTTTATATTTAAGTCATGTACCCACTTTGACTTTATGTTGGTGTAGTATATATGATGTTGGTGTAGGCCTGTTTTCTGCTGTAGTATTTTGCATTTTTCCTAGCATTTTTTGTTGAATAGTGAGTTCTTCTCTGAGAAACTGGAGTCTTTGGGCTATCAAACAGTAGATTACTATAGGGATTGACTATTGTGTCTTGTGTACCTGACCTATTCCACTGAACTACCATTCTATTTCTTAGCCAGTAGCAAATACATTTGATGATTGGTGCTTCATAATACAATTTAAGATCTGGTACAGGTAAGCCACCTCCCCTTATATTTCTTTTCATTAATTCCCTTAATATTCTGGACTTTTGGTTCTGTGAAACAATTTTTGTTATTATTTTTTTCCAATTCTATAAAAAATTGGTAGTTTGATTGGTATGGAACTAAATAAGGAAATTAATGTGGATAGAATTATCACTTTTATTATAATAGCTCAGCCTAATCATACAAAAAGGACAGTAAGACAACTTCAGAAGAGTTAATAATCTTACTTACTTTATTCTATTCTAGTCTTTTCACAAAGTTTGCTGTTAATGGGAACACCAACTCCTGCAGCATTCCCTAATAAACATTCTCACAGGGGCCAGGGAGGAGAGGGGTTTAGGCAACCACTACCCCTATGTCTCTATGGGATCAGTCTAGGCAATCACAACATTCCAGTTTGTGGGCTCCCCTAAATCTCCTCAGGCCTCAGTGGGGGCTAGTAGATGCACACACAGTATTACATCACTACTCTGTCATATTCCCCTATGTGTTTCCCCACTTACTGAGCAGTCCCCACTTGCTTAATAGGATAGCAGATAAAGAACACCTATTGCCATCAATAGCCTCACAAGTTAACTTTAGCAATATGATAATTCAGTCCAAGTTTAGTAAAATTCACATTATACCAGTGTCCAACTCTGATGATGTTTATAAGTCATGAGAGTGGGCAATATTATCTTACCCATGGAAACTAGAGATTGATATGGCCACAGATCCTGATAAACTAAATTCTAAGAAGAAAATAACAAAAATCCTCTTTATTTCTAAGTTGTTTCCACTTCCTCTCCTCTCACTTTCTTCCAATCTCCTCATAATGCCTCATTTCAAATATCTGAAAGTTGTATCAATCCATGAAAAGTATCTTTTAAATAAAGTAAAATGTTTAACTAAAACTAAAACAAAAAAGAAACTGATAAGTCACATTTTCTTTGGCCATGATACACACAGTGTTTTCTCTAACTTTTTCAGGCTAAGAAATCATTGCTAATTGTATCAACTCTTCCACGTAGACAATGTTCTTGAATATTTCCCTTTGTATTTTGTCCCTGCCCAAACCTTGGAATGGAAAGTAGAGAAAAATATTCTGCTGAAGTTTACATCAGCTCTTTTCTAAGCATAGCAGACTCATTGTCAGTAGCTCTGTGGTATTTTGAGACTGGTCTCCTGGTGGCAAATGGCACCTGGGCTCCTGTGCTTCATATTCTCTTCCCTTAGCACCGCAGATGTAGAAAGAAGGAGCTTTTCTGGGAAATGATCACCGTGGACTGCGGTTGTATACTCAGTCTGTCTTTTGTCTCTTTGATGACAATCCTAGATACACGGATGCCTATGGTTACCATCAGAAATGTGGAGGAATGTGGAATCCAAAGAATTCAGTTCATGTCAACAAAGTTCTACTGAGTCTTTAGTAGAGGAACCTTTCCATTGAAGGGAAGTTATTTTTCCTTTAACATAAAAAACACAAATCCTTCCTTATACCTTTAGTCTTAAGAACGTCTAAAGAAATAAGAGTAGCTAAGTGATGTAAGAGAATAGAATGCAGAGTTAGAGCCTGGTATCATGCAAATTTAGAGTAGAATTTGAGTGAATGTTTGCACTGCCTTCAGAACCTCTGGAATGGCCCAAAATATTTTGCTGAGTCTCATAACCAAATGAAAGACAGGAAGGCATGGACAAATAATGAACAGTAACTCAGTCAGGGTTCCATGGGAACATAGACCTGCAGCAAAGCAGAGGTAACTCAATATTATCCAAGAAAGCTACTCAGGAGGGTGGAATTAGAACTGTGACCCCTTGGCAAGCTTGTGGGACAGGTTCAGGCATCTATTCTTATTACAATTGAGAATAATCTAGGCTCAAATCTACTAGCCTTGTAGAACAGGACTCATTGCATGTTTGCAGCTAGAAGGGAATGTTTGTACAGCCACAAGGACAACATGTAATTTCTGGCAGTACTTTCTCCCAAATCTGAAGAGGAATCATTAGTGGAGTGAAGGCTCCACACTGGCGAGTGACAGTGTTTACTATTTTTGAGATACTATTTGCAGAAGAATATTTACAAAAGGTGTGTTTGCTGCTGTTAAAGTATCTGCTACTTAGTGTCTAAAACTGCTCTCTCCATCCCAGGAGACTTTTTGTCTCTCCACTCAGACATCTTAAACTGCACGTGAAATACTACTCTACTGGAAGGATGAAGGTTGAGGCTGTGTAGAGCTGGGCACCCTGGGTGGAGTTAAATGGACAACCTTGCACTTGTCCTTCAGGTATGCCTGGGTCACAAACTCAGCCCACCACATGATTCCCTCCTGAGGCAACCACCTGGGTTAGTATCACTAGTGTACTCTGCTTTTGTGTTACAGCCACCTGGAGGTTTCAGACCTGGGCCACCTCAGGAGTATTCATGTCCTCTATACTGTCCTCCTGGGAAGGTGAAGGGCAGTTCTCAGTGGTGAAACAATGGGACGGGTCACATATCTGGTAAAACAAGGAAACCATCAAGAGAAATAGCAGGAGACAGGCATTATTATTCAATCAATTTAATTGAAAACTAAAGAGAATTAAATATTAACTAAAATAAATATTAATTAAAATGAATATTAAATTAAAAAGTAATTAGTCAAATGGCTAATTAATAAATGATAAACTCCTTCTCCTCTGCCCCAATTCCTTATCTGTCTCTAATAGTCAGGTCCTAGTGACTTGCCATTCTCCTACTCTCAAGTTCTCCTTCCCCTCTTTCATCAGCTACAGTATATCATGTGTCCCCTGAGCCACTATTTTCTCAGGAATCTACCTCTCACACCCTTCAAGTTTCTACCACATTAATCCACTCACCTCTGAGGGTAAATAAACAGGAACAGAATCATTTCCTAACTAGTTACCTGATACCTGGGAATTTGCCTGGCTCCAGTTAAGGTGCTTGGGGAGAAATGATTGATTCTGGGGAGAGAAGACATCACGAACTCCTTCCCCATAGGAATGATAGCAATAACGTGACTGTGAGGGTTTAGAATGTGCAGACTGTTTTAAAGACGGTGCAACTCTCATTTTCTCATGTTTTGGTGGAAATGAAAGAGGAATATCTGCATATGGATTTATCCAAACAGAAATATCTGTTCTGTTTAAAATAATCTTAGAAATGCAAGCAATAGTAATGAGACAAGAAACAACAAATGAAGGAATAAGCAGAAACCAAGAATAAACAAAATGATCACTCTTTGTGGATGAAGACATAATTTATTTTGAAAATTCTGAAGAGTCAATCAAAATTGAAATGCAACAATCAACTCAGTAAAGATTCAGGATTTAAAATAAATTTCCATAAACTAGCAGTATTTCAGTATGTAAACCAAACAGGAAGAGTGAAAATGAGCAATTCCTTTCAGAACTGGTATGTAAAATATAAAAAAAAAAAGTATTTATGTATGTGTCTACAAAATTCTCAAATAACCTAGAAAGGAAGTGTATGGTATGATGCTATCTATGTTTGCAGAGAGTGTTGATAAATATATATATATATATATATATATATATATATATATATATATGTGTGTGTGTGTGTGTGTGTGTGTGTGTGTGTATGTGTAGTATAGTTTTACACACACACACACACACATTTGTGTCTAATAGTAGCCTTCTTCAGTGGGGAAGAGAGGTTAGGAGAATAAAAAATAAAAATATTACAGCAGAGAACAAAAGCAAATTTAGCAAGCAACACAAAATAACAGTGTAAATTTAAATATAACTTGCAGTATTTTTTACATACATTTTCAAAGCAGTGAATGGTTTGAAATGGAAATTCATGACTTTTTTATTGAATTGTCTTTTTAAGCTATGCTGTACACATGGAAATGTCCCTTTTTATCTTTTTATATTCGAGCTAAAAATGAATTTAAAGAGTTTTTAAAACAATCCCCGAAAAAATGCTCTAAATCATCATTGATGAAAGAAATTCAAATTAAAACTTCTCTGAGGTATCTTCTCAAAAACATTCAATTGTCTAATGTGGTAGAAAATGAAAATGACAAATGCTGGAGGAGAAGGGGAACAATGGGAAAACACCACACTATTTTTTGACCTGTAAGTCAGTCCAATCATTCTGGAGAAGTATTTGGAATGAAACTCTAAAGGCTACTACATGTATACCCTTGAACTCACAAATAATATTACTAGGTCTGTATCCCATAGAGATTTTTTAAAAGAGGGAAGTAATTTATACATAGAAAAGTATCTACCACTACTGTATCTGTGGTGGCAAAGAATTGGAAATAAAGGGAATGACCATCAAATGTGGACTGATTGAACAAATTGGAAGATATGATTATGATGGAATACTAATGTGCTATGCAAAATGACCAATAGAATGGTATTAGAAAATCTTGGGAAGACATATAGGAACTGATCCAGAGTGAAATCAGTCAGAAGAAAATGTACAGAGCAACAATAATATTGTAATGTTGATCAATTGTGAAAGACTTAACTACTTTGATCAAGATGATTATCCAAGACAATTCCAAAGAACCCCTGGTCAAAAAGAATGTTATTTCTACTCCAGACAGAGAATTGTTGAACTCTGAGGGTAGAATGAAGCCTAGTTGTTTGTTGTTGTTGTTTTTAACTTGCTTTATTTTTCTTGTATTTTTACATATGTTTTCATTTGCAACATGGCAAAAAAGACAACAAATGAAAAGTCAGAGTTAGAGGGGATGTGGGAATATAGGCACAGAAAAATATCGCTGGTGGAGCTATGAAATGACAATCATTTTGGAAAATAATTTAGAATTAGGAAACGAAAGTTACAAAAGTGTCATACCCTTTAAAACAGAGACTCAGTTACTGGACTCACACCCCAAAGAAGCCATTAATGAGAAAAAAGTCTCCATATACTCCAAAATATTTATAAAAGCTACAAATTGGAATCAATACAGATCCTCATCAACTGGGAAGTGATTGCTAAACAACATATGAAACATAAGTAATGGAATATCATTACTATGTTATAAGAAACAGTGGGAGTGGTGAGTACAGGAGAGTATGGAAAACTCTTTGTGAACTGATACAAAGTGATGGAGACAGAGTCAAGGAAACAGTGCATATTCACAGTAACCAAAACAATTTACATAGAAAGCATGACATGCAAAAAATTAAAAGTGCCTCTTACTACATGTTAAAGATCAAGTGGGACTGAAAAGAAAAATGAAAAAACACCAGGAGGTGAGAAGTCCAAAGGTGTTAGACACTGCACACCTTTTCCTGAAGGCATGGAAGTGTTCTGCTCCCACTTTTTCCCTCCCTAAAACAAAAAAAGCAAAAAACCCTATTTGTCACGTGACATGGCTGTGAGGGATGAGGGCAGTAAGAGATACACAGAATACCCAGGTGAAGTAAGAAACAGAAAACTTCAATAAATTTTTTTTCCTTTTATATTTTTATTTTATTTATTTAACTTTTTACATTCATTTTCACAAAATTTTGGGTTCCAAATTTTCTGCCCATTTGTCCCCTCCCCCCACCCAAATACACCAAGCATTCTAATTGCTCCTATCACCAGGTGTGTACATGTGTGTGTGCGCATGTATGTGTGTGTGTAGTCCCACCAACTACCCAGATACTGAAAAGTTTTAAGAGTTACAAATATTGTCTTTCCATGTAGGAATGTAAACAGGTTACCTTTGGTAAGTCCCTTATGACTTCTCTTTGCTGTTGGCTTTTTCATGCTTCTTCTCATTCTTGTGTTTGAAGGTCAAATTTTCTTTTGAGCTCTAGTCTTTTCATCAAGAATGCTTGAAATTCCTCAATTTCATTGAAAGACCATATTTTCCCCTGAAGTATTATACTCAGTTTTGCTGGGTAGGTGATTCTTGGTTTGAGTCCTAGTTCCTTTGACTTCTGAAATATCCTATTCCACGCCCTTCACTCCCTTAATGTAGAAGCTGCTAGATCTGGTGTTATCCTGATTTTATTTCCACAATACTGGAATTGTTTCTTTCTAGCTGCTTGCAATATTTTCTCCTTGACCTGGGAACTCTGGAATTTGGCCACAATGTTCCTAGGAGTTTCTCTTTTTGGATCTCTTTCTGGTGGTGATCGATGGATTCCTTCAATACTTACTTTGCCCTCTGGTTCTAGAATCTCAGGGCAGTTTTCCTTGATAATTTCATGAAAGATGATGTCTAGGCTCTTTTTTTGATCATGGCTTTCAGGTAGTGCCATAATTTTTAAATTGTCTCTCCTGGATCTATTTTCCATGTCAGTTGTTTTTCCAATGAGATATTTCACATTCTCTTCCATTTTTTCATTCTTTTGGTTTTGCTTGGTGATTTCTTCGTTTCTCAGAAAGTCATTAGCCTCCATCTCTCCCATTCTAATTTTGAGAGAACTATTTTCTTCAGTGAGCTTTTGAACCTCTTTTTCCATTTGGCTAATTCTGCTTTTGAGAGCATTCTTCTCCTCATTGGCTTTTTGAACCTCTTTTGCCAATTGAGTGAGCCTATTTTTCAAGCTGTTATTTTCTTCAGCATTTTTTTGGGTCTCCTTTACCAAGGTATTGACCCGTTTTTCATGCTTTTCTTGCATCTCTCTCATTTGTCTTCCCAGTTTTTCCTCCACCTGTCTAACTTGATTTTCAAAATCCTTTCTGAGCTCTTCCATGGCCTGAGCCCATTGCATATCTATTTCGGATGTTCGGGATACAGAGGCCTTGGCTTCTATGTCTTTCCCTGATGGCAAGCATTGTACTTTCTCATCAGAAATGAAAGGCAGAAACATCTGTTCCCCAAGAAAGAAGCCTTCTATGGTCTTATTTTTCTTCCCTTTTCTGGGCATTTTCCCAGCCAGTTACTTGACTTCTGAGATTCTTCTCCACCCCCACCTAGATCTGCCCAGCTGGTGCTTGGGGTCTGAGATTCAAATGCTGCTCCCCAGCCTCAGGGCTTTCAGCAGTGGGCGTGGCTGCTATTTAATGTGAGCTTAAGTTCTGGTGCTCAGGTGGGGGCAGCCCCGCCTCCCAGGCTTAGTTCCCTCAGGGCGTTTATGTGGAGACCTTCCATAATGGATCTGAGGTCCTGCCTGCTCTGGGAGCGTCGCTGCTTCTGCCGCCGCCTGTTCCGCTGCCTCCAGAGGGGGTCTGATTTATGGAGACACCCCACTTCCCTCTCGGCCAGCCCAGAAGTCTCTCTCACTGACCTGTAGTGCCTGTGGGTGGAGGGACCCTTGCGGCTGCCAGAGATTCCATCCCTGAAGCCTGCTCAGATCTGCTCCTCTCGGGGCCTCGCAGGCAGGGCTGGGCTCCGCTGTCAGGTGCATGATGGACCTTTGTTGTCAGTTTTTCAGGGCTCTCTGGAACGGAAATCTCCTCCACTGCTTTGCTGCATGACTTCCACTGCTCCGGAATTTGTGGGGAGTTCTTTTTACAAGAAATTTATGGACTGTGGGTTCGGAGCTAGCATACATGAGTCTTTCTACTCTGCCATCTTGGCTCCTCCCCTCACTGGACATTTTTAAATGGATGTTCCTCAGACATCTTAGTATCTTTCCCCACAAATTGTCCGTTTTCCCCAACATTGATACCACAGTCAAGGGTACCTCTGTTCTCTTAGTTACCCAGGCTTGCAATCTAAGATCATCTTTTGCTGCGAACTCTTTCTCAACTTCCATATCAAATCAGTTGTCAAATATTGCTGCTGTAACCTTAGTGACATCAATCTGACACTGCCACCACCATAGTGAAAATCTGAGTGCCTTCATACCAGGACAATTTCAAGGGCCTTCTGGCCAGTCTCCTAGACTCAAATGGCTCCCTACTTTAGTCCATCTTCCATTCAACTTTCAGATTGCTCTTCCTAAAGCACAGGTCTGACTGTGTCATCTGTCTTTTGAATAAACTCGTGGCGCTCTATTATGCCTTCCAAGATCAAATGTAAAATTTTCATCTTTTAAATTCCTCCATAATTGCACTCCTTTGCAGTCTTTTTACACCTTACTCCCCATCATATACTTTGGGATCTAGTGATACTAGCCTTAATATTCCTTAATATTCTTCATACAAGGCATTTCATCTCCCAACTTTACATTTTCAGTAGTGTTTCTAAAGCCTGGAATTCTCTCTCCTTCTGTTCACCTTCTGGTTTCCTTCAAGTCTCAGTTACACTTGCATCTTTTGCAAGAAGACTTTCCTGACAACCCCTTGATGTTACTGCCTTGTATATATCTTCTTTGTATATGTTGTTTGCATGTTTTCTCCTCTATTAGAGTCCTTGAAATTAGGGATTATTTTGGTTTTGTTTTGCCTTTTTGGATAACCCCAGAACTTAGCACAGCACCCTGCCAACATGTAATCATAAGAATATACTATATATATATATGTATATATGTATATATATGTATGTATGTATGTTTGTATGTAAGTATATGAATACAATAGAAAATAGCCACCATCTAGAATGGAAAAAAGCTTCAGCCAAGATTATACTCAGAGGCAAATGGAAGAACAAGATGTAATTATATACTTTTAAATTCAAACTAAAGAACAGATTGGGAAGATTTAAAATACATGCATACTTAATACAGCCAAATCAATCCATAAAATCAGGACTTCACAAAAGTTATCTGGGTATTTTACAAAATAATCTATAGATTACAATACAATGTCTTTAAATATCGAACTCCTCTGGTATATTTAAACTAGGATTTGATTTTCTGAAAATGTAACCAGTAGAAACGTTTCAGTAACAGATCTTCCACACATAATAACATGAAACAAGAAACAGCATGACTTAGTAAAGTGCTGGACTTGGAGTTGGGGAGAATTTTGGCAGGAATTGTTTTAAAATTCTGAGTAATACATGAGCTATGCCAACCATACATAAATCAATTAGTCTTTTATAATCTCTATCTCCTTATCCAGAAAGGGGAGATAATATCTGAATTCTCATCTCCAAGGCATTGTAACTGAGTGGCTACAGAAGTAGCCTTGAAGTCAGGAAGATCTGGGCTCTGATTCTAATATTGACACACGCACTAACTGCGTGACCAAAGAAAAGTCATTCAAGCTCTCTGTGTTGAACTCTATACGACTCTTCAGTTGCAGACAAGATATCAACCTTCATAAATAGAGGAAATTTCCTTACCAGGGAGTTCCCTATAACCATTAAATCTCAAGTTCAGTCCCTATATCTAATCTACAAACTTCCCAGTGTTGTTGATGTTATGTGTGTATATTTTCAAGTACTGTACAAATAAATGTGAGCTATTATCATACCTGTAAGGGAAGTTACATTAGAAATGTATATAATATTCTTGCTGTTGTTCAGCAGTGTCCCAATCTTTGTACCCTATTTAGAGTTTTCTTGGGCAAAGATGCTGGAGTGGTTTGCCATTCCTTCTCCAGCTCATTTTACAGATGAGGAAATTGAGGCAAACAAGTCTAAGTGACTTGCCCATGGTCACACAGATATTTAGTGTCTAAGACCAGATATGAGCTCAGGTCTTCCTGAATTCAAATCCAACACTCTATCCACTGCATCACCCAGCTCCCCTGTATAAAGTATTAGCTTTCAACGAAGCAGTTCCTTACAGTATTTCAACAGTTAATACATACTGACAAAATCACTGAGGCTTGGATTTAATACATAATTCTTTTTCTGAAAAATTATAGGCAAGATTCTAAACTGAACAAAGAACAGAGTTTTATGTACAGCATATATTCAACAGATGTTCACTGAATTAAGTTGCTGTTGGAAAATTATGTTGACTTGGAAGAGGAAATCCTAATGTCTACATTTTAACAAAATGCTTTATTACAACAAAGGTATCTTTAAGTGAAATCTTTCCTTGAAGAACCTCAGGATTGGCAAGTCAATTTGACTAACAGATTTATCATGTTGTGTATTTTTACATGGTGGTTCATCCTTTAAAACCAAATGTTCGTCAGAACGTATGTCACTTATAACTATTGGATAATCAGTAGGAAGGTCAATGAGTTCAACTTCATCACCACTGCCTCTGAGATCCACTGCTTTAGCCTGAAGTTTGTTTCCTGCAACACACACCTGAAATCCTACTGTCACTTCTTGTCTCCAATGCCTGCTTCTAGGATTTATATCTAGAGAACAACAATTTCTTTAATAAAATTTCCAGGAAAAAATGTCTTTAATCATCTATTAGTGTATTACATGTCCTACTTAACGTCTTCAGTCCTTTAACACATTTATAAAACTAAAAAAAAAATAGAATTGTGGTTTAGCATTTTCCTAATTTAGAAATTCCTTTCAGAAATTAAAAACATTCCTTCAAGAAATACAACAATGTTACTATTTCATGGTGGCACTCTTATAAGATTTCGAAAAGTTTTAAAATTATAATGGCTACAATAGTCAAAGGCTCTTTCTCATTTCTATGGATAAATTTGAAATTAATTAATCTTCTTCACAAATAATTTTAAATTGTTCAGCTTATTCAAAATTACTTTTTTTTTAAGTTAAAGAAAAGTATTTAGAACTACAAATTACAAAAGAAGCAGATCACTACAGTAGAAACCTATTAGACACATAATATCTACATGTGAAAACATACCATACACTCCACTCACAAGATTATCAGTTATAATGCTCTTCTTTATAAAGGTATTACATAATTTCAAATTGTATTACATTCATTTGCTCAAAGTATCCTTTTAATTTTAAATACCAAATTCTTGACTCTTAATGGCACATGCTAAGATAGGTCACATTTCACTGACATACTGGTGACACTGTTTCCAGCTTCAGTTAAGAACATCTCATTTTAAAAATGATCACTTAAAATCATTTTTCCCCACCAAAAAAATTAGCCGCCAAAAATGAGGCAACAGTCACCTTCTCTTCAATGGCTATGGCTAGGTATATAGACAAACTACCAGAAAAGATAAAGTAAGAAGGTGAGCCATCATTATAAAAAGATCGAGACCTGGAAAGAAACTTTTTTGGCTTGTGGCAAGAAGAAAATCGCATTGGGCAGGTACTAGGCAAATGCTTACATCATCCCTGTATATGCTTGAGAATGGAGACAGTTCAGTTCAGTATGGCCAGCTGGTGTCCCATTCCTGCATTTCACTACAACAAGCAGCAGGACAGATCTGACAATTAGGCTTGGAGTCCCAAAGGGGCTCTTTGTAATCTAGAACACATTGGTCACTTAACATATTAAACATTTTACTGGGTTTAGGATATTCGTCATTTCATAACATGCACTCCCTCTAATGATTCCTGTCCTATGAACTTACAGTTCTCTACAATGCAAGATATTGTGAATGACAAAACTGTTTTAATAACAAATTTGTAAATGGACCTGGAAGTGGTGGCATAGCAGGTGCTCACCTACTCTTTTTGACTAAAACACTGAATGCAGAAATATGCAGTGGAGAAATTTGAATTTTCTTCTTTCCCCCTCCCTGGTCACTTTGCTGCCTTAATTTTTCTAAATTGTTTCCCATCAATTCCTTTACTTACAGCTGAGAAACAAGGGAGCAAGGGTAATAGAAATTTTTGCTGTAGGCTACTTGGAAACTCTTTGCTTACAGTTTAATAATGTAAAAAAATAAGTGTTAACAGAAATACGTTTTACTAATATCAACAAAAAGTGATGCAATTACATTAGAATCAATGTTCAGAAATTAACCCGGCATCTTATGTGGATTATCGCCTGACAAATGGGGCTCTGAACACCATTTAACGTTGCCTTTTGACTTTTGATACTTGTACAGTTTAATTTGAAAACAGAATTTCCACAGCATATGGTTTTTAATCAAATCATGTTTTGTAAACTGTTTGTAGGAAACTCATGGATAAAATGAACTGCTCATTATGGAAAGTCTTAAATTACATAAATTCAGTGGAAAGTACAGGAGGTGGAAGATAATTGAAAAGACTAATGCAACATTACATTCAAATCTGTAACTCCTGTAGGTACTTAAAATATGGTTTTAAAAACTAAATCCAACATTCCTCAGTAAACATAGAAAACTGACAAAATAAATTGGCCATGAAAGTCTTTATATCATGTATGATACTGGGAGGTAGGAAGATGTAAGAACCAGAAGGACACATGAGACATGACATTTTATCTACAACTCCTGTTTGCTTTACTGAGCGTGTAGTTTCACAATTCAATCACCTTCTACCACTTCAGACTCAGATTCTTTTTCTGCATACTTGAGCCACTCTACAAATTTTTTCATTTGCTCAAGAAAGACACTTTTTCCCTTTGCAAGATGTGCATCTTTATACCACTTCAAAATGGGCTCTTCACTCAGGACTTCAGCTTTATAAAAAAAAAATTGCGATTTTCTAGAAGGCTTTCGTGAAGTGAATGTTGTCATAACATTACTCCTGAATCTTCAGTAACAGTCAGCTCAGACTGACCTTGAGTAGTAAAGGCAGCAAGTAGAGGGTTATATTCCTTCAAATGTTTGATGGCTCTGTTACAGCTCCTCCTTTTTGTTGCATTCCACAGTGCTCATTACACGTGACCATACTATGCCTATAACCATCTGTTCTGGGATATTGTTTTTCTTCATCTCTTCCTTGACATACAAAATTATATCCTTAACTGGATCACCACATGACATCTGTTCTTGAAGTTCTTTCTCTAGCTCTTTACAAGTTCCTGTGATTTCTTGATTCTGAACATACTAAGAAAGTTCTTTTAGATGTGTTTCGGTAAAATATTTTATTAAGTGTTCAACACCTTGTTTGTAAGCAGGAAAAAGTTCCATCAGTCTGTTGTCCATGCTGACTTTTCCAAGGCTAGCAACTACTGCGCTGACATGTTTTTCATTTATCCATGATTTAACCAGCTTTACAGCAAAGGCAGCTGAAACACCTTCTTTAACCAAATTCTCATTATAAGGGCTGTTAGGAATGGATGGATTAAGTGTCCCACTGGCCAGAAGAACCCTAGTCAACATGACCAGTTTGTTTCTTTTAAACTCTGAAAATCCATTCAGGAATAGCAGCAGCTTTTTAACTTCATCCTCAAATCCCCTTGTCAAGGTATTTGTATCATATGATTAACATGTTGAATACCTGAGCAAAAGCTTGCATGGTCTCTAGTTCTTCTTGTACTGCAAATACAAAGATATCTGTATGCATCATGTCACTTGTCAGTGTACCACCTGGAGCCAGCATGCCACCAGCCACCAGAATTTCAAAGAATGCTTCTCCATATCAGCGATTATCAAGTTTTGCCCCAGAAGCATCAATAATTTTTACTACTTCTTCCAAATCAGTGCCAGTTTCCGTTGAACCTTGAATAATACAGTCCTGAAACTGAGTAGGGTCAAACCTCTCTTTTTCATCTCTTTTTCTAGTTTTAAAACTCTGGCCTGATAGCGCTGACTTTTGCTGCTTTTGAATATTCATAAAAGACGTCCAAATTGAAGGCAGAGAGATAACCCCAAACTACTTTTTTTTAGGAGTTGATGTGACTATTTGGTTCAGTTTAAAACATTTATTTCTGAAGATTTCATGACAGGAAGTAGTATTTTCCATTGTAATGGAGGCATCTGAACAACAATAAAATTAAATTGTGATGTCTTTACATTTAATATTATTTAGTCATCATAGCTTTCTAACTATTTTTACTGTAAAAAATAATTTTATATTTCCCAACATACCTACTACCCAGTGCAAGATTTCTTGAAATGGAAGGTTTAAGAATTTGGATGACATCTTTCTAAGTTTCTCTGTAATAACCCTTTCAATGTTTCCATAATTCACAAAGTGCACTTTAACAGTTGCATTTGGTAATACTTCCTTTACTGAAGCATGATATACCGATTACCATCCCCCAGATTCTACATAAAGAATGTTAGTACATCTATGACAAAATGTTTTTTCAACATGTTAACTATTGCAAGTAATATGCAACTTAATCTTCTGTGTTAATTGTACACTAATTTGATTTTTTTCGTTGCTACTGGATGAAAGCAACCAGTTGTTTTTACAGTCATTTTTCAATCATTTCTGACACTCCATGACTCTATTTGGGTTCTCTTGGCAAAGATCCTGGAATGATTTGCCATTTCCTTCTCCAGCTCATTTTACAGATGAGGATCCCAAGACAAATAGGGTGACATAGCTACTAAATTGTCTGAGGCCAGATTTAAATTCAGGAAGATGAATATTCCTGACTTCAAGCCCTGAATGCTCTCCCTGCCACCCAGCTGCCCTTTAGACAGTCATGAACTCTTAGGGGACTATCAGCTTTTTGGGAAGGCAGATAAATGTAAGATAAATGTTATTTACCTAATTCACCTGCTAAATGAATTTTAAAATGTAGCTAATATTTTTAAGCTTGATAAAAATCATAAATAACATAATAAATTTACAATAATTTACTGTAATTACCATGGATCTCAAGCCCTGTTTTATGTGACATAAACATCAAAATGATGGTATCAAATAATAGCAAGCAAACTCATTCCAAATTCAAATTTCCTTTGTAATATTATCTTTCCCTCTGCCCCACATTCTTTTTTTTTTGCTTCTTTATTTAGTCATTTATTTATTATTTTACTTTCCTGGGACATTTTCAAAACAGCTTATGCAAAAGATGACTACAGGTAATTAAACTGCAAAAATCTGAAGTTGGCTAGTCTTTCAACTGAAACTTACCCCTAAGTAAGGGGTTTAAAAAAAGGTTTTTAACCTGTTACCAATGAAATTAGTATTTTAATAACTATTTCAATATAATTGGTTTCTTTTGTGTATGTGTATATATATATACATATATATGTATATATATATATATATATATATATATATATATATATATACTTATACATCATTTTATGTATTTACAATCTTTACTCTGAGGAGTCTCTATACTTCACCAGATGGACAAAGGGGTCCAAAGCACAAAATATAAAGAACAACATAGTTTAGTAGAAGTTCACACGTATTAACAGAGGTTCTAGAAAGAAAAAAAATGCTTAAATAATATTCAATAAATTTACCTAAGAATAAGAAATGTTATCTGAATATTCTTAGAAGAAATGAAGAGAAAAGCCGTGTCAAAAAGAAACTCAATTTGTGAATTAAAAAGAAAAGTTACTTTTAGCAAAATAGCAAACAATGTACAAAGAACAGAGCTTCTAATGAAGTCAAGATGCATCATGGGTATCTTACCTGTAAAATAAGCCTCTCCAATTTCGGGTTTAAAAATCAATGGGTATTTTTGTTGGCAGTATTCCACTAGAAACATATTCACTTCATTTAACCCACTTAAAGCTGAAAACACAAGATGAAAAAAAAAAAAGCAGTCCTGAATAATATTTTACTTCATATATGAGGGGAGTTAAAATAAATTTTAATTAAGAAAAATATATTTTAAAAGAGAAAAGTAAATGAAAATAATGTATTATTAGAGATCCCAAGTTCATCTCACTATTAAGGTAATTGTTTTTAATAATGATAGTAGTAGTAATAAAAATAATAATAAAATAATAATGATAATACACCTTACTGTAAAATAAGCAAACACTTGCAAATTGAGAAAACTCCATTCTACTTTTAAAGTTTTTCTGAGAATCATTTCCATAAGCTGCCTGAATAATAAATGTCAGTGAAATTCCAAAGGTGAAAACATTGTTAGTCAGACAATTTTAAATAGAGTTCCTTAATTAATAACAAGTGTTTGAAGTTTTTAGTCTATCTTGTGAGGATGCTGACTTACACGACCATAAAGGTGCTTCTACATCTAAATAGTTTTGTTCTATGTCACACCCTGGGAAAAATTTTCCAATGCATCAAAATTCCATTTATTGTAAACAAGACAAAATCCTAACTCCTTAGCATGACATTTAATTCTTTTCTTTGAAAGTCCTTAAGCCAAGGGAATAACATGTACACTCAATTTGGTGTGAATATCTATCTTACGCTACAGAAAAGTAGGGAGAAGTGGGGGGGAATGACAGAAGGCAGGGTAAATGGGAGGAGGGAGTAATTAGAAGTAAACACTTTTTGGGAGGGACAAGGTCAAAAGAGAGAAAAGAATAAATGGCGACCAGTATAAGATGGAGGGAAATACACCTAGTCTTTCACAATATGATTACAATGGAAGTTTTTTTTGTTTTTTGTTTGTTTGTTTGTTTTGCAAAACTGTACATATATAATCTATATTGAATTGTGCGTTTCCTCAGGAGGGATGGGTAGGGAGGGAGGAAAGGAGAAAAGTTGGAACTCAAAGTATTAGGAATCAATGTAAAGAATTGTTTTTGCATGCAACTGGGAAATAAGATATACAGCTAAAGGGGTATAGAAATCTATCTTGCCCTACAAGAAAAGAGAGAAGATAATGGAAAGGAGGTGTGTAATAGATGGGAGGGCAGATTAGGTGAAGGGGTAATCAGAAAGCAAGGTGATTTCAGATGGGAGGAGAGGAGAGATGAGGAGAAAATTTGGAAATCAAAATTTTGTGGAAATGAATGTTGAAAACAAAAATAAATATAGAATTTTTTTTTAAAGCAAGCAAAAAAAGAAAGAAAGAAAGAAAGCCCTTACAGATTTCTCAGTTGCATGTGAAAACAATTTTTAACATTCCTTTAAAAAACTCTGAGTTACATATTCTATCACTTCCTCCCTCCCCACCAACCCTCAATGAGAAGGCAAGTAATTTGATGTAGGTTATATATGTTTAGTCATGCAAAACACTTCCATTATAGTCATGTTGGGAAAGATTAACTGTGTTCCCCTTCATCCTGTCCCACTCCCCATTGATTCTATTATCTCCTTTGACCCCACCTCAAAAGTGTTTGCTTCTAATTACCTCTCCCCTGATTTGTCCTCTTTTCTATCATTCCCCTCCATCCCCTTCTCCCTACTTTTCTGTAGGGTAAGATATAGTTCCATACGCAATTGAGAGTGTATGTTATTCCTTTCCTCAGTTAAATCTGATGGGAGTAAGGTTCACTCATTCCCTCTCACCATTCCCCTTTTCCTCTGCACTGTAAAAGCTTTTTCTTGGCTCTTTTATGCTAGATAACTTACTCCATTCTACCTCTCCTGTTCTTCTTCTCCCAGGACATTCCTCTTCCCCCACCTCTTAATTTTATTCTTTAGAAATTATCCATTCATAGTCAACTCACCCCGTGCCCTCTATCTATATATACATATAAGTATGTGTATGTAAATATCTATGTGTGTGTGTATGTATGTATATACATGTATTTTTTTCCCTCCAATGACTCATACTGAGAAAGGTCTCATGAGTCACAAATATCATCTTTCCATGTAGGAGTTTAAATAGTTCAACTTTAAGAAGTATCTTATTGTTTCTCTTTCCTGTTTTTTTTTTTTGTATTTTCTATTCAGCTTTGTTTTTTTTTTTCTTCAAGAATACTTGAAAGCCCAATATTTCATTGAATGACATTTTCCCCACTGAAGTATTATACTCAGTTTTGCTGATTTTAGTCCTAGAGTTTTGACTTCTGGAATATCATATTCCAGGTCCTCCATTCCCTTAATGTAGAAGCTGCTAAATCTTGTGTTTTCATGATTGTTTTCCAACAATACATGAAGTGTTTCTTTTTAACTGCTTGCAATAATTACTTCTTGACCTTGTAACTCTGGAACTGGGCTAGGAATATTGCTTCTCCACTGCCACCTACATTCTCTGACATGCTAGTTCTCCTTCTTACCCCAGGACTACCACCTAGGACTGTAACCAAGATTCAAGCAAGAGCAAAGCAAGAGAATCCTGCCTCAGTGCCAGCAAAGAGATTCACTGATAAGTCACTTGATACCCTACCATCTGTGGACCAAGAGCTCTGGAAGCAGCCACAGCCACCACTGCTGCTGCCACAGCCCTGGGGCTAGGTCAGACCCTGCTCCTCTCTCACTCATGTCTGACAGACCTTTCCTATTGACACATCAAAGTTATTTTTGGCGTTTGTGGTTTGAGAAGTCTGGTAACCACCAGAGCAGCCAGTGATTCAGTCCCCTGAGCCCATCTCTAGGTTTACTAGGGCCAGTGCAGTCCATAATGGACTATACTTATCTCTGAAACTGATGCAAAACATCTTTCCTGTTGACTTTTCAGGCTGTCTTGGCTAGGAATATGTTTTTCTCTGTCATTTTGTCTGTTCTGCTCCTCTTGAATTTGTATAGTCATTTTTTACAGGTATTTGGAGGGGTTTGAAGAACTCAGGGATGTCTTTGCATTCACTCTGCCACCTTGGTTCTACCCTTCCCCCACAGGAAATTTACCCAAAATGTTGTGGATATTCACCGTGTTCTCTTCACAAAGTGAGAGCAACCCTGGAAGAGGAAAGCTGCCCACTAAGTGCAATTTGGTCTTCCCACACGTTATTCTTGTTCAGGTGTGTCTGATACTTCTTGACCCCTTTTGGGGTTTTCTTGGCATAGATACTAGAGTGGTTTGCAATTTCCTCCTCCAGCTCCATTTTGCAGATGAGAAATTAAGGCAAACAGGGTTAAATGCCTTGTCCATGGCAACACAACTTTTAAATGTTTGAGACTAGATTTGAACTCAGGAAAATTCATCTTTCTGACTTCAGACCCCATATTCTATTCATTATGCCACATAGCTTGCCATATGATCAATCACTTAAAAATATGTTGCTCTTTCTTGTCCATTAATTTTGCATAGGGAATTTTTCCAACCTGGAAATAATTTTCCTTTTTTTTATACTTTTTTTTTGGAATGTAGTTCTGTTCAAGTATCTTCAATCCAACTAGAACCATTCATGAGCTACAAATGTGGGACTACAAAGTTTCTTATTTTGAAAACCATACCCATGAAATCCTTGGTAATTTAAATGATGCGATTCCGCTAAGACATCACTTTGCTTCAAGAAATCATCAACATGGAACCAGTCAGGTACAATTTTGTGACACTGCTTAGGAACCCACAAGACCTCAGTTCTATTTTCCATTCAGCTTTTTGTTCACTCTGTGACTTTGGGCAAGCCACATCAGCTCCATAAGACTCAATTTCCATATCCACAAAATGATAAAGTTTTACTACTTGATCTCTTGAGTCTCTCTTTCTTGTAAGTTAGGTCATAAAATCAAAATTTGTCCTATAGAATCATTTAGGAAAGAATTAATCAAGAATCTAAGTTATATGGTAATTGATCTCTGCCAATGATGCCTTTTTGGAAACTTTGGAAGAATACTTAATATATTTTTCCTGTAAAATGTAATCTTGTTACTTAAAATTTTCTGGATACTTAGAAATCTCTGGAAAAACAAATAGTGGAAGATGGCAAGGAGAAGCCAAAAAGCTGCCCAAGCTCTTTACAGTTTTCCTTATATTAAATCAAACCTCTAAGTAAATTCCAGAATGAAAGAACCAACATAAAGAGTAAAGCAATTTTCCAGCTTAAGGTAATAACTCAGAAGAACTTCAGGAAACGTCTATCTTACTGGGGCAAAAGGGAAGCATAGCCCAGCGCATATGGTGTGTGCACAAGTCAGCAGGAGGCTGTTAGCCACAGCACACATCAGCCACCAAGGCCCAACAGTCCTGCCTCAACAGGCTGTGAGAAGTCTTTAACCCCATTGCAGAAGGCAAATTTCAAGACCGGGAACCCTGGTACAACAGTCACAAGTAGGCCGGGTCACCATAGTACAGTAGACAAGTCACAAGAACCTGAGTCCCTGGTGTGGAAAACCACCGACCAGATCCCTGGTACCTGATAAAATAACCTTGATACAGTGTGGCCTGTGCCCCAGGAACAGAGCTCAACTTTAAAAGCCACAAATTAAGCTGGAAAAAAAAAAGAAACAGCCCTAAACATAGAAAGCTACTAAGATGACAGGGAAGATCAAAACAAACTCAGACGAGGACACCAATGTGAAAATGCCTGCATGTGAAGTTTCAAAGAGGAATCCTGGATTTTAAAATTCAAGTGAGAGGTAGAATAAAAACTGGGAAAAGAAATGAGAAGTATGCAAGAGAATCATGAAAAGAAAAGGAGTCTAGAGCTGTGAAAAGGACAAAAGTTGACTGAAGAAAATTTAAAAGTAGAACTAGTCAAATGGAAAATGAGGCACAAAAGCTAACTGAAGAAAATAATTTCTTAAAAGTTTGAATTGAGCAAGCAGGATGAGACATCAAGAATCATTCAGAAAAAGAAAAAAATTAAAAGAAGGAAAAGAATAGAAGAAAATGTAAAATACCTCACTTGAAAAACAACTGATCTGGGAAACAGATCCAGGGGAGATACCTCCAGAATTCTGAGATTACTTGAAGGCCATGATCAAAAGAAGAGCCTGGACAGCACCTTGCAAGAAATAAACAAGGAAATCTGCCATGATGTCCTAGAAGCAGAGGGTAAAATAGTCACTAAAAGAAACCACTTGTCACATCCTGAAAGAGATCCAAAAATGAAAACTTCAAGGAATATTGTCACCAAGTCGCAGAATTATGAGATCAAGGAAAAAATACTGTAAGCACTCAGAAAGAATTTAATTATCAAGGAGCTGTAGTCAGCATTATGTGGAAATTAGTAATTTCAACTTTAAAGGATTAGAGGGCTTGGAAATGTTATACTGGAAGGTAGATGAGTTTGAATTGCAAGCAAGAATCAGCTACCCAGCAAAACTGAGCACAATCCTTTAGAAATGGACATTCAGTGAAACAGGGAACTTTCAAACTTTCCTGATGAAAAGAGTAGTGCTGAACAGAAAATTTGATTTTCAAATACAAGACTAAAGAGAAGCATAAAAAGGTAAACAGGAAAGAAAAAAAGTATTCAATTGGATGGAGGGAAATACATGGTAATCATAACTGTGAATGTGTATGTGATGAACTTTCCATAAAACTGAAGTGGATGGAAAAGAAGACTAAAAAGCATAATTCTAAAATATGGTGTTTACAGGAAACATACCTGAAGCAAGAGGTACACACAGAGGAAAGATAAAAGTCTAAATCAGGAGTAGCAATTCTGATGTCAGACAAAGCAAAAGCAAAATTAGAACAAAGTAAAAGAGATAAGGAAGGAAACTACATCTTGCTGAAAGTTACCACACACGGGGAGGAGCCAAGATGGTGGAGTAGAAAGATTCACATATGATAGCCTGGAACCCACAGCACATAAATTACCTGTAAAAAGGAACTACCAACAAATCTGGAGTAGGGGAAGTCTCACAACAACGTAGTGGAGGAGATTTCTGATCCAGAGAGCACTGAAAAACCAACACCAAAGGTCCATCGCGCACTGGACTCAGAGCAGAGCCCAGCCCTGCCTTGGCTGCATGGCACCAAAAGGAGCGGATCCGAGCAGGATATAGGGACACAATCTCTGGCAGCCGCGAAGGTCCCTCAACCCACAGGTGCTACAGGTCAATGAGAGAGCCTTTTTGGCTGGCCAAGAGAAGAATGGGGTGTCTCCATAACTCAGGCCCCCTCAGGAGGCAGGAGCAGGGAAAACAGCAGACAGGGCTCCCAAAGCATACAGGAGCTTGGATTCATTGTTGAAGGTCTCTGCATAAACCCGATGAGGGAACTGAGCCTCATGTGGCAGCCTTGCCTAAACCTGAGAACTTGAATTTAATCTCACACTGAATAGCAGCCCTTCCCCTGCTGAAAGCCCTGAGGCTGGGAAGCAACATTAGAATCTCAGACCCCAAGCACTAGCTGGGCAGATCTAGAGGTGAGGTGGGTGTGGAAAGGAATCTCAGAAGTCAAGTAACTGCCTGAGAAAATGCCCAGAAAACGGGAAAAAATTAAGACCATAGGTTACTTTCTTGATGAACAGATATTTTTGCCTTTCCTTTCTGATGAGGAAGAGCAATGCTTACTATTAGGTAAAGACATAGAAGTCAAGGTTTCTGTATCCCAAACATCCATATTCAACGGGCTCAGGCCATGGGAGAGCTCAAAAAGGATTTTGAAAATCAAGTTAGACAGGTGGAGGAAAAACTGGGAAGAAAAATGAGAGAGATATAAGAAAAGCATCAGGTCAATACCTTGCTAAAGGAGACCCAAAAAAAGACTGAAGAAAATAGCACCTTGAAAAATAGGCTAACTCAATTGGCAAAAGAGGTTCAAAAAGCCATTGAGGAGAAGGATGCTTTCAAAAGCAGAATTAGCCAAATGGAAAAAGAGGTTCAAAAGCTCACTGAAGAAAATAGTTCTCTCAAAATTAGAATGGAACAGATGGAGGCTAATGACTTTATTAGAAACCAAGAAAGCACCAAACAAAACCAAAAGAATGAAAAAATGGAAGAGAATGTGAAATATCTCATGTGAAAAACAACTGACCTGGAAAACAGATCCAGGAGAGACAATGTAAAAATTATGGGACTACCTGAAAACCATGATCAAAAAAAGAGCCTAGGCATCATCTTTCATGAAATAATCAAGGAAAACTGCCCTGATAGTCTACAACCAGAGGGCAAAATAAGTATTGAAGGAATGCATCAATCACCACCTGAAAGAGATCCAAAAAGAGAAACTCCTAGGAACATTGCGGCCAAATTCCAGAATTCCCAGGTCAAGGAGAAAATATTGCAAGCAGCAGGAAGGAAAGAATTCCAGTATTATGGAAATAAAATCAGGATAACACCAGATCTAGCAGCTTCTACATTAAGGGATTGAAGGGCATGGAATAGGATATTCCAGAAGTCAAAGGAACTAGGACTCAAACCAAGAATCACCTACCCAGCAAAACTGAGTATAATACTTCAGGGGAAAAAATGGTCTTTCAATGATATAGAGGACTTTCAAGCATTCTTGATGAAAAGACTAGAGCTCAAAAGAAAATTTGACCTTCAAACACAAGAATGAAAAGAAGCATGAAAAAGCCAACAGCAAAAAGAAGTCATAAGGGACTTACCAAAGGTGAACTGTTTACATTCCTACATGGAAAGACAGTATTTGTAACTCTTGAAACTTTTCAGTATCTGGGTAGTTGGTGGGATTACACACATACACACACACACACATGGACATGTGTGTGCACACACACATACACACATGCACGCACACACAGAGACAGAGAGCACAGAATGCATTGAATAGGATGGGATAATATGTTTAAAAAATTAAGGTAAACCGTGAGAGAGTAATATATTGGGAGGAGAGAGGGTGAAATGGAATGGAGCAAATTATCTCTCATAGAAGAGGCAGGCAGGAGACTTTTTAGTGGAGGGGAAAAGAGGAGAGCTGAGAGAAAAACATGAAATTTACTCTCATCACATTCGACTAAAGGAAGGAACAAAATGCACCCTTATTTTGGTATGAAAACCTATATTACAGTGCAGGAAAGTGGGGGAGAAGGAGGTAAGCAGGGTAGGGGGGAGGATGGAAGAGAGAGCAATGGGAGGAGGGAGCAATTTGAAGTCAGCACTCGGGGAGGGACAGGATCAAAAGAGAGAATAGAAGCAATGGGGGGCAGGATAGGATGGAGGGAAATATAGTTAGTCTTACAGAACATGACTATTGTCGAAGTCGTTTGCAAAACTACACAGATATGGCCTATATTGAATTGCCTGCCTTCCCAAAGGGAATTGGTGGGGAGGGATGGATGGGGAGAAGTTGGAACTCAAAGTTTTAGGAACAACTGTTGAGTACTGTTGTTGCTACTAGGAAATAAGAAATACAGGTAATGGGGAATTGAAATTTATCTGGCCCTACAGGACAAAAGAGAAGATGGGGACAAGAGAAGGGAGGGATTATACAAGAGAGGGCAGAGTGGTGATAGGGGCTCTCCAGGGCTCTCTGGAATGGAAATGTCTTCCACTGTGTTTCTGTGCACCTTGCAGTGATCCAGAATTTGTGGGATGTTCTTCTTACAGGAAATTTATGGGCTGTGGATTCGGAGCTGGCATAAGTGAGTCTTTCTACTCCGCCATCTTGGCTCTTCCCCTTGTTTTGTTTTCTTTAATCTAGAGGCAAGTTCAAAACTTCTATGTCTGTGGCATGTAATGAAGAGATTACCTGAAGGTTAGTTTGAAATTATTGGACCTTAAAGGTCAAGGAGCCAGGGGAAAGAAATAATGAAGTAGAAGAAAGATCTATCTGGTTGGAATGGCAAAGGAAAGGGAATTTCTTTCTTTTCTGCTATGAATTTCTTTGAATCAGAAAGAAATGACTCTATCAGGAAGGAAGATTTTAGAGGGCAGGGAACATTCAGAGAATTCATTAATTAAAGTGGCAAATTAACACCTCCTCAATGAGAAGCAGTGAACAGGTAGGTGAAAGTCTTTCTAAGAAAAACGTCTGTCAAACAGCAAAAGGTTTGTGGGCAAAATTTGTGTCTTTGATTCCAAATTGTGCAGAGAAAAAAAGACTGAGAACAAGAGAGAGAAGTGGGAGGGGATGGGAGGAGGGAGATTCTCCTTAAAAACACTAGAAAAAGCCAAGGTAATGTGTAAGAATTTCTTGCATTTAGACTACCTTATTTTTTCTCTGAAATTCCTTCTATTCTGTGTTTTTGCTTGGTTTTGTATTTCTTTAATATTTGTTCCAAATTGTGTGTACTTTTGATTATAATGCTAATTATTGAATTTAGGGAAAAGAGTTCTCACCAAAATCATTTGAAGTTTTTAAACATTTGACTCCTAAACTTTCCTAATTCTAGTTATAGGCATGATGAAAAAAAATTTTGAATAACATTTGAAAATAAATCAAAATTAGATATCATAGATATCAATTCTCATCATAGAACACAGTTTATCTTCCATCTATGGTACTTTTTCTTTAATCACAGGATTTGTAATAAGAATAATCTGGTGAAAAATTTGTCCCAAAAGAAGAAATTTGAGAATATACTTCCTCCTCCTTCTTTGCAGAAGTGAGAGACCATGGGTGTAGGACACTGTATACACTATCAGATTTATTTACATGGTATTTATCTTTGTGAACTTTTCTTTTCTACTCTTTCTTTCTTCCAATTATTATAAAATTTTGGGAGGGAGTAGAAAGAGTGATGGACTGAGAAAATATAGATGGTATTAAAAAAAGACTAATTAAAATTATCTTATTTAATTTTTTAAAATTTTTAATGTTTATTTTTAGTTCTCAACATTCACTTACACAAAATTTTGAGTTCCAAATTTTCTCCCCATTTGTCCCCTCCCTCACCCATAATGCCTTGCATTCTGATTATCCTTTCCTTCAATATACCCTCCCTTCTATCACACTCCTCCCTTTCCCTATCCCCATCTTCTCTCTTTTCTTGTGGGGCAAGATTGATTTCTATATCCCATTACCTGTATTTCTTATTTCCCAGTTGCATGCAAAAACAATTCTCAACATTCATTCCTAAAACTTTGAGTTCCAACTTATCTCCCTTCCTCCATCTCCACCATCCCCACTGAAAAAGCAAGCCATTCAATATAGGGTATGTATGTGTAGTTTTGCAAAAGATTTCAACAGTAGTCATGTTGTGTAAGACTAACTATATTTCCCTCCATCCTATCCTGTAACCTTAGGTCTTCCTCTGATGTCATGCATTGTTCCTCCTCATCCAAAAGAATGGAAGAAAACACCTACATATCAAGAAAGTAACTTTCTAATGTCTTGTTTTTCCTTTGGGGGGCATTTTCCCAGTCAGTTACTTGAATTTTGAGTCCTTTTTCAAGAGGAGGGTATACTCTGGGGTCCTGTAAGTTCTCAGTTCCTCCAAGGTGGCACAATCAAGGGAAAGGAGTTTTGTTCTCTCCTGGCCTGCACACTTGTCTGGGAGCAACCAAAAGCTTTTCTGCTCAGGATCTGTGAGTAGTAGAATTTCCTCTCCACAGCAGTCTCCAGCTACACTAAGCCAGCATTCCTCCTCCTCACCCCAGGGCCAGGCTCAGGGCTGAGATTCCCTTCCCTTACATTAGATTTCTTTCTTTTCAGGACCCTTTTGTACTTTGTTCCTCTTCTCCTTATAAAAGATAATAGTATAAGTTAGGTTCCTCATGGAATCTTTGATGATCACTAAATCTCCTCACAAAGACAAGAATAATCCTCACAACACTGTGAGGTGGGCAATATTTGCCTTTTTACAGATAAGGAAATTGAGATTCATCATAATTAAATAAAAATTATGAGATTCATAATAATTAAATACAAAATAAATCAATAATAAAATAATTCATAATAATTAAATTATGATCATATATTTCACATAGTTGGTGCTATATAAATGTTTCTGGGATGATAATGATGATGGTGATGATGATGATGATGTTGATACGATTTTGATACAGCACTCAACTCTAAACTAGAAAGGCATACTATAAGTAAAAGATAGTGCTTGCTTGGTTCTGTGCCCACAGTAGGCCCAGCCCAGAATGCCATTTTCCCTCAGAACACAACATTGCCGGGGACTCAGAGTACCATTGGATCAAAAGGAAGGAGAAGATCCAGACCTTCCCCTCAAGAAACAGGACCCATTTAAAACTAGTATAGACAGATTCAGAGTGGGGCATCTAGGGAAACTTAAAAATACTTTTATGTGAGAACAATTCTAGTGGCTGCTTTTGAGGTTGGCATGGCATTTGCCAGCTTGTCTAGTCCTTCTAATTTTTCAGTTTTGAGTACTTTAATGACTGTACACATTCAACAATGGAACTGACTCATTTATCCAATCTCCCTGCTCCAAGTGATCACACCTGCACTTACCCACTAGACTTGGGCTAGCTCAGCACTTTGCTATCAATATTCAGCCTAGGCTTAGGTCCTTCAGACCAGGACTGCTGAATATTTTAGCCCCTAATTCTTGATATGAAGTTTCCATACCCTTCAATATTATTTTTCATTTCATCAATATTTACTTTAAAATGTAATGCCCAGAACAAAGTACTCTAGATGCAACCTGATGACACTGTGGTTTAGTGAAGCTATTTCTACATGAACGGAATAACATACTTCTCCAACTCAGTTTACATTATTTTGTTTGTTTGTTTGTTTTGCTGCTATAGCCTATTGTTGGTTCCTGTTGATTTCTTAGTCAGATAAAATCGTTAAATATTTCTTTCCATCCTATTTCTCTGTAGATGGTTTTTTGGAGCCTAATAATCCTTCAAGAATCTGTGTGTTCATATAAATGCACCTCCCAAATACACAGTATACACAGAGCAAAGTTCTACAAATGACTTGGCAATCCAGTATCAGTCTGTTTTAGAATCTATCTCTTAGTCTTTGAGAGTGAACTGGGGACAAAAAAATTATTCTTACTGAGTTCACTGTGGTAATAAAACCTAAATACAGTACTCTAAATAGTTAATATAGAATATATCCAGAAATAGGGTTGAGATGAACCATGTGATTTCATTGGTAGCAAGAACTCCCAGTAATGAAACTCCATTTGCCAACATGGGAAAGCACTTTCTCTGCAATTTATATTTGTAAGAAATTGCTTAAACAGTGATAGGTTAAGTGACTTGCCCATAGGTTAAGTCATCTTGCCAATATGTATCAGACAAGGAACTTGAACCCAGACACTCCTGAATTTGAGGTCAGTTCTCTATCCATTATGCCATGTTGTATCTTGTAGCACTTCCCTCCAGAAATGGCAAAATAAGAATCTGTTTGTAGTTTGTATCAGATACAGTACCTATCATGGAACCTGAGACCTGGGAAAGATCTTAGTAGTCAACTAGAGCAACCCCTTGATTTTACAGAGAAAGAAACCAAGACCCAGCTATGGTCATTTACTTTCTAAAGCTTCCATAAAGTTAGTAAGCTGCAGAATGATAATTAGAACCCAGTTTCTTTCTGTTTCATCCTATCAGCCAAACCTTTATTAATTTTGTTGTTTTCTGGTTGAACTCAGTACCCCTAGTTCCTCAATAGACACCACCTAAGATTAAAAGAAACAGTGCCCATCTGGTTGCCTAATGGCATAAATGCCAAGCCTGCTTTCAGTCTCAAGCTTGCACTGTATTCTACACTCTTAGGTTATATTTCTATCTGTCTAAATAGATTAAATTAATAACAAAATGGAAGAAATGAGAATTCCAAGAAAAAAAAAACACTATGTTGAGAAACTTCTGGGGAAGTAAGTTTCCAGTTTGTAGTACTCACAGCATCTGTTACTGGTGTAAACTGTCCAGATGTAAGATGCTGTTATAGTTTATTCCAGGATGAAAAAGATAATATCTGATCATTCTGTTTATGGTGTCTTAGATATGCTTCTGTCACTCAAAATTCTACAAAGGGATGTGCATAATTTGTGTGTATCTGTGCACTGCCCAAACAGATGGAAGCACAGCAGGTAGGTAAATACTGATATTCTCTTCCATGAATACCTTCAAAAGAAAGGTCAAAGATAAGATGGTGAACAAAGTGAATGTAGATTAGGCAGAACATCTGCCTAAATGGGTAGTGAGGGAAAATATTTGTAGCTATTTAAATAGAATTGTCCTCTCCACTTTTATCAATGAGTATCTGTTTAATTCCTTTCTCCTTAGGGCCTATCACATTAGCTTTCTGATTAAAATTAATAGCCTGATAAAGCACAATTACCTGTAAGAATAATATGTGCATTTTTTTTAAAAATTATGAATGATTTATCATAAAGCAGAAAGGAAAATGTGTGTCATTAGAGATGGGCAAATTTAATTCAGGAGAAAATGGCATTTTAAAGAAAGTCACCCTGGTCTTCATGAAATCATTTTTTGCCAGTTTACAATCTTATATTGAAGCTTTGGGTAAGGCAAGTGGAAGGTTGTCCCCAAGAATTCTGTCCCTTACTTAGGAGAGGAAAATTTCATTTCCAAAAGAACAAATAAAATCTGCCCATGAACTGAAAAAGTATATTGGTTCCATATTAGATAAGGCAGGACTGGGCATTGCTTCAGTAAAAGAAAGTGGTCCCTAGCCATGGGGACTTGGTATTTTTTGACTCAGCAGAGCCAAATATTTCATTTCTTTTTTCTTAATTATTGGGGTAACTGGATTTAGAGATCAGCTGCATAATGTGATCCTCTCAGTTTTGTAGATGAAAAAACTGATCAAAAAGAAATAAATTGAGTTTTCTACCATCTCCTAGGTAAGAGATAGACAAACCAAGATTCAAAATCAGGATACCTGACTCCAAACCCAGTTCTCTTTTAACAATGCCCTTAGTCCTCATCCATTCTTTCCTACATTATGCAACAGCCTCCTTTTGTACTCCTGGCTTCCAGTTTCTCTTCTCTCCAAGATCTCCCCTATTCCACCCAACTGCCAAAAAAAACCCTTACTAAAGCACATATGGGCAGCTAGGTGGCACAGTGGATAATGATAGGCCTAAATTCCTCTCCCTGGGTTCAAATGTGGCCTTGGACACTAACTAGCTGTGTGACCCTGGGCAAGTCACTTAATCCTGTTTGCCTCAGTTTCCCCATCTGTAAAAATGAGCTGAAAAAGGAAATGGCAAATCATTCTAGCATCTTTGCCAAGCAACCCCAAATGGGGTCACAAACAGACATGACTAAAAAACAACTCAACAACAACAAAAAGACACATATGCTCATATCTTTCCTCTGTTCAAGAACCTTCCCTGTTTGTTTTTTACTGGGCTTAGGACAAAGGTTCTTAACCTGACATCCATCAATCCATGGGGAGTAGGAGGGGGTGTCCTGTGAATAAATTTCCAGAAGTCCATGAAATTGCACAGAATATACATGAGTGTGTGTCCTTCTTTTCAATAACTAAAATTTAGCACTTTCTTCAAGTATTTAAAATGTTTTTCAGAGAAAGGGGTTCATAGGCTTCACCACATTGCCAAAAGGGTCCATTAGACAAAACAATGTTAAGAACACAGGGGTCTAATTTGCACTTTGTAAAGTGCAAACTTTTCAGCTCAACATTTAAAGGTCTTTACAGCATGGCTCCTGCCTACCTTTCCAGACAATGCACATTAAATAACCCCCTTCATATAAAGCTGGTCAAGGAAACATACTTGATTCCCTGAACTCAGCATTTCATCTCTGGTTTCAGTGCCTTTACCAGGTTTTCCCCGGTTTTAAAGTAATTGCTCCTTCACTTCTTAGAAACTCTGGCTTCCTTAATTAAGATTTAATTTAAAAACTTAATTAAGGAATCAACTCCTATGGGAAGCCTTTCCTGATAACCCTGGGTATTAATATTCTCTACCTAGTCCCCAAATTTTCATGCCATACTTTGCTATAATACTAATTTTTATAATGTAAATTACATTATTATGCAATTTAATATGTATTTGTATGTTATCCTACCTGAATATGAGCTCCTCAAGATTACCAGTTTGTCATTTTGCCTGTATCCCCAGTACCTAGCACTGAAGTCTTGCCGATACATAGTAAGCTATTGATAAATGCTTATTGGATTGAATTAACAGTTTCCTGCTGATAAATTCTTGAAGGTAAAAGAAAATTGTGAAGTCCACAGAGCATTAAAAGGGATTAAGAGAGAATTTTACTTGGGGTCCATGAACTTGGTTTCTTTTTAAATACATTTTGGTAACTGTATTTAAATATAATTGATTTCTGTCGTAATCCTATGTATTTTATTGGAAAACATTACTTTAAGAAGGAGTCCATAGGCATCACAGATAACCAGAGGGGTCCAGGACACCAAAAATGGTAAAGAAACCTTATTAGAAGATGTAGAGCATCTTATAATGTTCAAACTTCACTCCAAAAATTTGGAGTTCCTTTAAAAATATACCTTAAAGACAGTATCTGCATCAAAAGGGTGAAAAAAATTTTACATGATAATTTTGTTATATATTTAAGAGTAGATTTGAAATTTCATGTACAATCATCGTTTTATTGTCTTATGTTGTAAGGAAATGCATGTTTTATTCCCTAAATTAAAAATAAAATTCATTTAAAAAATATACCTTCATTCACTCACTCATTAGAACTAATAGAAAATTATAATTCTGAACACACTGCCTAATGTCCCAAGATGCATAATTGATTCTTTGTAAGCAGCCTCTGGAGTTTGTTAATGTTATCAAACTTTCCACTTTCAAACTACTTCAATACTTCTGTGATAGGCACATTCTGCAAACCAAATAGTGTATGAGAAGGAGGATGAAAGGAGGTGGTATGCACAAGGAAATGCTTCACTTTTCACACTTAGCAATACTAGAAAACACATGTTCTTTCACATGGAAAGATATAAAAACACACCTATGATTCACCTTCATCTAGATTTTTTATTGAATTTGGTCTCCTCTTCAACATTTATTCACCCTCCTTGCCTACTGATTTTTGTTGTTGTTGCTGTTGGAACAACCTTGGGCACAGGTGAGGAAGAAAAAGCATTTTTTAAATGTGCATTTATTTATTTTTAGTTTTCAATTTCAATTTCATTTCCACAGAATTTTGAGTTCCAAATTTTCCCCCATCTCTCCCCTCCCCCACCTCAAAACACCATGCATTCTTATTACTCCTTCCTCCAGTTTGCCCTCCCTTCTATCACATCCTTCCCTTCCCTTATCCCCATCTTCTCTCTTTTCTTGTAGGGCAATACAAATTTCTATACCACATTACCTGTACTCCTTATTTCCCAATTACATGCAAGAACAATTCGCAACATTCTTTTCTAAAACTTTGAGTTCCAACTTTTCTCCCTTCCTCCTTCCCTACCCACCCCCACTGAGAAGGGAAGCAATTGTGTAGTTTTGCAAAAGACTTCCATAATAGTCATGTTGTGTAAGACTAACTATATTTCCCTCTATCCTATCCTGCCCCCCATTAATTCTATTCTTTCTTTTGACCTTGTCTCTCCCCAAAAGTATTTACTTCAAACTACTCCCTCCCCTCATTTGCCCTCCCTTCTATAATCTCTCCACACCTGACTTATCCCCTTTCTCCCTTACCTTTTAATTTAATTTTTTTAGATATCATCCCTTCTTATTCAACTCACTCTGTGCCTTCTGTGTGTGTGTGTGTGTGTGTGTGTGTGTGTGTGGGTGTGGGTGGGTGTGGGTGTGGGTGTGGGTGGGTGGGTGTGTAATCACTCCAACTATCCAAATACTGAGAAAAGTTTCAAGAGTTACAAATATGACCTTTCCATGTAGGAATGTAAACAGTTCAAATTTAGTGAATCCCTTAGGATTTCTCTTTCCTGTTTGCCTTTTCATGCTTTTGTCTTTCCATCAAGAATGCTTGAAAGCCCTCTATTTCATTGAATTACCATTTTTCCCCCGAAATACTATACTCAGTTTTGCTAGGCAGGTGGTGCTTGCTTTTAATCCTGTCTCCTTTGACTTCTGGAATATCATATTCTATGCTCTTTGATCACTTAATGTAGAAGCCATTAGATCCTGTGTTATCCAGATTGTACTTCCATAATACTTGAATTATTTCTTTCTAGCTGTTTGCAATATTTTCTCCGTGACCTTGGAACTCTGAAATTTGGCTATAATATTCTTAGGAGTTGTTCTTTTCGGATCTCTTTCAGGGGGTGATTGGTGGATTCTTTCAATATTCATTTTGCCCTCTAGAATATCAGGACAATTTTCCTTGATAATGTCATGAAAGATAATATCTAGGTTCTTTTTTTTTTTTATCATGACTTTCAGGTAGTCCCATAATTTTTAAATTGCCTCTCCTGGATCTATTTTCCTGGTCAGTTGTCTTTCCAGTGAGATATTTCACATTATCTTCTAATTCTTCATTCTTTTAGTTTTGTTTTATAATTTCTTGGTTTCTCATAAAGTCATTAGCTTCCATCTGTTCCATTCTAATTTTTTTATTTTAATTTTTTAATGTTTTACAATCATTTCCTTAAAATTAAGATTTTATCCCCCCACCCTTCCCCCACTACCCCCCTCCCTCCCCATGACAGCATACACTTCTGTATAGATTCTACATATACTTTCCTATTGAGCACATTTTCATTATAGTCATGCTATGTAGTTGACCTAAAATAAATGGAAGAAATCATATAACAAATCAAAACATAATATATGAAACCCACCCACATACAAACATGATCTGCTACATTCTGCGAATGACTTCCATATTTCTTTTTCTGAGTGTGGAAGGCATTTTGCCTTAAAAGACCAACATTGGGATTTTTTTTTCTCAGTAAGTTCTTGTGTTATTACAAAGTTCCAAGTCTACCAGAAAAAACTCTCACACACTGTGGTCGTTGCTGTGCACAAAGTTCTCCTGGTTCTGCTCCTTTCGCTCAGCATCAGGTCATATAAGTCCTTCCAGGCCTCTCTGAAGTCTTCTTGTTCATCATTTCTTATGGCACAATAGTACTCCATTACATTCATATACCATAATTTATTCAGCCATTCCCCAATTGATGGGCATCCCCTCCATTCTAATTTTTAAAGACCTATTTTCTTCCATGAACCTTTGAACTTCCTTTTCCATTTGAATAACACTGCTTTTTAAAGCATTCTTCTCCTCATTGGATTTTTGGACCTCTTTTGTCATTTGAGTTATTTTATTTTTAAGGGTGTTATTTTCTTCAACATTTTTTGAGTTTCCTTTAGCAAGCTGTTGACTCACTTTTCATGATTTTCTTGCATCACTCTCATTTTTCTTCGTAATTTTTCCTCCACCTCTCTTACTTGATTTTCAAAATACTTTTTGAGCTCTTCCACAGCCTGAAACCATTGTGTATTTATTTTGGATGCAGAAGCCTTGACTTTTATGTCTTCCTCTAATGGTATGCATTGTTCTTCCATATCTCAAAGGATGGAAGAAAATACCTGTTCACCTAGAAAGTAACATTATGTAGTCTTATTTTTTTTTCTTTTTTTGGCCATTTTCCCCGTCAGTTACTTGACTTTTGAGTCCTTTGCCAAGAGGATGATATACTCTAGGGACCTGAAAGTTTTCAGTTCCTCCAAGGTAGCACAATCAAGGGAGAGGAGTTTACTCCTCTCCTGGACTGTGCTCTGGTCTGGGAGCTACTACAAGCTTTTCTGCCCAGGATCAGCACATAGTATTCCCTGTACAGAGGCTCTACCACCTCTACCACATCAGCATGCTTCCTCACCCCAAGATCAGCTGCTCAATTCCCCCAGGGTCGTTAGGGGGAGGGCTCCAAAAATGAATGCTGCTGCTGCTGCTTCAGTGGCTGATATTGGAGGGGTCAGACCCTGTTCCCTTCTCACTCAGGTGAAAGATCTTTCTCACTGACCTTTGAAACTGTCTTTGGTGTTTGTGTGTTGAGCATTCTGGGAACCACAGTTGCTGCCTGGAGCAATACACGTTTCCTGTCGTCCTTTCAGGCTATCTTGGACTGTAAATCTCTTTCACTCTATAGTTTTATGGCTTCTGCTGCTCTAGAATTTGTTTAGAGCATTTTTTACAGGTATCTTATGGGCTATGGGGGAGAGTTTTTACAAGTCTGTCCTTCTACTCTGCTATCTTAGCTCTGCCCCCCAAAAGCATTTTTAACAAATAAAAAAAGCCACAGACACTCCTCACTGTTTTCCACTCACCCAATGACTATCATATAGCTCTTCTGAAGGAAAGAAGGAATACATATCAGCTGTTTTAAGGTCTATATTTGGGTAGACATAGTTTAGTAGCAGGAAAAAAGTTTAGACCAACTTTCTGCATTTCAGGTAGGTATATGGTTCTGTAGTCTCACTCAAGCAATAATAGACTCCATAGACTAAATCTAGATTAGCATCTTAAAGAATGGAAAGTTTATTTAGAATGAAGGGAAAAAAGGTTCACTTACTCCAATTCTATTATCATTACAATCTTGCTTAGGTATACTTGACAAGAAAAGTCCCTGCAGATTCAGATCTGGTATCTTGATCAAACTGAAAATCACACTGGCTCTCAAGAATCTAAATTAAACCTAGGGGTGTGTTTGGATAAATTAGATCTGTTCTTTAGCTTGAACAAATGTCATTTCACACCGTAGTGATGGAAGAATGCTAGAATTAGAGTTAGAAGAATTGTCTAGTCTCAATTCTGTCACCAAGTAGTTTTTTGACCAGATAGTGGATTATTTGAACTCACTGAGCCTCAATTGCCTCCTCTGTAAAATGAAAGGGTTTAATTAGATCTATGATTCTTCCTAGCTTTATAATCTTATAATTCTAAAAGTTGATCAATATCTGAGGAGGTCTCTGGGTCCTTCTGCCAACAGTATGAGGTTATGGGGGTAAATGGGCTTCATCAAATGCTTTACTCCTTGATTAAGCTGTTGCCTTTAAAAATGGGAAAACAATCTTCCCAGTTGATATGTACCACAGATACATCTTTCTCAGGACATTTACCATGCTTGGTGTTCAAATCTCCCCAAAATACCACACCAAATGAAAAATGTTTTGAAGATACTGCACTCACATGGCTATCAGATTAATTATTTACCTCTGAGAGATCAGTATTTGGAGAGAATATAGCATCTTCCATGATTCTAGTGCCTTCACATATACCTTCTTTCAAATATGTGTGTATATTTATTTGTGTGTGCATACATACATATATGTATATGTTTATATACATATATTCTATTTATATATTGCTTGTGCATATTTTTAAATACCTATTTTCTCCTAATAGAAAATTAGTCAATAAGCATGTATTAAACACTTAATATATGCTAGGCACCGTGAAAATCACTGGGAAAATGATAAAAAGCAAAAACACTCTTTCTCAAAGAGCTCACATTATAAAAAGGAAAAAACATGCAAAAACCATATAAACTAGATAGATATCATATATGTGTGCACACACCCATATATAAAAATATGCGTGTATGTGTGTATGTGTGTGTATATGTGTAGGTAATCTCACAGGGAGGGAAAGCACTAGGGGTGAGTAGGAGAGAAGACTGGGACCAATAAGGACCAATGACAACATGACAGTAATGTTTTTACTTGTGTGTGAATTGGTTTTATGTGAAGCATAGCCAAACAAAGTCATCAGCCTCACTCTCTGCTCTAGAATCATCAAAGTTCAGTGGTAAAAAAAAGATTAAGGAATGTCCCAGGATTCAGTGAGTGACCTTGCTATAGATTTACAGCCGGGAGAGACCTTAAAGGTCACCTGGGAGAAGAATCTTGAGGAAGGTGGGATTTGAATTGAGAAACCAAAGAAAGAAAACAAGAGGAAATCAGAGAAACCAACAGGAAAAGTGAAAAGGGATAGCATCACAGAACTGGATGACAGCCAGCAAAAGGAAGAAGACTCTGCAACTGAAGTGTTTGTGTAAGGAAGAACAAGAGACCAATGTTCCTGGATCATAGGATTCATGGAAGGAAATAAAACACAAGAAGACTGAAAAAGTAGAGACAAGTAAGGTTGTGATCAGCTTTCTCAGGACAAACTGCAATCAGCCAAAGGATTTTATATTTGATCCTGGAGGTAATAAGAAGCCACTGGAGTTTATTGAGAAGGATGGTCAGAACTACATTTTAGAAAGATCACTTTGGCAGCTGAGTGGAGGATGACCTGGAGTAGGGAAAGATTTGAGGCAGGGAGCCCAGTCTTTCAAAGGCATTTCTCTTTACAAAAACGTTGTTATTTATAAATTGTTATTCAGTTCCGTACACTTTACCAATTCATGGAAAGTCTTCTCATGTTTCTGTGGTACTGTAATCTGTCTAAAATCAATCATATTCACATACATTTATATTACATCATTTGTTTAAATGCCCAATTTATCACATCTCCTTACTTTCCATTTCTTTGTCTTTGCCAAAAATACTACTGTAAAAACATTTGCACATATTACAGCTCCTTTTTCTCTTTCTCTTCCCTCTGGGGTATAGGCCCAGTAGGGGTATTTGCTGGGGTTTAGACTAGTGGAGAGGGGTCAGCATCAGAGATTCTACTGACCCAGAGTCTGCCCATCAAAAATTGTTGTGGTTTTATTACATATTGTGGTGTAACTAGCTCAAAGAAATGTCAAACCACCTCCAATCCAAGTATAGGTATTTATTGAAATTGATGCATCTCGGGGCGGAGCCAAGATGGCAGAGTAGAAAGATGCACGTTTATGAGCTCCGAACCCACAGCACATAGAATTAAGGTAAAAAGAGATCCCCGTAAGTTCTGAATCACTACAGGGGATGCATAAACATAGAGATTTCCGTTCCAGAGAACCGTCCACAGAGTCCGTCACGTCCCAGAAAGCAGACCCCACCCCAGTGCTGCCCTGGCTGCAGCCCCAGAGAAGCTGACTGAGCAGGCTTCAGGGATGGAAGCTTCGGCAGCTGGGAAAGTCCCTCCACCCACAGAAGCTACAGGTCAGTGAGAAAGAGACCCTGGGCTGGACGAAAGGGGGAGCAGAGTGTCTCCGTGACTCGGGCCCCCTCGGGAGGAAGCGGTGGCGGCAGAGACGGGGGCAGGAAGCGGCAGAGGCATGGGTGCCCCCCACCCTGCCCCCACCCGCTCCGTTCCTGAAAGTCTCTGCATAAAGCCCCTGAGGAAGCCGAGCGTGGGAGGCGGCCCTGCCCCCACCCCAGCACCAGAACTAAAGCTCACATTGATTAGCAGCTGGGCGGCGCATTTGAATCTCAGACCCCAAGCACTAGCTGGGCGGATCCAGGCGGAGGTGGACAGGAATCTCAGAAGTCAAGTAACTGGCTGGGAAAATGCCTAGAAAAGGGAAGAAAAATAAGACTATAGAGAGTTTTTTCAAACAGATGCTAATGATCCCGACTAGCGGATCTGACGAGGAAATATTCTTGCCATCAGGGAAAGACGTGGAGGGTGGGGCCTCAGTACCCCAGACATCCCAGGGGGATGTCCAGTGGGCTCAGGCCTTGGAAGAACTCAAAAAGGATTTTGAAAATCAAGTTAGACAGGTGGAGGAAAAACTGGGAAGAGAAATGAGAGAGATGCAAGAAAAGTATGAAAAACAGGTCAATACCTTGGTAAAGGAGACCCAAAAAAATGCTGAGGAAAATAACACCTTGAAAAATAGGCTCACTCAATTGACAAAAAAAAAAAAGCCAATGAGGAGAAGAATGCTTTCAAAAACAGAATGAGCCAAATGGAAAAAGAGGTTCAAAAGCTCACTGAAGATAATAGTTCTCTCAAAATTAGAATGGAACAGATGGAGTCTAATGACTTTACGAGAAACCAAGAAATCACCAAACAAAACAAAAAGAATGAAAAAATGGAAGAGAATGTGAAATATCTCATTGGAAAAACAACTGACTTAGAAAATAGATCCAGGAGAGACAATTTAAAAATTATGGGACTACCTGAAAGTCATGATCAAAAAAAGAGCCTAGACATCATCTTCCATGAAATTATCAAGGAAAACTGCCCTGACATTCTACAACCAGAGGGCAAAATAAGTATTGAAAGAATCCATCAATCACCACCTGAAAGAGATCCAAAAAGAGAAACTCCTAGGAACATTGTGGCCAAATTCCAGAACTCCCACCTCAAGGAGAAAATCTTGCAAGCAGCTAGAAAGAAACAATTCCAGTACTGTGGAAATACAATCAGGATAACTCAAGATCTAGCAGCTTCTACATTAAGGGATTGAAGGGCATGGAATAGGATATTCCAGAAGGCAAAGGAACTAGGACTCAAACCAAGAATCACCTACCCAGCTAAACTGAGTATAATACTTCAAGGGAAAATATGATCTTTCAATGAAACAGAGGACTTTCAATCATTCTTGATGAAAAGACCAGAGCTGAAAAGGAAATTTGACTTTCAAACACAAGAATGAGAAGAAGCATGAAAAAGTAAACAGCAAAGAGATGTCTTAAGGGACTTACCAGAAGTGAACTGTTTACATTCCCACATGGACAGACAATATTTGTAACTCTTAAAACTTTTCAGTATCTGGGTAGTTGGTGGGTACATACACACACATATACACACATGCATGCGCACACACATACAAAGACAGAGAGCGCAGATTCAACTGAATAGGATGGGACCATATCTTAAAAGAAATTAAGGTAAATGGTGAGAGAGAAATGTAGAGGGAGGAAAGAGGGTGAAATGGAAGGGGGTAATTATATGTCATTTAAGAGGCAAGTAGGAGCCTTTTTAATGGAGGGAAAAAGAGGAGAGCTGAGGAAAAAAAAAAGTTTACCCTCATCACATTTGACTAAAGGAAGGAATAAAATGCACACTCATTTTGGTATGAAAACCTATCTTACAGTATAAGAAAGTGGGGGAGAAGAAGATAAGCAAGGGGGGGGGATGATGGGAGGGAGGGCAAAGGGTAGAGGGAGCAATTTGAAGTTAACACTCAGCGAGGGACAGGATCAAAAAGACAGAAGAGAAACAATGAGGGGCAGATTAGGATGGAGGGTAATTCAGTTAGTCTTACACAACACAACTATCAGGGAAGTCATTTGTAAAACTACACAGATATGGCCTATATTGAATTGCCTGCCTTCCCAAAGGGAATGGGTGGGGAGGGAGGGATGGGGAGAATTTGGAACTCAAAGTTTTAGGAACAACTGTTGAGTATTGTTGTTGCTACTAGGAAAGAAGACATACAGTTAATGAGGAATAGAAAGTCATCTGCCCCTACAGGAGAAAAGAGAAGATGGAGACAAGAGAAGGGAGGGATGACAGAAGAGAGGGCAGATTGGAGATAGGGAAAATTAGATTGCTTGGGGTATTGGGGTGGGGGGAGGGGATAAAAGGGGAAAAAAAATTTGGAAACCCAAAATTTTGTGAAAATGAATGTAGAAAGTTAAATAAATAAATAAATTTAAAAAAAAATAAAAAGAAGAAAAAAAAAGAAATTGATGCATCTCATGAAGTGGGCTAAGTTCCAAGAGGAGCTAGCAACTTCAGAAAATGCAAGATAGATTTTTATAGCATAAAGATGCAGTTACATATCAGAAATTATGAATATTAAAAAATCAGGAGGGGTTTGTTAAGGAATTTAGTAATAGGGGAGGGGTCGCAACTGCAGTGGAGTTGTGTAGGTGATTATTCACAATATATACAGAAAAACCCATTTGGGGGGCTATGTATGATAATGATATTGTAATAAATCTTTCTTTGTCATAAGCTTACTCTAAGTCAATTCTTTGTTATTACTGTACAGGTGCCTACCTAGGAAAAGTCCCTTTTACTGTTTTGGGATCCACATCCTGCTTGGGCATCCTGGTGGTGCTACTTTCTAATTGGATGACTATTGTGGTCCTGTATGAGACTAGATGGATGTGGTTGTGCTTGAGTACCTGGACACACTGCTGTTTCTGTGGGAAATATGAGGAATTGGGTCTGGGTGCAGTGGCTAGCTTGAGGCAGTGGGTGGGATCCCATCACATAGACACGCCTGCTGTTGTGTGAGAAATATGAGTTCATGGACACATCTGTTGTTCTACAGATCAGTGAGATCAAATATGAAGCAATTAGGATATTGATGGGGCAGGGGAAAATGGCTAGGTAGGGGCAGTGGGCCTGTTGTTCAGTGGGGCCTATAAGGAAGTTAAAATACTGTGTTTGGGGGACAGTTTTATTAGGATTCCATCAGTATTGATGGATCAAAGAGTATATACATTCTAACAATTTGGGGAACATACTTCCAAACTGCTTTCCAAAATTCATGAGCCAATTCATGAACCAACTCTACTAACTGTGCATCAATATGCCTATTTTTCCCCCATGTCTTCTAACATTTGTCATTATCAATTTTACCATCTGAAGGGTGTAAGATGGAATTTCAGAGTTACTTTGATTTACATGTGTTTAATTATTAGTTATTTGGATCATTATTTTATCTAACTATTGATACTTGCATTTCTTCTTTTGAAAACTACTTGGTATGTACTTTTGACCATTTATCAAATGAGTAATAGTTATTAATCTAATAAATTAAACCAATTACTTATACATCTTAGAAATTTTACCTTTATCATAGGAAATTACCACAAAGATATTTTCTCCCAGTTAATAATTCTCCTAATTTTGACTTAATTAAGAATTCTATACTTATTAATCAGAGATCAAGTAGCCCTATAATATGTATTTTTTTCCCAGTAAAGTCATAAAACTGTATTCAGGGACATCAAATGATCTGTGTGGTGTTTTGTTACACCTAGTTCTTTTAACTTGAACATGACTTTATTGTGTTCAGGAATGATAATGAGACTAGGTAGAGCTATGATGAACTTAAGTTTTCTCCTGGAAAGATATTATTTTTCTATCAATTTTTCTTGATATTATTTTGTTGACACGTGAGTCTTAGAGATTTCCTATGTAGATCTCATACTCTTAACATTTTCACTCTCTTTGAAACTGTTCTGAAATTTGTAGTTCATGATGAAACCATAATTTCAAAACTGAGTCAAAGTCTGTTGATCAATAAAGGTAAGGTAAATGTTTTGACACATTCAGATAGTTTGTTCAATAAGCACCTAACTGATAATGACATTTTGGCACCATGTTTTTGCTCCTCAACCAAAATTATTGTTTTCTTGTGTTTAGAAATTTCCTTGTAATTTTAGCATAGTGGATTGAACACAAAATTTGGAGTCAGGAAGTCTTGAGTTTGGTTTCTATCTCAGATGCTTTGCTAGCTGTGTGACCCTGGGCAAGTTGCTTAACCTTTCTCAGCCTCAGTTTCCTCACCTATAAAATGAGGATAATAGTAGCATTGTAGACATTTTAAGTTCAATATGTGTGAAATTGACCTCTAAAACCTTCCCTATTCCTAACTTCCTTCTTACTGTGGAGAATACCATCATCTTTCTAATCACATAGGCTTATAACCTAGATGACAGTGATACCCCTGATTCTTCACTGTCTCTCACCCCCTACACCCAATCAATTGCCAAGTCCTATCATTTCCATCTTCCTAATATCTCTCAGAGAGAAAGAGAGAGGAAAGGAGGGAGGGTGGGAGACAGAGACAGACAGACAGACAAAGAGAGAGACAGAGAGACAGGGAGAGAAAGAGAGAGAGAGTTCTCCTTCTCTCCTCTGACATAGTAAGCACTCTACAGACTCTATCACTTCATGCCTGGAATACTGTAGTATCCTAATGGCTGATATCCCTACCTCAAATCTTTACCTTCTCTGGTATATATTTCACTCAGCTATCAAATTAATCTTCTTAAACTACAGATCTGATCATGTCACATCCCTATTCAATCGATTCTAAGGGCTACCTATAAGTTCCAGGACCAAATATTAAATCCTCTGTTTGACATTCAAATCCCCTCTTAACCTCGCCCCTTCCTATTATTCCAGCCTTATTATACCTAACTTTCTCCAATCTCTAGAAGCAAGTGGGTGGTAGAGTGAATAGAGCACTAAGTTTAGCATCAGAAAGACTGACTACAAATCCAGCCTCAGATACTTACTAGTTATGTGACTATAGACAAGTCACTTAACCTTCGCCTATCTCAGTTTCCTCAAATGTAAAATGGGGATGATAATTGCACCTATCTCTCATACAACGTTTGTGTAAGGATCAAATGAGATAATATAAAGCACTTAGCATAGCACTTCGCATATAGTAGGAATTTAACAAATGCTTACTTCCTTCCATCCACAAACTCTTGTGATCTAATGACAAGGGCCCTTGCAGTTTCATACATGTAACACTCCACCTCCAAGATTCCTAGCATTTTCATAGGCTATATCTGAGACTCTCTTCCTCCTCATCTCCATTTCCTAGCTTCCTTGGCTTTCCTTCAGTCAACCTTCAGCAAGGTCTTCCCTGATTCGAATTCTCTTTTAATCTTAAAATCTTCCTTCTGCTGATTATCTCCAGTTTATCCTATATGTGGTATATTTGCACATAGTAGTTTGCATGCTGTGTCTTCTATTAGACTGTGACCTCCTTCAAAGCAGGGACCACCTTTCCACTTTCTTTGTATCTCCAGTGCTTAACACAATGGCTGACACAGAAGAGGCACTTAATACTAGTTAACAGAAACTCATTTCACGAGGCTGTTATTAGAATCAGAGGAGATAACATTTGTAAAGTCGTTGCATACCTTATAGAGTTATAGAAGTACTAATACTGTGATAGGATAAAGAATATAAACATGAAATCAACATATTTTGAAAGGTAACTAATAGTCTTATTTTGATATTTATGCCTTCTCTGAAGAAAGATGGGATCAGGCTTTCATCAGAAAGAAATGTGGTAAAGTGTATTGCTATTTATTCATGTGCCATTATGAAGCATGTGAGTCATTAAGTATGGATCTTATCTGACCCCACCATTTTCCAATTTTGTACAGAAGCTAGAGTTTCAATCACCTCCCTTGATGCCACCATTCTGTCATTGATTACATTAACCATATGCAAGTTTTCTGTTTCACATTTGATTTTACTTGCATTTTCATTGTATTGGAATTCTTTTGACCATATGGCCAAACAGAAATTTCCCACATGCCCCTTTTTCTCAGTTCTCTCTCTCTCCCTTAATTACTTTGCTTCTTAAACCTCTAGCATATCTTTAATGATGAAGTGTTCATTTCATTCTTTATACTGCTTATATACTTTGTATCATTTTAGCCATTTGGCATTCTTTTACAAAAGCTAAGAGTATCAAGAATTTCTGACATACTGAGATATGCAAATATGTATGTATGTATGTATGCATGTGTATTGTGCATATGTACATACATGCATACACACACATAGATGGGTTGGGCTCATTGAGTCTGCAGGCAACAGGAGTTCTATTGTTTTTTCCCCCATGGAGATGTCATAGAAAGGGTCTTAGGACAAGTCCCTATCCTGTTATACTTTTGTTTTCTATCTTCCATCCCACAAGTATTTTTTCCCTTGCCTTTGAGAAGTTATCATTATGTTCAAGTTTTCTTTTTTGTGTGTACCTGCTAGATTTTGATGTATCTTCCAATGCCTTTCTATTGATACTCAATAGTTTTCTCAAGTCACTTCTGACAGTAGTATTTGATGTCTGTCCTTAGAAATCTTCTTAGTTTACAAAGGAAACTGAAGATTAGTGAAAGTAAAGCTCTATTCCTTTTCCCATTCCAGTTCACAGACTTCTTGAAATATATCCACAGAGATACTACCCAGAATCCCTGCTCTATAGACTCACTGAAACTATCATTGGTAAAACTATAGTGGTAGTACAAGGACAATATGTACTTCACCCTACTCCAATATGATTTAAATCTCATCCGGGGCTCTGTGTTTTTCCCCTTCTAGTTTGGGGCTTATGCATATTTGGAAAGGAAGGAACTATGAAAAATACTAGATTCAGCCTGTGATAATGGAACAATTCCAGTACAGTCTATTGGTTAAGTTCCCCAGGATGGTATTTGAAGTAGGGGAATTTGTTATCCATCAAACCATTCCAGTGTTCTAAAGTATAACTCCTGCCCCTGGGTCATACTTGCTAGGCATTTAATTTTAAAAGCTTATAGTAAATGTGTTGTAGTTTCTGTTTCTTTGAAAAATCTACATGATGATTAAGTTCAGGCTTCTTAAGGACAACCCTAGTGTAATTTCTGGTGTCAGTGACCCAGTCCTAAGTTGCCATTATAAACAAATATGTTTCCACAAATAAATCTTCATGACAGCCATTTACTGGTTCAGCGCACCTTTTATCAATATATTGTTATCTGAGTTCATGCAGATGTCAACTATGGAAGGTTATTTTTTTAAATTTCATTCTTGGACAGTAGATATTTTATAGATTTCATTTGGAGGTAAACTCACCTTTTGTTTCATCTGACAGCCAGTGGCATGTACCTATTATCATACTTTATCATTACTCAAGGATATAAAGTTTAATTACCTCAAAAGTATTTCTGAAGGCTTCTGACATTCTTATCATGTCTGAAAATGTCTACCAATCCTTTCCCCCTTTTTTAGTAAGAAAATATTGATTTTTTACTATAAGGTGATGGGCCCTGAGTTTCATTAATATAACATAGGCTTTACTGAGAATATTTTCCAAATCAGTTAAAGTTTATGTCACAGTTTTAAAAGTGTACAATAAGACTGATAATGTCTAAGGGTTTGCTGCCTTAAATGTTTTCTTCCCATTTCGCTTTGTTTTCAGAACGCCATTAAGTTTCTTAATATATTCAGTCAAAGACTTCTCTTTAACAATAATCTGCTCAAAGTATTTGGCCTGAAGGAGCTCAAATAATTTTTGTAGGTATTATCTTCATCCTTTGGTTCATTATAACCTCTAAATTCAAGCTTGAAGTATTCAGGCACTATCTTTTTTTGGAATACATTTAGTATTTTAAAATTTATATTTTGAGTTCAACTGATGTTCTGACATCATTGGAGAAAGATTCCACAGGATAAAGAAATTGTTTCATGTGCTTTTTAGTAAATCCGTTCATCTATATTAGCTATCATCTTCTATCTCTTCTACCTTTATGGGCTAAATTCCTTGAGAAAGGGATCTGCAATTGGTGTTTTCCCTTTATCTCCTCTTATTCTCTTCTAAATTCTGCAGTCTGTCTTTCATCTCATCAATCAGCTAAAACTCTTCTATTCAGAAGATGATCTCTTCATGGACAAATTTGTTTGTTTTACTTTTCCTCTTTCTTGACCTCTTTGCAGCCTTTGATAAAGTGGATCATCTTCTTCTATAAACTATCTGCTTTAGCTTTTGTGACACTGCCCCCTCAAGACCTTCCTGTCTCTGTGACCAATCCTTATCGGTTTCCTTTGCTGCATCTTCCTACATTTTGTGTCCATTAAATGAAGGCATCTTCCAAATCTCCCTCCTGAGCCCTCTTACCCTCTTGTTTTGCCATCAGTGCCATGGTTGCAAACATCATTACTGTGAAAATAATTCTCAGACCTATGTGTCCATCCACAACCTCTTTCTTGACCTTCAGTCCCACATTGTGATTGGATATTTAGAAGTGGATACCCCATTGGTGTCCTAAACTCAACATATTCCAAACAGAACTCATTATATTTTCTTCGTACTGTAGAGAGACACATAATCCTCACAGTTGCCTGAGCCCAAAACCTTGATTTTACCTTCAATGCCTAACTCTCATTCACCTTAGATATCCAATAGTTTGCCAAGTCTTGCTGTTTCTACCCTCAAAAAATTGCTCATGTACATCCCATTCTCTTTATCCATATAGCTGACACCCTGGTTTAGGTCCTCATCACATCATGTCTGAATTACTGGAATAACCAGCCTCCTGGTTGGGCTTCCTGCCTCCAGTCTCTCTCTACTGAATCTATCCTCCACCTAGCTGCCAAAGTGATCTTCCTAAAGTACAAGTTTGAGGGTTACTTTCCCATCTAATGTGTAAGCTCCAGTGGCTACCTAGTGCCTATAGATTGAAGAAAGATTGAAAAAAAAATATGGTGTATGAATGCAGTACAACTTGGATGTGTAGTGAGAAATCACAAATGCAGGAATTCAGAGAAATGCAGGAAGATTTGTATTAACTGTTACATGTGAAATAAGAATAAATCAAATGAACTCGTACTAAAAGGAAGTTAAATTCTACTTAAAAGAAGAACCAATAATGACCCTAGAGAAGAGATAATGAAACATGTCTCCCTTAAAATGGCCAAATTCTCCTGTACTGTAATGTTGTATTGGGACAGCTAGGATGCACAGTGAATAGAGTGCTCGGTCTTCCTGAGTTCAAATCTGGCTTCAGATGCTTAACTTGCTGTGTGACACTGGGTGAGTAAATTAACCTTGTTTGTCTCGGTTTCCTCATTTGTAAAATAAGCTGGAAAAGGAAATGGCAAAACATTTCAGTATCTTTGCCAAGAAAACCCCATATGAAGTCACAGAGAGTTGGATGTGACTGAAAACAATTGAACAACAGCAAAAGTCCCTGTATCAGGTATTTTTTTTTTCAGTTACAAGAGAGAGGGAGGAGAGATCTTTCAACCTGTAAATGGATTGTTTTTTTTTCCTCTAGAAATGATTATAGGATAAAAAACAAAGTGCCTCATAAAATGTATTTAAGGGGTAGGGGAAAGAAAATCACTACGATCTTCTGTCCTGCTGTGAGAGCCAAAGAATAGGCTAGTCTCTACTTGGTCAGTCTGAGAATCAGTTGTCAGGATTTCATCCTACATTAGACTCAGTGGTTAACAGTGGACAAATCACTTGACCTCTATATGCCAAATTACTCCTTATCTCAGCAAAAGAGATTATTGGATTCCTTAGGAAGCACTTGGAGGCCCGTGGATAAATAAGACAGATGCTAAGTACAAAGAGCTGTCATTATCATGGCCACAGAGTACTTTATCTTCCTTGGTTATAAAAGAGAAGTTACAGTCTTCATTGAGTTTCAGCCCATCCCCTTCGCAGTACCAGTGTGTTTCATCAAACATTTCCCATAATCTGAGCCTATCCTAGATTTGTTTTGTTAATGGTTTATTCATAGTTTCTAAAATCACACTTATTTCAGCAAAGCAAAACATTATTTTGAAGTCTGTCCTCAACCAAATGTCTCCTATGATCATTCTCTCCACTTAGTCCTGTTTCTTATATAATGCTTTCCAAAATCAAAATGGAGGAAATCAAAACATACTATCATATTAGTATGAATTTTAAACATAGTCCGCAAACAGAAACTTTTTTCCATGCAAAGGATATTCAGACATTTGAATGCTTTTGTGAAATACCTTAGAGAAAAATAAAAGAAGAATAAATAAAAATGTTTCTCTCTTCTATACTAGGTATACTCAGAGACTAGTGGAGGATAAATAAAATCCAGTTACACCTATAATTACACAAACGACTCTTGTTCTTGATGTCTATAAACATTTTGTCTGATCTTTGTGTGCCTGATGGCTCCTTACAAAGCGAGATTGTTAGGAGGAGAAGGCAGAAGATCAATATTTGAACAAAGGAAGGAATGTGTGTCCCTGTTAGCCCAGTCATTTACACTAAGTTCCAACTCTAAGCCTTCCTTGTCAGTCTTATTTAAGACTGGATAAAAAGAAGGGGAATGACTCTCAAGTCCTACCACCTGGCTCATCTCAGTTAATGCCCTCCAGGCCAGGAATGGATGAGGTGTAGTACCTAACTGTGCTTTTTGGAACCAATCCAATACTTTATTCTCCAGACTCCCTTGACAATCTTTTTTTTTTCCCCCTCTTGGTCCTCCTATTATTGCTCATAATCTAAATTCTGTGGTTGCTGTAGGATAGCATTGAGGGGAACCACTGGTGCCAAGGGATCCCTGCAGGAACTCCCTGGGTACCAGTGCAGGCTGTGCACTGGCCAGGACTAGTGAAAGGTAAATGGAACATAAAGATCTTCCCTATACATTAATGGGCCTGTATGACTACATATCTTCCCTTCTGTATTCCCAGGTGTAAAGATACACAGGTATTTTGCCCCATCAATCACAGAAGTCTTAGGCTTTGAACTCTGGTCTTCTTCACAGCTGTTACACCTGAGGTGCTGAATCAATTTGAGTCAATTAGGCACTGAGAAAGGTAGGCACCTTTGGGCATTTAGCCAATTAAGTGCTAGGCCAAGTAGGCTTTCAAGCCTTTCTGCACTGAGCCAATCAGATTCCAACCTTTGTTTGAAAATTTTATATATTCTTGAAGATTGGTTTTGCCTGGGGACTCACAGAGGGGAAGGGTGCTTCACCTGAAATCTTTTTACCATATTAGGGGTACTGAGTAGCCGGTATCAAGATTCCTCACTCACTTACTCCCCTCCTGTGAAGGAGAACTCAGAAGTAGGTGTCCCAGTCTAGCGATGTATGTAAATATTTGCGTTATTCTGTTAAGCTTTCTTTTTCTATATTTCTGTAATGAGGCTTTATATTGTCCTTGTGTACAGAATAAATGTTGTGCTGGTTTCGTTTCAAGTGAAGATTGTTTATTTTGCTAAACCATTAGATCTTTAATATCTGCATCGTGCCTGCTTTTGCATTCAGGGAGGGTATCAACAAATTGAGCAAGTCTCTCCATCTGATTCTTAAGCAGGAGAGAGCAGCCTCGGGAAAACCTCCATAAGGGCCGGCTGAGAATCCCTATCTCCGGACTTGTGGGTTCCCCAAGCTCCCCAGCGCCTGGGCACAGCCGACTGGCCCCGTGAGGCCGGGGTCCTCCAAGCTACAGGCCCTTCCTGTAGGGCGACTGTCTGCAGACTCGGAGGCAACAAGTTGAGACGGCTTGCCAGTCAGACTTCCCGAGATCTGAATAGGGAGCTGAAACTCCTCCCCCAGAGCCCAACCTGGACTCTACCTTCCCCTCTCCGCGCCTCTGCGTCCTACATTTGCCATAGCGACCACCAGAGGCGGCAGGATTGGTGGATTTAAAAATGTTCGGGATCCGGAGCAGACAAAGGGACACGTGACTGAACACTGCCCCCCCCCCCCCCGCCTTCACCGTCACCATGGTTACCACCAGGCTTAGATGCCTGACCTCTGCAGGTCTTGTTCCCAGGCTCTCCTAGCCCCAAGGAGGCAAACTTCTCCGAATTCCTGTAGAGTGCAGTGAGTTGGACAATTGGCCAGGTGGCCGCCAGACTCTCTAAGGATGGCAGGAGGTCCTGGGAACTCACGTCTTTCCCGTCAGTATCAGAATGACCCTTTTGCCCCCCAACCCCACCCCCCTTGGTCCACCTTGTTTCCTGGTCTACGGAATTTCCCTGAGGTCTCCCCACGCCCCAGTCCTACCGTTTCCCTGGGGCTTGGATCTAGTTTAGATTCAAGGGGAAGGAACTCCAGTCACTATTGAGTAGGGAGCCTAGATGGGGCTAAGGTGTCACTGCCGACCCCAGTCCTGGGCTACTGAGGGAAGCGAGGCTGGGAAGAGTGTGACCGTCCATCTGCCGACCCCCAGGTCAAGGAGGGTGGAGGGAGGGTCCAGTCAGCCTCAGTCGAGCCTGGAAATGAGGATGACTAAGACCACGGGTAAGGCGGGTGGTTCTCTCCTATGGTGACCAGTTCAGGTTCAATATGGGCAGGGAGGATCGTGGTAGCGGGGGGCCGTGCTGAGGGCCAGGTCCGAGCGTGAGAGGGGTCGTTGAGGCTTACTTTGAGCGTTCCACGGGTAACCAGGGCTGGGGTCCTCTCTGCTGAGGTATTGCAGACTGCCTGCTGAAGCATGGGGTGGGCAAACACACGGGATGTTGGACGGGGCCACACAAACTAACGATTGGATGGGTTTGAGAAGGTTCCAGTGATCTCAAACCTGCACTGTCCCGCGATTAGTGTCTGTTTCCCGGGATCCTGCCTGCAGGGGAGGGCAGGATGGGACCCCTGGGCTAGTGGTCTCCTACAGACGGTCATTAGGGTGATTTCGTTGTCCATTGCCACCAAGTTTCTGTCCAAAATCCTTAGGGAAACTCATCATCCAGTTACTGTCACTTTAACGGTCTTTGGAGCCAAGAGGGTGGATTATGGGCACTGCTAACTTTATTTAGGTTTCTTTCCAGGAAGAGGGAGTGGGCTCCAATATGAAGTCACTTAGGCTAAGTGGTCCTATTGTCCCTAAAGCAGATGAGAGTCACAAGGAGTGAGCTTGAGATTGGATAAGTTTTAGCTCTGCAGTTAACGTTAAACCAACCATCCCACCAGCCTGTAATCAATGTGGCTCCATCATCACTGATGATGGAAAGGCTATTTTATAGAGAACTCAAATGGGGCAGAAGATCACATGATGGTCAGAAGAAGCAACACAAGGACACTCTCAATGACTCAAGAACTTTGGATTTGACTGTACATCAAGGGAGATACTGGCACAGACCACTCAGTATGGTGTGCTCACATCAGAAAGGGATGCTGTGCTCTACGAGCAATGCAGAATTGAGACAGCAGAAAGTAAACGTAGGATGAATAAATTTGGAGTATCCACCCCAAATATTCATAGGGACTTTCTGTGCCCAACTTGTGGTGTAGCATTCCAGGCTGGTATTGATCTGATCACTCAAAGTCTGACACACTGACACTTCACTGTAATGATGTGATTTTGATCCTCTTTGAAAGCAAAGGACAATATACATTGCAGTAGTCAGGGCATGTAATAGAAAACTGACTTGGGGAGAGTGATGAGGGGTGGAATAGAAACTGAAGCAAAATGACTTGGTTACTGGCAAACAGTAGGCACTTACACATATTTGTTGAAATCTGGAAGAAGACAAGAAGGAAATTGTATAAATCACTTGATTAGACAAAAAAAAACAGGAAAATTATTAATGCTGGAGATGTGGAAAAGTTGGAACACTAATGCATTATTGGTAGAATTATGCACTGGTCCAACCATTCTTCAGAGCAATTTGTCAGAGGGACACAAAAATGTGTATACTTTTTGAACCAGAAATACCACTTCTAGAATTATATCGCAAAGAGATCATAAAAATGGAAAAAGGACCCAAATGTAAAAAAAAAAAAATTGATAGCAGCTCTTTTTGTGATTGCCAAGAACTGGACATTGAAGGGGCACTAATCTTTCGGGAAGTGGCTGAACAAGTAGTGGCATATGAATGTAATGGAATACTAATGTGCTGTAAGTAATGATGAGCAGACAGAATTCAGAAAAACCTGAAAAGGCTTATATGAACTGATGCTTAGTGAAGGGAGTAGAACCAGGAGAACGTTATACACAGTGACAGTCACATTGTTCGATGATTAACTTTGATTAACTTAGCTCTTTGCAAGAATGCATGACCTACAACAATTCCAAAGACTCCTGATGAGAAATGCCATCCACATCCAGAGAAAGAAATATGGAGTCTGAATGCAGATTGAAGTATACTATTTGATATCTCTCTTTATTGTTTTTATTTCTTTTGTTTCTGTCCATTTGTTCTAATTCTTCAGTACAATATGACTAATGTGAAAATTTGCTAAATTAAAATGTGTATGTGTATATATATATGTGTATTCTAATGTGTATAAAATATGTTTAATTAGAACATAGAGCTTATATCTGATTGCATACTCTGTTGAGAGGGAGAGAGAGGTGGATAAAATTTAAGACTAATAGAAGTGATTGTTGTAAACTAAAAATAAATTTATTTTTAAAAAAGAAAGAATAAAAGGTCATTTTTTTCTCCAATAGGAGGTCATGGATGATTTGAGAGAGATCAGTGAAGAGGGAACAAAAAAGAAAAGTATGCATCTTATTTCCCTAATAAATGTTGATGCAAAAAATAAATAAAATATTACCAAGGAGAATACAGCAATGTATCACAAGGATTAATCACTATAACTAAGTGAGACTTATTTCAAGAATGTAGTACTTGTTCAGTGTTAGGAAAACTATCAGCATAATTAGCCATATCAATAACAAAATCAATAAAACTCATGATTATCTCAATAGATACAGAAGGTTTTGACAAAATAAAATACCCTTTTCTATTAAAAATGCTAGAGACTAGAGGAGTAAATGAAGCTTTCCTTAAAATAAGTATTATCTAAAACCATCATCATTAATTATCTGTAATGGGAATAAGGCAATCAAGGATGTCCACGAAAATTATTATTCCATATTATACTGGAAATATAGCTATTGCAATAAGAGAAGAAAAAGAAATTAAAGAAATTAGAATAGATAGTGTGGAAAGAAAACTATCACTCTTTGTAGATGCTATGACAATATACTTGGAAAATTCTAGAGAATCAACCAAAAAACTACTTGGAATAATTAACAACTTTAGAAAAGCTCCAGGATAGAAAACAAACCCATATAAACTATTGTCATTTCTATGTATTGCCAATAAACTCCATCTGCAAGAGAAAGAAAAATTCCATTAAAAATACAGGCAGTAGAAAAATTTGGGAGTCTGTGTGCCAAGTCAAACCTAAGAGCTAACATAATTACAAAACGTTTTACACAAATAAAGTCAGATAGGAAAGTTTGAAAAATATTACTGTCCAGTTTTCTCCAGAGATTTATCATATCCACTTCATCCAGAATTTTATTCACCTCCTTAACTTTTTGTTGTGTATTTTAAGTTCAGATTTATCAAGTTCAGAAAGGGGGAAGTTGAAGTCCCCGAAGATGGGACAAGAGAAGGGAGGGATGATAGAAGAGAGGGCAGATTGGTGAGGGGAAAATTAGAATACTTGGTGTATTGGAGTGGGGGGAGGGGATAAAAGGGGAGAAAGTTTGGAACCCAAAATTTTGTGGAAATGAATGTAAAAAGTGAAATAAATAAATTTATATTAAAAAAAATTTAAAAAAAAATAATGCTCGAAAGTCCTCTATTTCATTGAAAGACCATTTTTTTCCCCTGAAGTATTATACTCAGTTTTGCTGGGTAGGTGATTCTTGGTTTGAATCCTAGTTCCTTTGACTTCTGGAATATCCTGTTCCACACCCTTCAATCCCTTAATGTAGAAGCTGCTAGAACTTATGTTATCCTGATTGTATTTCCACAATACTGGAATTGTTTCTTTCTAGATGCTTGCAATATTTTCTCCTTGACCTGGGAACTCTGGAATTTGGCCACAATGTTCCTAGGAGTTTCTCTTTTTGGGTCTCTTTCAGGCGGTGATCGATGGATTCCTTCAATACTTATTTTGCCCTCTGGTTCTAGAATATCAGGGCAGTTTTCCTTGATAATTTCATGACAGATGATGTCTAGGCTCTTTTGTTGATCATGACTTTCAGGTAGCCCCATAATTTTTAAATTGTCTCTCCTGGATCTATTTTCCAGTTCAGTTGTTTTTCCAATGAGATATTTCACATTCTCTTCCATTTTTTCATTCTTTTGGTTTTGTTTGGTGATTTCTTGGTTTCTCAGAAAGTCATTAGCCTCCATCTGTTCCATCCTAATTTTGAGAGGACTATTTTCTTCAGTGAGCTTTTGAACCTCTTTTTCCACTTGGCTAATTCTGCTTTTGAAAACATTCTTCTCCTCATTGGCTTTTTGAACCTCGTTTGCCAATTGAGTGAGCCTATTTTTCAAGATGTTATTTTCTTCATCATTTTTTGGGGTCTCCTTTAGCAAGGTATTGACCCATTTTTCATGCTTTTCTTGCATCTCTCTCATTTCTCTTCCCAGTTTTTCCTCCACCTGTCTAACTTGATTTTCAAAATCCTTTTTCAGCTCTTCCATGGCCTGAGCCCATCGGATATCTATTTCAGATATTTGGGATACACTGGCCTTGGCTTCTATGTCTTTCCCTGATGGTAAGCATGGTACTTCTTCATCAGAAAGGAAAGGTGGAAACATCTGTTCCCCAAGAAAGTAACCTTCTATGGTCTTATTTTTTTCCCTTTTCTGGGCATTTTCCCAGCCAATTACTTGACTTCTGAGATTCCTTTCCACCCCTGCCTTGCCTGTAGATCTGCCAAGCTAGTGCTTGGGGTCTGAGATACAAATGCTGCTCCCCAGCCTCAGAGCTTTCAGCGTGGGGTGGGACTGCTATTCAGGGTAAGATTAAATTCAGGTTCTTAGGTGGGGGCAGGGCTGCCTCCCAGTCTCAGTTCCCTTAGGGGGTTTATGAGGAGATCTTCAGTAATGGATCTGAGGTGCTGCCTGGTCCAGGATCCCCTGGCCGATGCTGCCTCTGTCACTGCCTCTACCACTGCCTCCTGAGGGGGCCTGAGTTATGGAGCCACCCTGCTTCCCTCTCGGGCAGCCCAGAAGTCTCTCTCACTGACCTGTAGTGCCTGTGGGTGGAGGAACCTTCGTGGCTGCCGGAGATTCCGTCCCTGGAGCCTTCTTGGATCAGCTCCTCTCAGGGCCGGGTGACCAGGGCAGGCCTGGGCTCCACTGTCCGGTGCGCGAAAGAGCTGTGGTGCTGGTTTTTCAGGGCTCTCTGGAACGGAAATCTGCTCCACAGCGTTGCTGCGTGGCTTCCACTGCTCCAGAAATTGTGGGGAGTTCTTTTTACAGGAAATTTATGGGTTGTGTGTTCGGAGCTAGCATATGTGAATCTTTCTACTCCATTATCTTTGATCCTACCCCCTCACCTTCTTGTCTCTTTTGATTAGATGTATTTCTGCTTTTGCTTTGTCTGAGATTAAGATTAGTACCCCTGCTTTTCTTACATCAGCTGAAGCACAATATATTCTACTCCAACATTTTACTTTACCCTGTGTGTATCCCCCCCATTTCAAATGAGCTTCTTTTAAACAATATATTGTTGGATTATGAATTTCAATCCATTCTGCTATTCGTCTCTGCTTAATGGGAGCATTCATCCCTTTCCCATTCACAGTTATGATTGCTACCTGTGTCTTTCCCTCCATCATCTTTCCCACCATTTGTTCTTTTAGGCTTCCCTTCCCCTCCATAATAAAGTTTTAATTTTTGACCACCACCTCCCCCGTCTTCCCTTCCTTCTTTCAGCCCCCCTTGCTTTTACTCCCCTTTGCCCTTGCTGCTTCTTCCCTCCCTTTTGCCTCCCCTCACCTTTCTTTCCCCCTTCCCCTGCTATTCCCTATAGAGCTAGTTCGATTTATGTATTCAGTTAAATTTGTTTATCCCTCCTTGAACCAAATCAGATGAGAGTATCTGTGAAACAATGCTCATCTCTCTCCTCTCTTTACCTCTACTGTAATATAATTTTGTGCTTCTTCCTGTGATGTAATTTATCATTTCCTGCTTCCTCCTTTTCACATCTCCTGTTACAATCCCTTGGCATGATTAAATCACATTTTTATCATCACATCATTTACTTTATACCCATTCCTTTTACCTATGTATATCCCTTTTATATTTCATGATAGATATACAATTCTCAAGATTAACAATTATCATCTTCCCTTATAGGGAGGTAAAGAGTTTGTCCAAATTGAGTAACAAGTTTTTCTTTTCCCCTGTTTACCTTTTTGTGCCTCTCTTGAGACCTGTGTTTGAAGATCAATTTTTCTATTGAGTTCTGGCCTTTTTATCAGGAAGGTCTGGGAATCCTTTATTTCACTGAATATCCATCTCCTTGTCTGAAATGTTATGCTGGACTTTGCTAATTTGTCGTCCCAGCTCTTTTGCCTTATAAAATACCATATTTCAATTCCTTCCATCTTTTCAGGTAGAAGCTGCAACATACTGTATGATCCTGACTGTAGCTCCTCGATATTTGAATGGTTTCTTTCTGAGTTCCAGTAGTACTTTCTCCTTGACTTCATAGTTCTGGAATTTGGCAACAATATTTCCTGGTGTTTTTAGTGTGGGATCCCTTTGGGGAGGTGAATGGTGGATTCTTTTGATGACTACTTTGCCCTCTCAATGTAACAGTTCTTGGCAGTTTTCTTTTATTGTTTCTTGGAAGATATTGTTCAGGCTCTTTTTTTCATAATGGATTTCTGGTAGGCCAATAATTCTTAAATTTTCTCTCCTGGATCTATTTTCTAGGTCAGTTGTTTTTCCAATTAGGTATTTTACATTTTCTTCTATTTTTTTCATTCTTGAGATTTTGTTTGACTGATTTTTGATGTTTCATACAGTCATTAGCTTCTACTTGCCAAATTCTAATTTTTATCAAATTTTTTTCATCAGTTAACTTTTACAACTTCTTTTCCATCTGTCCAATTATTCCTTTTAATGAATTATTTTCTTTACTTCCTTTTCCATTTGTTCGATTTTCCTTTTTAAAGAGCTGTTCTCTTCAGCGAATTCTTTTTTCATACTTTTAAAATCGTTGGCCACTTTTTCTTCTGTTTTCTTCTTCAGCTCTTCCCAGAGTGCTCTTGGTGCATGTGAGTGGTTCATAATCCCTTCTGAGCTACAGTCTCACTACTGACCTCTTTGGTATTTGTGTTTTAGTCCTTGTCCCCATAGAAAGATTCTATGGTCTTTTCCTTCCCGTTTTGTTTCTTCCTCATAGTGATGACACTTTGTGTACTGTGACCTATGGTTCTTTCAGGTAGAAGCTAAAGAACCCTTGAGCTGGTTGGTGTGAGAAATCAGAGGCCAGGTGAATTCTCTGTGTGTGTGTGTGTGTGTGTGTGTGTGTGTGTGTGTCTCCCTGGATTAGCCCTCGAGCTTAAGCATGTGGTAGGGGTGGTCTAGTTATGAGAGATCTCCTCAGCTTAAGTGTGGGATAGGGGTGGTCTAATCATAAGAGATCTCCTCAGCTGAGCTAGAGCAAAGGCAGCTCAGTGGTTGGTGATCCCGGTTACCCTATTGCCTTTCCATTTCCCCTGGAGTGCTGAGGCATGCCTGAGTTCCTGGTGTTGGTCGTCTGGGGCTCCACCACCCTGGAGTTCTGGATCTCTTCCTGGTTTGCTGAGCTGGGGCTCTCTGGTACACCTCTGGACCTGCACTGTTCCCCTTCCACCACAGTGAGAGGAATACTCCTTAGAGGTTTTCCTAGCCTCACGTGTTCCAAGAATGTTGACCCCTTCTTGTGATCCCACTGATATAGGATTTTTCTGGGGAACTGTTTTATGGTTCTTTCAAGCTCAACAAGGGGAGGGGAACAGATCATTTAAGAATCACTTCTCCATGTTGGCTTCTAGAGGTGCAAGTAAGTGACTTACAGACATTTAATTGGTGGGGTGATAGGCTCAGGAGCAGCTGCTGCTGATAACTGTGGCTTCATGACTCTCATTTGCTTGGCTCTGTTGGAATCCCACCCTGGGCTGGTATTCCCTAGAGCTGCCACTCCCTCACACTACCCCAGGTCTTTCCTGCTCAGAGCTGTTGTGGCGGGGACATGCTGTGCTGTGCACTGTATGCTCCTCCACTCCTCCACCCCCATGGAACAGATCCTTCTTGTCAACCTTGCAGCCTGTTCTGGTCTGTGAATCTGCCACAGTTTCTCTCCTGTTGGATTTTGGACTGAATAAATTTGGTTAGTTTCTCTTTTTAGGGGTATCTGAAGGTATTTTTCTAAAAGCTTAGTTGAGTAGCTGCTCTTACTCTGACAATTTGGCTCCGTTCCTCTAGACCAATATTTCATACCATACACCAAGATAAGATCAAAAGTGAACATAGAGAGTAATACTACGAGCAAATTAGGGAAACATGAAATAGTTTACCTATCAAATATTTGGATAAGGATAGAACTTATGACCAAATGACACAGCACTGTGGGCTGTAAAATGGATCATTTTTATTATATTGAATTAAAAAGGTTTTACAGAAACAAAACCAGTGCTGCCAAGATTAGAAGAAATCATAAAATGGTGGTGCTGGAGAATTTTATACTAAGCTTCTCTGATTAAGGTCCTATATCTAAAGTACATAGAGAAGTGACTCCAGTGTATAGCAATATGAGTCTTTATCCACTTGATAATCAAAGGCTATGAACAATTTTCTGATGAAAAAAAGTTTTTTGTAGACATATAAAAATACTCGAACTTGCTATTAGTTAGAAAAAATGCACATTAAAACAAGTCAGGGGTACACACCTCACACCTATTTAATTAAACAATAAAGGGAAATGATAAATTATTGTGAGGATGTGGGAAACCTGGAACATTAATGCACTGTTGGTAGAGCTGTGATATGATCCAGTCATTCTGAAGAGCAATTTGGAACCAAGGGCAAAGGGCTATGAATACCCTTTGATCCAGCAATAATACTATTAACTCTGTAGCCCAAAGAGACAAAAGGAAAAGAACCTAAATTGTACAAAATATTTATAGCAGCTCTTTTTGTGGTGTCAGAGAATTGGAAATCAAAGGGACACCCATCATTTGTAGAATGACTGAAGAAGTTGTGGAATATAATTATGACAGAATGGTATCATGCTTTAAAAAATTATAATTACATTGCTTTCTGAAACCTGAGAAAACTTGGTTGAATGAATATAAAATGAAGTAAATAGAATCAGAACATTGTACATAGTAACAACAGTATTGTATGATGATCTATGTGAATGACTTAACTATTCTTAGCAACATATCATCCAAGAAAATTCTGAAGAACTTAGGATGAAAGATGCTATCCACCTCCAGAAAAGGAATTGATGGAGTCTGAATGCAAATAAAAGTATACATTTTTTTTAACTTTGTTTTTCTTTGGGTAATCTTTTTGGTCAGTTTTCTATTGCAACATGGCTAATATGGAAATGTTTTGCATCACTATACATGTATTGTCTATATCAAATATGGTGAGGAGTAAGGTGTAAAAAGGCTATAAATGTAGGTAGGAGCCAAATTTTGAAGGGCTTTAAAAGATGAGGATTTTATATTTGATCTTGGAAGGCATAATAGAGATACAGGAGTTTATTAAATAGATAGATGACATGGTCATATCTATGCTTTAGGAAGAGCAATCTGACAGCTGAATGGAAGATGGGCTAGAGCAGGGAGCCACCTGAATCCGGGAGACTATCCAGAAGTCCCTTGAAGTTGTCCTGGTATAAGGGAGTTCAGATTTTCCCTATGGTGGTGGCAATGTCAGATTGATGTCACTACGGCTAAAACAGCAATATTTGGCAACTGGTTGAATACGCAAGATGACAAAGAGTTCGCAGCAAAGGATGAACCTAGATTGAAAGCCTAGATAACTAAGAGAATTGTGATACCCTTGACTGTGGTAGAAAGTTTGGGAAAAAATGGACAGTTTGTGGGGAAAGATAATAAGATGTCTGAGGAACATCCATTTCAAGAAGTCCAGTGAGGAGCTAGAGATGGGATACTGAGAGGTTAAAAGAGTGGTTAGGAATGGACAAATAGATATTTCCTTTTTGTCTTGGCATGCCAATGTATGACACATAGCAGGTACTTAATCAATCCTTGATCCCTACCACTCCTGTCTTTTACAGAAGATTGTCAGTGTTTTCTTCCCTTCTAAATTTCAGTATCTCCTTGTCTGCTGGCTGCTGCTACACTGCCAAATAGGACTGGGTCTCTCCCATCCGTACAAAACTCTTATTCGACTTATTCTTCTTAAATATTATACATCTCCCTTCACATCCAATCTAGAAAAGTCATCCTAACTGGAATTTCACTACTTTTTTCTTATTTCTTTCACTTTTTATACTGAACTTAACCACACGGAAAATCAACATTTTCATATTCACAACAATACACAAAAGAAGATTGTATTTAAAAACTGTGGATCTCTACTTCATGCTACTTATTGAAAAATTTATGTAACGAATTCAATTCATTATTTTCAAAACTTTCCCATTCGTATGTGTTTTATTCTGAACTTCATTTCATTTTTTCTCTAGCATTTTAAAAATATTTCAGTGGTCCTGTTTTTCCCCTCATCATTTTTACTAATCACCTCCCTCCACCCTCCACTATTAAAAACTGGAATAAAAGCACCTTGTAACAAATAAACATAGTCAAGCAAAACAAATCTATATCTTGATTATATTTGAAAACATAGGATTTTTCTGCACTGTGTCCATCACCTCTGTCACAAGTTGCATAAGATGCTTCTACATGGGCCCTCTGGAGACATGGCATTGGCCATTACTTGGACCAAATTCTTTAAGCCTTTCAAAATAAATTTTTTTGTACTTTTATAAATTATTCTCCTGGTTCTGCTCACTTCACTCAACACCAGATAAAACAAATCTGTGCAGCTTTCTCAAGTTTCTTAAAGGGCTGTAATGTTACCTTACATTCACATACCACAGTTTATTCAACCGTTCCTTAATTGATAGTCATCCTCTAATTTCCGGTTCTTTGCTTTTCCTTCTCCTTTTAATTCTATTCTCCCTTTGTAATCAGGACATTTGTTTTGCCTCTAACTCTTCTATCCCTGGTATCAGTCTCCCTCTCAACACCTTCAATGTCTTTCCTGGCATGTTTCCCTGTTAATGTATTTTCTACACCAAAGTCTGTGAGTCTGTTCAATCCTCTCCACCTTTTGCCTTGAGTGCATTAATCTGTTCAATACTACCATGGCTTCCAGATGAGATATATCAGTCAATTCTCCTGGAGGAATTACTTTCCCAGTAGGCCATTACTCTCTTATAACTAATTTTATCCATTGGTGTGTAAACTCATTTAGGGTAGAGACTGTTTTCACTTTCGTATTTCACAGTGTTTGTTGTATAGCAAATATTTAATAAATGCTTTATGTTCCCTGTTCTTCTATTTCCTAAGGGCAATTTAAGTCATTTGTAATGAATAACTACCTGTTGTTCACATATAATCTAGCTTTCCAACTCAATAATTGTGTCCTGAGTTCTCTCTTGCAACTGAATAATGACATTGGTGCCTAACATTTTATGTAGGCAATGAAAGCAGCAAAGTACCTTTTCTAGAAGTGAAAGGCAACTTTCATTTTGCATATAGTAATACTTGGCATTAACCCTGTGGTAACTCGTATAACAATTGCTATTGCCAAGCTAAATTATTTTTCCTAACTTTGAATAATAATAAGAGCATCATAGTCTCACAAAGAAAACATTTCTGTCACCCCTCCTGCCATGTCTCTATTAAAGAATTGATAGGTTTGTCATTGCCTGCTTAGATGCCTCCAGTGACCCCAAAGTAATTTTCCATAACTGAAAATATAATTGCAAATTGCATGTTATGAAAATTAAAAGGGGGAAATACAAAAAATACTTCTATCCTGGGACGATGACCTAAAGAATTGAATGCAAAGCTTCCTTCTTTGCCTAAACTAAGTAATCCACTACCATTTGAAAGCTATATTACAAACTGGGTAATAAGTTGCATCTATAGGATGGATTTATTTATTAAAATTCTGCCTGTCTCTTGTATTAATGAGGAAGATGGCATATCAACAAAACAAGATTTCAAGTAATACTCATCTCCTCAGGCATCCTTAAAGTAATTCTCCTAAGACAGTGGGGGCATTCTATAAACAATAGCTGAGTATATCCCCTCAGGCTACTTGGGTAATTAATGTAGCTAATTAATAAAACTCAACGAATTTTTAATGATTGAGAAGGTACCTGCTCTTTTAATTGGCTCATATGATAATGAAATCCAGAAAGGAAAATATTGTTAACACCGGTCAGGTATGTACCTGGGCAAACTCTTCATTTCTGTCTCCATAACTTAGAAATATCTGGACAACTTGAAGAAGACTCTGGGTTCAGAAATGAATATTGCTAAAAGGTTATTAACTGGGATCTTTTAGGAGTGTGATGATAAGAAGAATTAGCATAACTTTTCTTGGTTGTTTCATGATCTAATTATACTTTTTACTTTGAGACTAGCTCAGATGATACTTTCTTGGAAACTACCCAGAGGATCAAATATTTGTAAGGGGACAAAGCACCTTCTAGCACCTTCTTTTTACATAACAGTACACTGAATCTACAGCAGGTTTTCATGTATTTTTCATGTCATGATTTTCCCCCTCAACCCCACCCTCTTTGCCAGTCTGGGGAAGCCTATAGAATCTTTTTCAGAATGTTTTTAAACGTGTCAGATAAAATATATAGTATTATAAAGGAAATCAATTATAATGAAATAAAGATAGAATTTTAACACCAAGTTTTTACACTTCCTGAAACCTATCCATGACCTGGGTGCATCGATTTCATGTTAAGAAACCTTGCTTGATCTAGAAGGATGGAATAACTTACCGAGTCACATAATTAGTCAGTAGCAGAGCTGGAATTTGAACCCAGGGTATTTGACTGAACCACTTTTATACTATTTTGCTTCTTACACTGATGTCTCTCTTCTTGAACAAAGAATTAAAAGAATCATGTGTTTTATCCCTTCTGGGTACTGCCCTGCAGACTAGGGATATAAATAGAAATAAGTTAAACGGAATATAAAAGGGCGCTGTAAAACGAGGGGCAAGTTTGGAAATACTATGGGAGTACTTCTGGGAAAGAAAAATGAAAGCCCTCTTGTCATGGTCCAGAGACCCTGGGACAAGAGACTGACTTGTGATGGGAGGAAATGAAAGTGGCAGTCAGTGTAGGCACTACAGTTTGGAAATGGCTGGCAAATATTCTTGGAACTCCCCTCTTACTACTACTTAAGATTATGTCATGTACAAATATTTACTGATACCATATTGCTCAGTTACTGTAATTTTATACATTTTTCTGGTCTTCTCAATTTTATGCTCCTTGAAAGCAAGGCTCTAGTCTGATTCCTTTTATACATGTCCATAATGTCCATTGCTAGGCTACGTATATTTCATTTTGTCCTTTTGTAGAATTGATTACCTTAAAACCTTGGCCAGTTATTCTTCCAAAGATTGACTCTCCATCCTGTGATCACTTGTTGATCACTGAGTGGTGAGACTGCCCACGGTCTTTACTTCTTGCTCAGTCTCCAGTCTGTTCTTTCTACCACCTGTACACAGGCACCCTGTGTTTTGTTCCACATTTTTGAGCTGTTCTTTTTGTTTCTTTTGAAGCTCCTAGAAAGCAGGGGCCATCTTAGTTTCTTCTCTTTTGTGCTCATAGCACTTAGCACTGTACAGCGCATAGTAAGCGTAGGTGTTCTATCTATGCCATCTTTATTTAATGAAAATAAAACAAGAAGACAGCAATTTAAGTTATAGCACATGAGGTTAGGTTTGGACATTACAAAAATCACTTCTCCACACTATGGAAATATATATCTACACAAACAGAATTTCAGGGTTGAATTTGACTTAGTTGATTATCTGTCATCTCTAATGAATCCTCTCTACAACACATCTGACAATTATAAATTTAGCTTTTGGTTGATGGCCTTCAATCCACTATCCCTGAAAAAATCCATTTGACTTTTCAGTTTTAAGCCAATAAATTAATACTGACTCTTTGCTACTTTCATTAGTGCTTTTTAGTTCTGCCCTTGGTAGTAAAGCAGGAAGATAGCTTACATGACTCCTCCATGAGTCTTCTCCTCGCTAAAGATTTCCAGATTCTCCCTGAAACTGTCAAATCTCTGATGGTGCAATATCTTGAAAAACAGGAGAGACTCTCATCTCTCTGGATAGGAATAGGTATGATCTGAAAGATGACAGAGAAAATTGATGACATCTCAGTCTCTTTTGACCACTTTATCTATCATGCTTTCTTTTGAAGGAAAATAGAAGTCTAGATTCTAGAAGGAAGACCTGTAACAATTTTTTTGAAGCAGGTGACTTTTTCCCCATTTCATACTAAATGCATTTATGCCTATAAAGTAGAACTGAGTGAATGTATGTGTGCACACATACAGATATGTATATATACACATGTGCTTATATATATATACATATTTTATATACACACATAAATATACAAAGTAAGAGTTCTAATAATGTAAAACCAAATTGAAACAAATAGGAAAGTTTAACAAAAAAGGAAATAAATGCTGGAAAATAAAACATTTTAATAGGCCCGTTTTCCAAAAAAAAGAAAAAGCAGATGATGACACTATTTATTTTTTTATATTCTTTTTAAAAATTTTATATAATTAATTTTAGTTTTCAGCATTCATTTCCACAAGATTTTGAGTTCCAAATTTTCTCCTCATCTCTCCCCTCCCCCCACCCAAGTCACCATGCATTCTGATTACCCCTTCCCCCTATCTACCCTTCTTTCTACTCCACCCAAAGTATTATACTCAATTTTGCTGAGTAAATGACTCTTCCTTTTATTCCTAGTCCTTTTGACTTCGAGAACATCATATTCCAAGCCCTTCGATCACTTAATGTAGAAGCTGCCAGATCTTGTGTTATCTAGATTGTATTTCCACAATACTTGAAGTGTTTCTTTCTGGATGCTTGTAGTATTGTATCCTTGATCTTGGAACTCTGGAATTTGGCTACAATATTCCTAGGAGTTTTTCTTTTTGGATGTCTTTCAGGAAGTGGTGGATTCTTTCAATATTTATTTTACCCTCTGGTTCTACAATACCATGGTAGTAGTTTTCCTTGAGATATATATATATATATATATATATATATATATATATATATATATATATATATATATATATATAGTCTAGGCTGCATCCTGGATCCTGGATATTTTCCAGGTCAGTTGTTTTGCCAATGAGATATTTCACACTGGCATCTATTTTTTCATTCTTTTGGTGTTGTTTGGCAATTTCTTGGTTTCTCATGAAGTCATTAGCTTCCATCTACTCCATTCTAATTTTTAAAGAACTATTTTCTTCAGTGAGCTTTTGAAACTCCTTTTCAATTTGACTAATTTTGTTTTAAAAGCATTCTTCTCCTCATTGGCTTTTTGCACCTCTTTTGCCATTTGGCTAAGTCTATTTTTAAAGGTGTTATTTACTTCAGCATTTTTTCAGTTTCCTTTAATATGCTGTTGATTCACTTTCCATAGTTGTCTTGCATCACTCTCATTTCCCTTCTCAATTTTTCCTCCACTTCCCTTACTTGATTTTCAAAATCTTTTTTGAGTCCTTTCATTTCCTGAGACTGTAGCATACCTTTTTGGTGGTTTTGGATGTAGAAGCCTTGACTTTGATGTCTTCCTCTGATGGTGTGCTTTGTTCTTCCGCATCTGAAAGAACGGAAGAAAATATCTTTTTGCCAAGAAAGCAACCTTCTATAGTTTTATTTCTTCCCGTTTTGGGGAATTTTCCCAGTCAATTACCTGACTTTTGGGACATTTGTCAAGTGGAGGGTTTACTCTAGAGACCTGTAAGTTCTCAGTTCCCCCAAGGTGGCACAGTCAAGGAGAGGAGTTTATTCCTCTCCTGGGCTGCAGTCTGGTCTGGGATCAACCACAAGTTTTCTGCCCAGGATCTATGAGTACGGTTCCCTCTCCACAGCCTCCACCAGCTCCACCACACTAATGCTCCTCCTCACCCCAGGGCTGCCACTCAGAACTGGGAACCAGATTGCCACTCAATTCCCCCACAGTCTTTAGGTGGAGTGCTCCACAAATGGGTGCTGCTGCCACAGTGCCTGCCACCACCCTTGGACTGGGGCTAGGACCAGACCCTGCTCCCTTCTTACTCAGGTGAAAGAGTTTTCTTACTGACCTTTGAAGTTCCCTGTGTCGTTTGTGGGAGTAATCTGGGAAGCACAATTGCTGCCCGTGATTTCATGCCCTGCAGTGTGTTCCAGTCCTGTGCTCTCTCTACTACGTGACCAAAGCTGGGCTACACTCTACTCTGAGCCCGATGGCTTTCCAGGCTGTCTTGGGCTGAAAATCTCTTTCACTCTGTTGTTTCATGGCTTCTGCTGCTTGGGAATTTGTTTAGACTCATTTTTACAGGTATTTTATGGGCTGTGGTGGTAGAGTTAGAGCCAGTCCATCCTTCTATTCCACCATCTTGACTCTGCCTCTGAAAGGATTTGTTTTCATAATCATTAAACTCACTTTCAAAGAGTTTAGTGTAAGACATAGACAGGCACTGAGAATAACAAATAACACATCAGTTTCCAGGCTACCTAAAAACAATAATATTAATCATTTGTACAAAATGGATGTCCATATGCTTCCAAACAGCACAATTCTAAGTTTCAGATTACAGGATGATATTTCCGACTAAGGTAAAGTTATTTTTTAAAATCAAAAATTCATTTTAATCAGTCTATGGAAGAATGGATTGGCGGTTCATTATTGCTTCAATGCAAGTACACTCAACTAAACCTGAAGTTACTCAGCAAAAAGAACATTTGCTTTCTCACCCCAGAGCTTGCAACTCTTCTGATAAAATAATTACGCTTTCACTAGGAATCCAACAAATTCAAAGCAGGTTCATCTGCAGCTGAACACCATCAAGTGAGACAAGTTTTTACACTCCCTCTGGGAGAGCCACTGAGTCAAGAACATAGTGTGTTTTTTATTGTTCAGGAAGGTTTTTCAGATGTATCTGACTCTTCTTGACCCTATTTGAGGTTTGATTGGCAGATACTGGAGTGGTTTGCCATTTTCTTCTCCAGTTCATTTTGCAGGGGAGGAAAATCAGCCAGACAGAGTTTAAGTGACTTGCCCAAGACCACAAAGCCAGTGAGTATCTGAGGCTGTAGTTGAACTCGGGCCTTACTGACTCCAGGCCTGATGTTCTATCCAGTGTGCCACCTCATTGCCCAGGGCATTTAACAATAGAAAAAAAACCATAATGGTTACATCAAGCTGTCCCATCTATGTTCACATGTTACAGGAGTACAATCAACACCAATATTCTTTCAGAGTCCACACTTGACCATTTCTCTTTGGGCCACCTTCATGGGGATGGTCCCCAGAGCAGGATGATCCAGAAATAACAAAGGCAGTCAAAACCACCAGCCAGGTTAATGCAGGCAGAATCATTTCAACAGGTGTGGGGCCTTATGGCACATTTATCAATGTTTGCAACAAAAAGAGATTACATAATAACTTAACATTCAAATACCAGGAACAGGCTTGGGCAAGGATTTCAGTAGAATCAGGACCTGGGACAGTTCCTTTGTTTTTCATAGTTCAGTCTTGATTTTACTCTGACCTTTAAAGTGTTATGTTGGTTAATTAATGCAAGAAGTGAGGCTATGTTGCAAGGAAAGCTTTATCTCTTAGTTAAGATAGTAATGGATTGTCCACTGGACAGGAAGAAGTGGTCCTTAAGAGCGACTTTCAGCCTATTAAAGTGTACTTGTTTTGTAGGATTAGGACGAAAGTGGAGAGTACATCATGCTTATGCCTTGATCAAAGCTTTCTCATGTTGATAGCAAAGAGCCTTTCCCCATACCTCTGAACCAACTTCCCATAAGTGGAAATTGCTTAGAGGTGCAATGTATTATTAAATAAACTCTAGCAGGATGAACATGAAAATCTCAGTATAAACCTGAAATTTTTCCATAGGTGAATTTAGATGTTGTTCCTGAATATAACCATAATCATCCTTTTTCTCAGCTTCCTTCTTCTGAAGACCTGAAATTAAATTTAAATAACTCTGGTAAATGGACCTGAAATAATTTCAGGAATGCAGGAATTTACAGGGCAAAAGAAAGGCACATGGTACATATGGTATGTATGAAAAAAAAAGACTACAGTATATTACCAGTGGTGATTTGCATAAGAAAAAAAATAGTAATAGCTATTGGCCTGTGAAGTATTAGTGGAAAAAGAGGAAGATTAGTTACATATTGAAAGTGAAAGATGAAAGTAGAAATGTTTTATGACACAAAGTCACACATGAGTTTTTAAAGCATGTAGAGGAAGGCCCTGAGCATATTGGGCATACAATATCAAGGATTTGTGGGAGGGGTGTACCAGAATTACATAATATGAGCTCGTATGGGTGGCCAATGATAGAAACTATTGTAGGGAAGCATCTGCTTTGATTGAATGAAATAACAATAATAATTTGGTTGGTTTGGTTGTTGTCCTTTATTTTTGAAGAGGACCAAAATGACATCACCATGATAAAGTGAAGTTTCACTGTGTCCAACTGTGACTGATCAGACCAATACAAGCTCAGAATGCTCTACCACAGGTTGGGCATAGATAGTTCATATGACTTTTTTGAGGTGAGTACTCCAAATATTCACATCCCACATTTACTTTGTGCTGTCTAAATTCTGCTTTGCTCATAGAGCACAGCACCCTTTCTGATGTGGGCACGCTATGCTGAACTACAGCAGTCCAAAATTTAAAAATAATTTTACATATATCATTTCATTTGCTACCACTGATTTCAGGGGCAGCTAGGTGGTGCAGTGGATAGAGTACCAGTGCAGGAGTCAGGAGGACCTGAGTTCAAATCTCACCTCAGACCCTTGACACTCACTAGCTGTGTGACCTTGGGCAAGCCACTTAACCCCAATTGCCTCATCCTGGGTCATCTCAGTCATTCTGATGAATATCTGGTGACTAAATTCAGATGGCTCTGGAGGAGATGTGAGGCCGGTGACCTGCACAGCCCTCCCTCACCCAAAACAAAGTCAAGTGCAAGTCATGTCATAATTTCTCTGATGGCATGGTCTTCTAGGGCAATGAAGGATGAGCACACACCACTGATTGCATATATACTTACTAATTTGGCATCTAAGCATGCTCATTTATATATATAATTTGTATTGGTGTCTTTGTTATAGGGGTATCACTTCCCTATGCTTCCTTCTATCTTTACTTGTAAAAATAAGCATAGTTAATAAAACACATTAACTAAGCATCATTCACAACTTATAGGGTATGACTTCTGCTGTAACTGTAATCTACCAAAAAGAAACATACTTCAGTCCTGATCATCAGAAGTAAAAATTAGACTTTCTCTTCTTCAGAGATCCAATGTTTCTCAATGTTGTCATCTCTACATTATTATAGTCATTATATAAATTGTTTTTCTCATTGTCTGTGTTTACTTTGATTTGCATCAGTTCACAAAGCCTTCCTGAGTTTCTCTACATCCTTCATATTTATCACTTCTTATGGTGCAGTCATATTCTCTTACATTGATATTGTATGATTTGTTCAGCAGTTCCCCACTTCATGGACACTCACTTAACTTCCAGGTCTTTGATAACGCAAAAAAATTCTTTTATAAGTAGTCATAGATTATTTTTGTATGTATAAATTTCCACACAATTTGACATCCTTGAAAAATATGACCAGTAGTGATATTATGTTATAAATGTTATAAACCGTCGTCTGCCTGTTCAAAAAGAGTTTCCAATTGTTTTCCACAATGGTTCATCGCCAGGGGTGAAGAACCTGCACCCTCGAGGCCATATGTGGTCCTTAATAAGAAATAAATTGACAAGAACAAAATAATTTGTTCTATGAAGTGTGTGTTTAGCCAGAGGACCACACTTAAGAAGCTAAAGAGCCACATGTGGCCTTGAGGCTGCAGGTTCCCCACCCCTGGTTCATCTAATTCTATATACATGCATATCTGCCCATATTTTCTTGGTCTCTAAAACAACTAGACTTTTTTTTTTGCCTATCTGATGCTACTAACCTATTCTTGAGGCTAGGAAAATTAATATGCCATTGCTCACAAACGAGAGTTGTAATAGTCTTCATTTTAATGTAATCTTTTTCTCCCAACTAAGAGATGCTTTTATGAAAAAAAACCAATAAAATTGACAAACCTTTGGTCAAAAATAAGCAAAGAAGAAAACCAAATTACAAATATCAAAAATGAAAAGTGTGAACTCATCTCCAATGAGGAGGAAACTAAAATAATACTTAGAAATTACTTTGCCTAACTGCATGCCTATAAATTCTACAATCTAAATGATATGGATGATTATTTTAAAAAATATAAATTGCCAAGATTAACAGAAGAGTTGTTGAATATTTAAATAACTTCATATTAGAAAAAGATATTGAACAAGACATCAGGGAACTCCCTAGGAAAAAATATCCATGGCCAGATGGATTCACAAGTGAATTCTATCAAACATTAAAAGAACAGTTAATTCCAATACTATATAGACTATTTAGGAAAATCGAGGAAGAAGGAGTCATCCCTAATACTTTTTACGATACAAATGTGGTTTTGATTCCTAAACTAAGAAGAAACAAAACAGAGAAAGAAAATCGTAGACCAATTTCTCTAATGAATGTAGATGCAAAAAATTTTAAATAAGATTTTAGGGAAAAGAATAAAGCAATTTATCACAAGAATAATAGATTCTGATCAGGTAGGATTTATACCAGGAATGCAGGACTGGTTCAATATTTAAAAAACTATTAGCATTATTGATCATATCAACAATAAAACTAACAAACAAAATGGTAATCTCAATAGATGCAGAAAAAAGCTTTTGACAAAATACAACACCCATTCCTATTGAAAACACAGGAGAGCATAGGAATAAATTCTATAAAATAATAAGCAGTGTCTGCCTAAAACCTTCAGCAAACATTACATGCAATGGGAATAAGCTAGATGCATTTCCAATAAGATCAGGAGTTAAACAAGGATATCCATTATCACCACCGTTATTCAATATGGTACTAGAAATATTAGCTTTAGCAATAAAAGAAGGAAAAGAAATTGAAGGAATTAGAAGAGGCAAAGAAGAAACTAAGTTATCACTCTTTGAAGATGATACTATGATATGCTTAGAGAATCAAGTAAAAAATTACTTGAAACAATAAACAACTTTGGTAAAGTTGCAGGTTACAAAATGAGCCCACACAAATCTTCTGCATTTCTGTATATTACTAACAAAGCTCAACAGCAAGAGTTAGAAAGGGAAATCCCATTTAAAGCTAGGGTAAGCATTGTAGAATATTCGGGAGTCTCCCTGCCAAAACAAACCCAAGGAGTATAAGAACACAATTACAAAACATTTTTCGCACAAATAAAGTCAGATCTAAGTAAGTGGAAAAACATCAGTCGCTCGTGGGTGGGCCCAGTTAATATAATAAAAATGACAATTCTACTTAAATTAATTAAATTATGCAGTGCCATACCAATCAGACTATCAGATAATTATTTTCTAGAGTTGGAGAAAATAATATCAAAATTCATCTGGAAGAAAAAAAGGTCCAGAATATCAAGAGAACTAATGAAAAGAAATGCTAGGGAAGGTGGCCCAGCTCTACCATTATAAAATTGTATTACAAAGCAACAATTATCACAGTCACTTGGTACTGGCTAAGAAACAGAAGAGTAGACCAGTAGAATAGTTAGGTTACTCAAGACACAGTAGCCAATAAATGTAACAATCTACTGTTTGATAAACCCAAGGATTCCAGCTTCTGGGATAAGAATTCACTCTTTGACAAAAACGGCTGGGAAAACTGGATAACAATGTGGTGGAAACTAGGGATAGACCAATGCCTGACAGTATATACAAGAATAAAGTCCAAATGGGTACAAGATTTATGCATAAATATTGATACTATAAATAAATTAATGAAGCAAGGAATATAGTATTTATCATATTTGTGGAGAAGAGAGGAATTTTTGACTAAACAGGAGATAGAAAACAGTATGAAGTGCAAAATGGATCATTTTGATTACATTAAATTGAAAAGTGTTTACACAACCAAACCCAGTGCAACAAGATTAAGAGGGAAGTAGAGCACTGGGAAAGAATTTTTGCAACTAGTGTCTGTGATAAAGGCCTCATTTCTAAAATATATAGAGAATTGAGTCAAATGTACAATAATACATGTCATTCACCAATTGGTAAATGGTCAAAGGATGTGACCAGGCACTTTTCAGAGGGATAAATTAAAGATATCTATAAGCATACGAAAAAAATGGTCTAAATTACTATTGATTAGGGAGATGCAAATCAAAACAACTCTGAGGCACCATATCACACCTATCAGATTGGCTAACATGACAAAACAGGAAGATTATAAATGTTGGAGAAGATGTGGGGGAGTTGGAATATCAAGTCGTTGTTGGTGGAGCTGTGAGCTGATCCAACCATTCTGGAGAGCAATTTGGGACTATGCCCAAAGGGCTACAAAAATGTGTATACCCTTTGACCCAACAATACTCCTTCTAGGACTGTATCCCCAAGAGCTCATAAAAATGGGAAAGAGTCCCACATATACAAAAATATTTATAGCAGCTTTCTGCTCCCAAAGACTGGAAATCAAGGGGATGCCCATCAATTGAGGAACAGTTGAATGAATTGTGGTATATGAATGTAATGGAATACCATTATGCTATAAAAAATGATGAACAGGAAGACTTCAGAGAGGCCTGGAAAGACTTGTATGAACTGATACTGAGTGAAAGGAGAAAAACCAGGAGAACTTTGTAAGCATCAACAACCACAGGGTACAAGAAATTTTTATGATAGTCTTAGTACTTCATTGCAATGTAAGGACTTAAAAAATTCCCAATGGTTTCTTAAGGCAAATTGCCTTCCACATCCAGAGAAAGAACTGTGAGATTCGATCACAAAATTAAGTAGACCATTTTCTTTTGTATTATGTGTTGTTTTGTTTCATGATTTATCCCATTCATTTTAATTCTTCCATGCAATATGTCTAAGGTGAAAATGTGTTTAATAGGAATGTAAGCGTAGAATCTTTATAAAATTGTATGCCGTCTCTGGGAGAGAGTTGGGAGGCAGCAGGGAAAAAAGGGAAGGAAGGGTGAAAAAAAATCCAATATATATGGAAGTGATTGTAGAACACTGAAAACAAATTAATAATTAAAAAATAAAAATAAAAAAACTATATAAGATTTTTGAAATAAAAAAGAAAGTGATTTTTAGCTTTTCTTGGCATTCTTATGCATATATTCACATCTGAGATATTGCTTGTAGCTGTTTTGAATTCGTTGTCTCAGTTTGAGATTGTTTTTTGGTTGATTTTTCCACCAATTTCTTGATTTTGAATTTTGTGTTAAAGTTGTACCCAGCATGGTGGGGTGGATTGTGAGGTGGGGCACTGAATCAAGCTTTAAGCATTTTTATATTGTTATTTTCAGTTAGTTCTGGGCATTTGAGATTTTCAGTGCTTCCTAGATGGTATGATTTGTGGAGAGGTGTGGTCACTGTTCTCCAAGTCTTCACTTTGAGCCTTACCTAGGAGATCTTTTGGGATTAAAACAGATTCTGTTCCCTTGGTACAGGAAGTATTACTATTCCTCACAGTCCCTGATCCCTTGTGACCAAAAGCAGTACTAACTCTCAGGGATTCCACTCCCTTTTAAGTACTTCTCTCTGCTCTCGACAGTATAAACCAGAAGTGGATATAGGTAATGGAGTTGCCAAACAGAGTTTGTTCCTGTGTCCATTGCCAGCACCAGAGGGGTCTCCTTGACATCTCTAGAACTACTACTGCTTCTGTCACCACCACCTAGTCCCATTACTGGTGTTTCATTCACAGGGAACCTGGGTCAGTCTCCACCTCCAAAGCACAAATCTCACTTTCTGATCACCTGAGTTGTCTTCATTGAAAGAGTTTCTCTCTCAAGCGTTTTGTTGCTTCTACCACTCCAGAATTCATACTGAGCCGTTATTTCAAAGTTATTTGGAGGAGAATGTTGTGAGAGCTCAGCTGAGTGCTTGCCCTACTTCAGGCCTCTTGGTTTTACTCCTAGAAGTGGTTTTCTTCTTTCCATGATATTAATATCTTAAAAGATCACAGAAAGTGTAAGAAATACAAATGACAGTATTTTTAGTCTATTTTGGTTGTTTTAATAGAAGAAATGAAAAAAAAGATTGAGGAAGATATTCTTTCTCTTAATTAGATTGTATCTAAAGAAGAATGTACAAACAATGCAAAGGAGAAATAGGAATCTGATGACCTTCAGTATTTTATGACACAGACTGAGGTTCTAACACATACACACACACACACACACACACACTCCTAATGTAAAAGTATATGAAAGATAATAAGAAAATAAATGAAGACAGGGAGAATGGAGGTGGCAAGGGAATGTAACATTGGTAATGGAATAGTCATATATAGTCAAAGCTACATAGGAAGAATATGAATTTCCTGAGGTCAGAGATTATTGTTTTACCTTTCTATATGTATTATCTAGAATAGGTTTTGCATATATCAGTTCATTAATAAATGTTTAATTTAGGACTTGATTTAGTATCCCTTTATATGATTGTTTCATGTGACTTAACCCTGTCCTAGTATCTTATACAGAGTTAACAGCGTTGGATCTCGATTTTCTAAAAGACATGTCCTTCTATGATATCGGTGACACTGTTGTTATAGTTATGGAAACGGAGACCTGGAAGTGTTATGACCTCTTAATGGTCATGTACTTGTTAAGTATTAAAAGCAAGATTCAAATCTGGGTCTCTGACTCTGAGAGAGCATGGTGTAGTACATTCAGAGTACCTGTGTTTCCTTCTAGCTCTAAATCAATGATTCTATGTAATTAAATTCACTGTGACACATAGCTTCTAATCCATTGACTGTCAGTAACACTTCAATCCTGTTGCATAGCCTTAGTAGCTGTCTTACCCTCCCCAAGTTACTTAAACTCTAAGTTTTGGTTCTCACATTCGTAAAAATGAAGGTAAAAATAATACCATTACCAAAAGAAGGCAAGCATTAAATGCAATAATGTATGTAAAGTACTTGCATAAGCCTAACAGCACCATAGAAAGTTAGTTACTATTAGTCTCATTATCATCAGCATTGTCATCATCAAAAAAAATTATTCTCCATTCTATATACAGTATTCTATATACAGTATTTAACTTTTAAGATATTTATTTGAAAAAGACCCTGAATGTAATGGTAATCATACTTCAATGAAAATTCCATTGGAAAAAGAAAACTTTTGGATCATTCCATGTGAGATGGTCACAGAAAAGCAAGACCAATTCATTGGACAAATGTCCCAGAAATCTCTAGCCTGACTAGTTTCAACGGAATGCCTACAAGTAGCTGTAGAAAGTAGTGGCCTTTCTGGGTGATAGATTCTGGTCCTTCTTTTGTATAAGCTAAGGTTCCCATTGCATTTCCCCTCTTCTGATGGGTGGGGTTTTTTTATTAGATATTAGGGAGTAAATTGTCAATTTACCCTTACTAGATCCACACCTAGTGCACAGAACAGTTTTCATGTCTTTCAGAGAACTGCTATCACAGTCCAAGACTGAAAGATTTTCACAGTGGAATCTAGAGCCATATTGCCTACAGACTTCCATATAATTGCATTACTTGTGACATAGAAATCTAATTCTACTTCCATGCAAGTTAAAAGATTTATGCAAAGCCAGATGTTGGCAGTTATGGAAACTGACATTATTCATATTCTCAGTAATACAGACCTGTTTGCTCTGCAGAAAGACAACTTAATGTATTATACATATCCCAAGGCCTCTGAAGGGAAGACACATCCTATTTACATACTGCAACTGTTGTCCTTTGCTGAGCAAACACAAAGACATCCACCCAGGAGACTTGCTCAAATCATCATACAGGCCACCGATGACAAAAAGACAATGAAACAAACAGCGAGATTGTATTTTGTACACAAATCCATAAACATTACCATATACCCATTTTTTTATTTTAAATAATTGTTCCTTATGATTTCTTTGTACTTTTCCTTATGTAATCATTATTTAAATGCTCCATTCACTGATGAGAATTTCTTCAATAAAATTCCTCTTCTTAGCTTGCATTAGATCTAATTTTCTGGGATTGGCATTTTCACTGTTTGTAAAGGAAGCTATTACCATGTCCCCCCCTGCCCCTTTTTACATTTGAGAAGCAAATGCCTGACTTGTGACTGGGAAAGCTGCTTTCCTTTATGATTCAAGGTTTGCAAGTTGTTTGTGCCTTGAAGAAAACATAATTCATAAATGTTTATATCTGCAGCCATCAGACTCTATCCCATTTAGCCTGAAACGTAGTGTTTTTCTCATGCTAAAGTTTTAATAGCATAACAGCAGTTTAATACCTGCCTTAGGAGTTGAAGAGTCAACAAGCTCATTTCAGAGATTAGGTAAAATGTTTTCTTGGAAGTCTGATACCAGACAGGGCAAAGGAGTCAGGTGTTTCAGTGCTCCATGTTTTTTTTTTTCCTTCATAAACAATATCCATGTCATATTTTAAGTTTCACTTCCCACCTAAATTCAGGAGATGTGTTATTATAGTAAATTTAATCTGAAATTTGGAAAACCCACTTTTGTATACTCTGCCTTGGAAATCATTACCAACCATGAGAAGCTTTGGAATAAGAAACAGTAGACATTTTATTCACTGTAGACTGGATGTAACACAGATGTAACACTAAGTACTGAGGGACTTAGATTATGCAGTGATAAATCGTTGGGGGAAATATATTGACTACTTATTAGAATAACATCTGCATTAGATATCAACAATAGTAGCTTAGGATATTTCCTCTTTGAAAAAGAGTAAACCAAATAGCATTTACCAAGTATTTACTAGTACCAATCACTTGGATACAAAGAAAAACAAATAAAGAGCATCAAATACCTGTCCCTCCCCTCAAGGAGTTTACTTTTTTGGGAGAGAAAATGTGTAAATAACTAGGTTCATACAAGATAGTAGAGTAGGTAGAAGGTAATCTGAGGGGAAGGCTCTGGGTTGTCTCAAAGAGTCTCTGGTAAAGGTAGGAAATCCAAGGAAGCCAAGAGGCTGAAGTGAGAAGGAAGTCCATCCAAGGCTTTGGGGGTTACCGTTACAGAAGGGAGCTGGGAGTGTTATATTTGAAAAGTTTAGATAGGGCAGGGTAGCTGAATCATCGACTTTGTGGATGGGCATAAAGTATAAGAACAAGCAGAGAAAAGCTTTAAAAACAACCCATAGTGCTAGTGACTAGACTCCTGATGATAGACCAGTAATATACCAATTACCAGGCATGGGTAATGAATCACCTTAGTTAATATCTATGCTGGCTTTCAGGGTTATAATGCTCCAGCAATTCAATTTGCTTGGACATAGATCATAGGACCATGGATGACTGAGGAAGCCTTTATTAAGCACTTCGTACGTGAAAAACACTGCAACACAGATCTAGACAAATCTTCATTATAGATCTAGAGCTAAAAGGTTTCTACCTTCATTTTTTTATAGATAAAGAAATTGAGATCCAGAGATATTAAATGATTTATCCAAGGCCAAGAAGTAATAAGAGTTAGAGGGCAGATCCAAACCTAGGCTTTCTGACTCCATTCTGGTGTTCTTTCCATTGTACCATTCTGTCTTCATGTATTGAATTTCTGCTGTAGATAAGCCATTCTAACAGACTGAAAATTAGAACTAGCCCACAGAGCAAGAGCATAAAATATGTATCACAGTACAGTCAAGGTTGTCAGTCCACCAAGTTTTTGAGCATGCTAGTCGTAATCATGTCATGATATTTAGTGGAAGGTTGGGTCAGAGGCAGAGAGTGTTCATTGTGGTGTAAAGTGGCAAAGTGGTGGGGGCAGAGAAAAACTCTACTAACCAAGCATAGTGAATAGCACCCACAGTGGACAAAAGCATGAAACAAGTATAATGATTGGAATGTTGAACTTAGAGCTGAGAAAAGTTGGATTCAATGAGATACCAGGAAAACCTGGGAACCAAGTGTATACATAAAGTACAGGGTGCCTTTCTGACTGTTTCATCTTCAGACATCTTGTGATGAGGCGAAAGAAATGGCACGGCTTTTGATTTTAGATGGGGGGCTTAGGGACAGAATTTCTCTGCTAGCCCAATCTAATCCCAGATACTTTCCTGGTATTTGAGAGAGAAAAAACAAAAACAAAAACAGGAACTTTCCTCAATTATGCAGTACTTTTGAGGACCACAATACCACCCAGCTGGCAATTTATTGTGAATTCCTCTGCATCCACCACCTCCAATTATTTCCTCTTTTGCTTCCTATACCTTGCAAATGCTAAACCCTTGATCTCATCTCCTAGCAACACAATCGTTATCACTCTCTTTCTTCCTTTCTCTCTTTTCTATTGTACATATTCTTCATTATCTCTCCTTTCCTGTTTCTCTCTTACTATAACTTACTATAATGCACCCTTTCTTTTATTCTCTTCTTTCTTCAACTTTACCCTCTACCTCTCTATTATACTCCCTTTCTTTCTCATTTTAATTCTCTTCCACCATCTATCTCATTTAAAAAAATACTATTTTTATTTAAAGTTTTGAGTCCCAAATTTTATCCTTACATTCCCTCTCCAGTCCTTGAGATGATAAGCAATCAGATATGTTATACATGTGCAGTTATGTAAAGCATTTCCACATTAGCCATTTTGTAGAAGAAGACTTAAATAAAAGGAAAAAAAAATGAAAGAAAGTGCAAATAAAAAGTGAAAAAAGTCTGTATTCAAAATCAGTTCTTTCTCTGGAGGCAGATAGCACGCTTCAACATTAGTCCTTTGGGATCGCCTTGAATCATTGCATTGCTGAGAACAGTTAAGTCATTCATAATTCTTCATTGAACAATATTGCTGCTAATGGGTACAATATTTTACTTGTTCTGTTTACTTCACTATGCATCAGTTCATGTAAGTCTTTCAAGGTTTTTTTCTGAAATCATCCTGCTTGTCATTGTTTACAGCACAATAATATTCCATTATAGTTAGCGATTCCTCAACTGATGGACATCCTTTTGATTTCCAGTTCTTAACCAGCCAAAACAGCTGCTATTTTTGGACAAATAGGAGCTTTTCCATTTTGTAGATGTGTTTGGGATATAGGCCTAGGAGCACGGTTGCTGGATCAAAGGGTATGCACAGTTTTCTAACCCTTTGGGCATAGTTCCAAATTGTTCTGAGAATAGTTCGAGCACTTCACAACTTCACCAACAATACATTAGTGTCCCAGTTTTCCCACATTCCCTCCAACATCCAGCATTTTCCTTTTTTTGTCATATTAGCCATTCTGATAGGTGTCAGAAATGATTTAATTTGCATTTCTCTGATCAATAGTGATTTAGAGATTTTTTTTATGTGACTATAGATACCTTTGATTTTTTTCCTGAAAACTACCTGTTCATATCCTTTGACCATTTATTAATTGAGGAATGACTTCTATTTTCATAAATGTGTCTCAGTTCTCTATGTATTTGAGAAAGAGACATCTGTTGCAATTTTTCTCCTTTTTCCGCTTTTCTTATCATTTTGGTTGCACTGGTTTTGTTTGTGCAAAAACTTTAATTTTATATAATCGAAATGATCTATTTTACATTTTGTAATACCCTACCTTCTTTGGTCCTAAATTCTTCCCTTTTTCCGTAAATCTGATAGACAAATTATTCCATTCTCATTTAGGGAAATGTTAGTCATAAATGAAATAAGCTCCACACTAGGTGGGAAGGTTATTAAGAGAGGCTTAAAAAGAAATAACAGGTAATAACCTGTGATTGGGATCTGGGTGAGGAGAAGACAATCAAGGGAATGTATTTTTTTTTTTGCCCATTGTATCAAACAAAGAACACTGGTGCTGAGCACACTCCTTTCTTGGTCACCTTTTTGTAAAGAAGAGGTAGAATGTGGGAATTTGTTTTACTTGGTTGTACATATTTATAGCAGGGGTTTTGTTTTTCATTCTCAGTGGGGAAGAAATGGAAGAGAGATGAGGTACATTTTTTGTTGACTGAAAAAACTAAATTAAGAGACACGAGCAACAAAGAGGAAAAATATAAGTGAATATATTGGAGGAAAATACATGTTTAACAATAGCAACTTTTAATTTAATGGGATGAACTCACCCATACTGTGGAATAAGGTAGCAGGTTAGCTTAAAGAGTAAATTTCAATGATATATTGTTCTTTTGGTGATTTGAATTGACTTTTATGATTCAACTAAGAAATATTTTCATCTTCAAAAGAAAAATTGAAGAGATTAGTGAATTTATGTACACAACAACAACAAAAAACCCTGGAAAACCAACAAAAATTTAAAAGCAAATGCTAAAATATGAATTCTGAAAAAGAACAAGGGTGGTAAATTTGAAAGTAAAAAAATTCATTGATTTAATAAATAAAAATTAGGAGCTGGCTTTTGAGGAAAATAAAAGGAAAAATGAAAACCAGAAAACGTAAGCCATTGCCTAATTTGACAGAGAAAAACAAAGAAGATGAAACCAAAGAAATTATGAGACATGTTTATTATAAGAAATATTATACCTCATAAGCAATGAATTCTGCACTTAAGAAGAGCAAAAAGGGAATGTTTCTACAAGTAGAACAACAAAAGATGTCCCTAGTCGGGCTGTGTCCATTTTACGAGGGGGATGCTGAGGGGTGGTGCTTGAGGGGGAGTGCAGGGTGCTTCTGGTTTTGATGTTGGAGCCCCCCAGGCTCCTCCTCCCTCCAGGCGGGCAGGGCAGGGCAGGGACAGGGGGCAGCGGGGATAGGGTGGCAGGGGCCAGGCGGGGGCGGGGCCAGGGAGGGGCTAGGCAGAGATGGGATGGACAGAGGCAGGAGAGCAGAGGAGGTGATGAAGATGAGGGACCCTGAGGCACAGAGAAGTCAGTGCCTGGCCCAGGGTCACACAGCTAGGATGGGAAGGGAAATGTGAACCCAGGACTTCTTGATCCCGAGCCCAATGCCTTCCCCCTCTATAATGCCTCAGGAGGAGGGGAAGCACAAGTTCCAAGCCAGAGCATCCCCTACCCGACTCCCGCAGGTTACTCAGTGTACCTTTCCTTGGTCCCTCTTTGTATTGATTTGGGATCCGAAGCACCCTGGGATTAGCATTCTCAAGGATTCCAGAGGTTTTCTAGGTCCACCTGGTCTTCCTCCAATCTCAAGTTCAGAGACTGGCCCGTGTTCATGCGGCATGGGTTGGGTTGCGAATTCGAACCCGAGTTTTTTGATTCTCCCCTGTGCCATATCTGCACAGCAGGGCTCTTCTTCAGTCCCTTACGCTGGATGAGTTGAAGGGCTTCTGGTTTCTTCTGAAGAGTCTCTGATTGCTGCTTCCTTTCTCTCCTTTGCTGAACCCTCCTGGCAGGCATTGGTCACAACCCTCGCTCACTCTTTCTTGGAATGCCATCCGATGCCAGGTTAGAGGGTGACCTCATTGGAGGATGAAGGGCTGGGAACGAACGATAGGGGTTGTGGCCTGGGGCCAGGCGTGTTGCAGAATTCACTGTGAGAAGAGGAGGGGTGATAGGGTAGTGGGAAACCTAGACCTGAAGGACAAAATCCTTCTAGGCTCACTTTCTGCATCCCATCCTTAGCTTCTAGGAAGCGGGGCTCTACATGGAGAAGGTGGTGAGTTTAGGGCCTAAAAGAGAGTTTGAGAATATTTACCAGTCATTCTTGTCCATGGATGGATTGTTCCAAACCTGTCCTTCATTGGGCTCTGTACTGGGAGGGTCACCAGTGGCTGGGGACCCGGCATCCCCTCTGCCCCTGAGGTGAGGGCAGGCTGGCTAACAGTGGTTCAGAAGCAAGAACATAAGTTATTTGATGATCTTAGGACAAGTTTGCGGCCATTTTGATTTTGGCAGGGAATGGTAGAGAAGACTCTGAATGTGGATGAAACTTGTTAACTCAAGCCAAGTGAAGGCGAGTACCACTGTAACTAGAGATGGCAATTTTCACGTTGCTGAAGGTCTTTCCAGAAGCATGAAACAGGGTATAACTGGCGAAGGTGAGCAGGGACACTGCCAAGTGCAGCCGGCAGCACTGGGGAAACAAAAGACCTATGGTTCTGAACAAATGTGGCCAAGCCATGTTTTAGACATGAGATCAGAGCTGCAGGTAGGAGCTACAGAGGAAGAAGAAGATGTCATTGGAAGTACCATGTTTGGCTCACTTCCTACTTTAGTCGCTATCATCAAAGTAATTGATCTACCATGTTTGTCCTTTGAAAAGGATGGCTAATAAAGACTTTCAGGAGACAGAGGTGGTGAATGAAGATTGGTATTAAGCAAGAAGGAAGGACAGATGGACAAGCAATTCCATTTTTAAGCATGAAATATGACTTTTCCCCAAGAATTGAGGGGGTAGTACCATTTTCAGAGAAGGCAGAGTTCAAGGGAAATGACAACCTAGCTAATGTACCTTATATGGACAAATATTTTATTCCTTTAATTCACTCACACCAGAAACAAAAACAAGCAGTAATGGAAAACAGTAATGAAGTTCGTGTTCTTTTTCGTTTTATTGTTATTATTAGCAGACAACTCATAGACGTCATTGATTTTCTTCTTTAATCATGCCATTAAGTCTTAATTGACTTAGGAATCAAAGTAATAGGTGGACCACAAATTCAAGAAAAAAATTAAAAAGACAATAAAAGGCATGGTAGCATTCAGTACAGTCCTGTAGAATGTTAAGTTCCAGTGTTCCATCTTGGCTGCTGGTCTGTCTGCTTCTAAAGTAACTGATCTTGCTGGTGTTAATTCACATTGTATACCCGCATCTATCTAAAAGTCCTAACCTTCCACCCCACCCTCAGTCCCATTCAGTGACAGTAGAACTGATTTTATTGTTCCCTGATCTTCTGGGAAACCTCACTCTGAGGGGAACTGATCATTCTCTAAGTGTATGGGTTGTCCCTTTTTGTACATAATCTCTTGCTCCCATGAAGAGTAGCTGGGAAATCAAGAAAATGGAAAAACCCATCATGAGCACCAAAAAATAGAAAAAACACATCCATCCTACTTTTTCTTGGATCAGAGGTATTAAATATTGTTCCCTTGTCATGCCCATGTTAATGGTTCCATCCACAATGCCTGTTACTGTAGCTGAGCCTTTGCTGCTCTCTTTCATCTGCTTGTGGTACTGTATGTCATTGAAGAAGAATGATGTGAGCTTAAGTTCTGGTGCTTGGGTGGGGACAGGGAGGCCTCCCAGGCTCAGTTCCCTCAGGCGGTTTATGCAGAGACTTTCAGTAATGGAGCTGCCTGTTCCGGGAGTCGCCTGACTGCCCCCACTGCCTCCAGAGGGGGCCTGAGTCACTGAGACACCCCACTCCCCTCTCAGCCAACCCAGAAGTTTCTCTCACTGTCCTGGAGCGCCTGTGGATGGAGGGACCTTCGGCCGCCAGAGATTCCATCCCTGAAGCTTGCTTGGATCTGCTCCTCTGGGGCCGCATGGCCAGGGCTAGGCAGGGGTGGGCTCCACTGTCCAGTGTGCGACGGACCCCTGGGGACGGCTTTCCAGGGCCCTCTGGAACGGAAATCTCTTCCCCTGTGTTTCTGTGTGGCTTGCTCTGCTCCAGAATTTGTGGGGAGTTCTTTTTACAGGAAATTTATGGGCTGTGGGTTTGGAGCTAGCATATGCGAGTCTTTCTACTATGCCATCTTGGCTCCTCCCCCTCTTCAATTTCAATAAGACAGAATTCACACTATTCAAAGCCTTCAGGGCTTAGAGGTCTTACTGAGAACTGGTAGTACACCAGAGAAGGTGTTTATGGGGAGGGGGTGGGCCAAATAACAGCAGCAGCAGCCACTCAGAGAGTCTGTCCTTCTATGGTTTGATTTCATTGGGCATGAGATGGTGGAGAATTAGAAATCCTGACTCCACAATGTACACCTACCATTCCTGATCTTTTCCAAATATTTGTTTCCACTGCCATGTTTAGGTTCCATTTACTTCGTTGCCTTTAGTTGTCTCTGCCCCCATTGTCTTCTACAACCCCACACCTCAGGTCCCCTCACCTGCTCTCCAGAAATTGTACATTTCACTCCAGATGTTTCTCCCTCCCTGGAAACCCCTGCCACCATATAAAGGCAAAGGGGAAGGAGCATGAAGAGGGTTTGTAGAAGCTTGTTAATAAGTGTATCCTTCCTGTAATCAAAGTCTGCAGCCTGTGGAAATATGGTTTTAATTTCTTCCTTTGAAAAGCAGATCAAGAGTGATACAGTAGATAGCACAGTCTTTCATGTCAGCGATTTCATGGACTCGGCAGTCTTTAGACAGCTTTAAAACACTTTTCCTGCCAATGTTCCTCTAGCAAGTGTCCTTTGCTATTGCAGAGTGTATATGTTGGATACACAGATCCCATGCTGCAGCAAATATGTTCTGAGAAGTGTCTGGGCTGGCTTCTTTAATGGATGCTCAGTGCAAATAAATTTTCAGACACTATCTCAAATAGGTGAACACCAGTTGCAGACTTCCAAAAAGCAAGAAGGTCAGTCTTTATCACCACTATCACTCCCCCCCACCACCTACCACACACATGCACACACACATATACACACCTGCACACAAACACACACACATGCATACACCCCACACACTCCACAATATACACAGGGTATGTGTCATTTCTCTGAGAACCGTAATGAAAACCCAGTTCCTTTATTTCATGATTCACCAGAGATGTTTGGGACTGACTCATCTTGCAGAAGGGGATGCTTTTGAACTTTATTTAGACAAGAATGGAATGTGCCTGGATGAAACATTTTTAAAAGTTTCAACTAGTTTGTTAGACATATACCTAACTTTTGGCTCCTCCAGGGGTAAGAGAGGAGGTTGCTTTTCTCTATTGAAGAAAAAGGAGAAAGCTGGAAATGCTCAGCCACTAAGAGGATGCCATGGTTGTTGGTATTTCTAATGTCTTCCATTTAAATGCCATGCACATAAGGGCTCTGGGAAGAAAGATGAGCCAACACACTGAGAATCACATTCATTCTCACTAAATCCCAGTGAAAGAGGGCAGGCAGGTTTATTCCCTTGCTGCAAGTGGAGAAATTTAGGGGCACAGTAAGACAGTCAATCATTCCTTTGTCCTTTCAACAGGCATATACCAAATGCTGCTATGTGCTGTAGGGGATACGAGAAAAGGATGAGCCGACATTTCTGTCCTGAAGAAACTTGCAATCTGAAGGAACCCAAGACATATATATGGAGGCAGTTAAGGGGCACAGTATATGGAGTTGGAGCCAGAAAACCCTAAGTTACAATTTTGCCTCTGACACTTATTAGCTGCATGACTCTGGGCAAGTCATTTGACTTCCTTGACTCCGTTTTCTTACCAATAGGGCTTACCTTACAGTACTATTGTGGTGCTCAACTGAGAAAGCATGTGCTTTGCCAACCTGCAGCATTACCTGAATGTTACTTAGCTAAGAGCACATGGAGTTTGGAGTAGCCCTAGGAATGAATTCTGCCTCTGAAGCTTACTAACTGCAAAGTTACGGACAAATAATTTCACTGCTCTGAGATCCAATTCCCTTATTTGAAAATGGAAGAAGGGGAAGAGAAAGGAAAAAAACATTTATCTAGCACCTACTATGTGCCAGGTGCTCCTGTTAAATCCTTAAAATATCATCTCATTTGACACTCACAGTAGGGTTGCTATGAGGCTTGTGAGATAATGTACATACTTAATGAACCTTAAAGTGTCATAAAATGGCACTCACCATGTCAACGCTGCTACTGCTGCTGTGCTGCTGCTGCAGAGAAGATTATTCTCCACCTGTCTACATACGATATAGGGGAAAGGGATGGAAGCAATCATTTTTTCAGCATCTACTATGTGTTAAGCACTTCACACATACTACTTCATTTGATCTCTCACAACAGCCCTGCCAGGCAGGTGCTATTATTATCCACATTTTATAGATAAGGAAACTGAAGCAGAGGTTAAATGACTTGCCCAGAGTCACAGAGCTGGGAGAGATCTGAGGCTGGATTGCAATGCAAGCCTTCCTTATTCTAGATGTACAGCTCTATTGACTGCAGCCACTAGCTGACTAGTCAGGGAAGTAGCCAGGAATATGTCTAGGTCAGTAGGAAAATAAAGACCTTGCCCACTGGGATAAGTGTCTTGTCTGTTTTTTCCCTCTGCTTTCTACTATTCATTTACCTAACAGATCAAAATGACCTTAGACTTGAGAAACAGGGTGCCCCTGAATGCAGAGAGCCCCTGGAAGTTTGTTGGAAGGGGAGCCATCCATTTATGAATGCTGAATGCATGAAATGGAGCAATCAGATATTAAGAAGAGATTACCAGGTCACATGGCCAGTATGATTACCTACTGGTTGTCTTCTCCAGTCCTTCTAACTCTAACTATAAAAAAAAGTATGTATAAGAGGTGGAGAAGAGAGAAGCCCAGCAAGGAAAATTTTTATGAATTCATCTCAGGGAACTCTAGTTCATAAAGCATTCCATCAAACAGCACCCCTCCCTCGGTAGCCTCCACTAAGCCCAAAGCAGGGACACTAGCTGACTTACAAGTTGTGTCTGGGGCCCATTGAGGGAACTGTCCCTACCATCCAGGCTATAAATCTTTATTCAAACTGATGAAAAAGGAGAAAACAAAAGCATGTTAACAAAATTTTACAAAATGAATGACATGAAATCACAACAGAGAAAAAAAAATGATTAGAACCTTATACACCAGTAAAATTTCGAATTAAAAAAAAAGGATTACCCACAAACATATAAAAATAACTGAGTTAACAGGAAATGATAGACAATGCTTAAGACTTCAATGCTGAAGTCTTGGGGCCTTCTCCCTTCTTAGGTACTTGGCGCACTGGAAAGAGCCTCTGTCCTCTGCATTTGTTTTCTATTATAAGTGGGGAGAGTGAAGATTTTGTGAATTTTGAAAGGTTAGGAAGGTCTCACCACATCCTGGAATTTCACCATCTAGGTTTGTAGCCACTTGGCATTGATTCTCCAAGGAGGAAGAAATGACCTTCAGAACAACAGCCCAGCAGTTACTCTGACTGAGACAAGAACTGATCTGGTTCTTTGTCAAAGACTGAGTATTCTTTGTATAAATACACACACACACACACACACACACACACACACACACACACACACACACACACATATATATATATATATATATATATATATATATATACATATACATATACATATATATTCTATTTTTCCAAGAGGAAATTGAACTTACCTTAAAGGATCTATTAAGAAAAAAATCCAGCCCAGATGGATTTATGTAAGAATTGTCTCAAAGTTTTAAAAAATAATTAATTCCCATACTACACAAATCACTCTCCTGAAAAATGAGAAAGGTACATCCTATCAAATGCTTTTTATGAGACAAATATAATCCTTATGCCTAAACCAGGGAAAGGAGGAAAGAACTATAGGCCCATGCCAGTAATGAATGATAACTCAAAAATTGTAAATAAAACCTTGATGAAGGACTTCAGCAGTAATATAACAAATCATTCACTATGATCAAGTTACATTCCTACCAGGGACTCAAGGATGGCTCAACATTAGGAAAACGAGTAACAAAATTAATCACATTCAAAACAAAATATCTTAAACAACATGATTCTATCTATAGATGCAGAAAAAACCTTTGACTAAGGACAGCACTCATTTACATGTCGCAAGTACTACTTGCCCTCTCTTGCCTGAAGCCAGGTTTCTCCATCTCCCTGTCAACTTTCTAGGGTACCCAGAGGTACATGTGTACCTCTTCAGCTACATGTGTTCTCCTCACTGTTAGCCACTTCCAGTTTCATTTGACCCCTAACCATCAATTGGCCAAAAAGATTTACAAAGGAATATTTACTTCAAAGATATTGTGAGAACGAAGTACATACACTTTCTCTAAGACCTCAGAGCTCCCTTCTTCCATACCACTGGTCCCACTCAGTTCCCATCCAAAGGTGGCAATGCTACCAGATGAGTCCTTGTCTCAGGTACTGCTGAACTGTGGTTCTGAAGGTCACTCCTTCCTCCTTGGGGAGATGATGCTGAGGTAGTTCTAAGCCTGGACAGTGACATTTCAGGACGTGGTGGTGCCCTCTTAACCCTTCAAAATTCACCAAAACTTCACTCATAAGAGAAGACAAATGCAGAGGACAAGGACTGAGGCACTTTTAGTGGGTCAAGTGCCTAAGAAGGGAGAAAACTTCAAGACCTTTACCCTTAAGCATTGCTGATTACCTGGTTTTGTGAGCAAAGGAGTCATCACGATCCCACAGGAGCACAGCTCAAGAAAATAGACAAAAAGGCCGAGACTGAGGCTGCCTTTCAAGCCAAAGAGTCTCTTCTTCACTACATGGTCAGCCAATTAGAATCAACTAAAAAATGTCCATGCAAAGTCCATAAGAGCTCCAAGGTACTTCCATTACACACCATCACATCCCTCCTAGAAGCAGGCTCCCTAGTTTCTCCATGTGGAGAGGAGCTTTCAGAGGAACTCTCTGCCCATTCTAATCCCTGCTAGAAATGCTAACAACCACAACTGCACCCTACAACACATAGGCATAGAAGGGTCCTTAAAAATATTATCTAACAGTGGGTACCATATTGCTTGCCTTATCCATGGATGGGGAAGGGGCAGGAGGGAGAGGGAGAATTTGGAACAAAAAAAAAAAACGAGTGTTAAAAAAGCTTGGGTGAAAACATTATCTGACTATCTAAAACCTAAAGCTAGCACTGTAAGAAATAGGGAGAAACTAGAAGTTTTTTTTTCAATAAATACAGGTAGAAATCAAGGATGGCCTCATTCTCTGTGTTATTTGACATAGTTCTAAAAATGCTAGCAACAACCATTAAACAAGAAAAAGAAATTAAAAGCATAAAAATATACAAAGAGGAGACAGATGACATGATGGTTCACTTAGACACTCCTAGGGAATCAGCAAAGAAATGTAACCGAAACAATTAATAACTAGTAGAGTAGAAGGATACAGAATAGTACACAAAAAGAAATGACATTTTTATATAGCAACAACACAATCCATACAGGAATCATAGGAGAGGAAGTCCCATTAAAAGTAACTGTACCATACATAAAATGCCTGAGAGACAATCTACTAAGCACACTCGAGACTGCCATCCATACAATTATAAAACAGTCTTCAAAAAATTAAAGAAGAACAAATAACTGGAGACACATCCCAGGCTCATGGCTAGGCCATACCAATATAATGAAAATGGCCATCCTATGGAAATTAATTTACAGATTCATAGCTATACCAATCAAACTACCAGGGGATATTTTATGGAGTAAAACAACATGATCATAAAATTGACTTAGGAGAACAAAAGATCTAGAATCTCAAGGGAAACAATGGAAAGCAGAAGGAGACCATGGGAATAAAACTCCCAGATCCAAATTATCTTATAAAACAGTAATCATCAAAACTGTTTGGTGAGGAATTAGGAAAAAAAGAAAAGCTAATCAGTGGAACAGAGTATACAAGGTCAAATCAGGAATAACTGAACTCAATAAACCTGTGAATGATCAACATATATAGATTATATAAACATATACTTATATGTAAATATAAATATTATACATATATACATATATACATATATGTATATATATATATATATATATATATAAATTAATCTGAGAAAGACCTCTCAATATGACATAAATTTCTGGGAGAATTGGAAAACATTATGGCAGAGACTAGGTTTAGACCAACATCTGACATCATGTGACACCATAAATTCAAAATGGCTATGTAGTCTGAATATTTAACATAACAGCATAAAAATTGTAACACAACTATATCATTGAACAGCTGCGGTTAGGGTTTCTCAACCAAAAAAGGGACATAGGTGATTCCAAAATATAAAAGAAATAATTTTAATTAATGATACTATTTGATTCATTTTAAAAATTGAAATGACAAAGTAAACAATTTCGTTGAAATTGAAAACTTTCTGCATGAACAAAATTAATGGAACTAGAATAAGAATAGAAGTGATGAAATGACAAAAAAAAATTTGTGAAAAAATATCTTTGATAAGAGTCTGGTATCCAAGACATATAGGTAACTAGCAGAGATATATTAGATTCAAAGTCATTCTCCAATAGATCAGTGGTTAAAGAATGTAATGAATAATTCTGGAAAGAATTTCAGAGTTTCACAATCATGAAATAGCTCTCCAAATCACATATAATAAGAAATATGCAAATCAAGGCAACTCTGAAGTTTTATCTCACTCCCAGTAAATTAGCAAAGGTGCTAAAATATGACAACAGTCAATGTTGGAGAGGTTGTGGGAAGATGAGTGGTAATAAACTGTTGGTAGAGATGTGAATCGGTTCACCTCTTCCCTAAACAATGTGAAATTATGTGAAGAAAGTGACTAAAATATCCATTCATTTTGACCCAGAGAGTTACTGCTAGGCACATTCCCCTAAGATGTCAATGACAAGAAACGAAAGGAGGAATCATTATGGCAGAGAGGCCTACCTTCCTCATTACCACAAGCAATTAATTGCCACTCAGAGTCAGGTAATTTCAAGAGACCTGGGAGTGGGTGGCAGGACTCGTTAGCCTGCTGATCCTACGTCCAGCCCAGTCATTTTCTTTTGCCTAGTCCCATGAATGGTTGTATGAGGTCTCATCTTTCTAAAAAAGCTATAGAAAAAGACCTCTGAGGTTTCAGAAAAAAAAGAGACTAAGCAAGGTCTGCTAGTTCCCAGTAAGGAAGAGGGAACTGTAAGTGAAAATAGAAGGTGGGAGCTGAAAGAAGCTTCAAAACTTTGTGTTCAGTGGATGTGGACCTGGCAGGACTGAGGAGGAAGAAGAAAGGGCTTGCCTTGGCAAGATGGCTGACCTGGAAATTTCCGGAATCTGATCTACTTCAATGCGACAAACATGTCCTAAGTAACTACAGTGAGCGTGAGGAAGCATTAGACTTGGGGGGCTACAAAGACAGAAGGAAAAACAGCCCTTATCCCCAAAGATCTGCTATTTTGGGTGAGGAGGGGGTGGATTATAGCCCATAAGCACACAAGTATATACATGATAATGTGAGGAGGAAAAGAACCCGAATAACCAAGGAAAGGCTTGCCCCAGGAGATTGATGAACAGGGCTTTGAAGGGAGAAAGATGTTCCAGAAAGAGGAACTGAATGGCAGGGTGTGTACCCCATGCTTGGGAGAGGCATCATAAGGGATGGAAGATCTGAGTAACAACAGGCAGGGAGGATGGGTGAGCTGCCAAGGGCTAGCGGGCCATAACTGTCCAGTGACACATTACTGTGGGTGGATAGTCCTGCCACGCATGTGTTGGGGCAATGGCCACAAGCGCACAGGAAATGAACTTGGGCTCAATCACAGCTGGCATCATGGTGGGGCAGCTGCCTCTCTGGGGCACCATTCTTGGCCAGTTATTCAAGTTGTCATTCTATTTGTCATCAACACAGGGTTGGGGGAGTTGTTCCCTGCCACCACTTGCCTGGCCTCCCCTTGAACCTTTCTTGGCACATGGGAGGTTAGTCTGTGACAGGAGATGGCCAGATGAGAGCCCCAGTCAATGGTGTGGAGAATTTGGAATTGGGGATAATAGATAGAGTGAGGATAATGTGTGTCGCATCCATCTGATAAAGCTCCTGTAAGAGTCAGCTAGGTGGCACATTGAATGGAATCAGGAAGACTTGAGTTCAAATCCAGCCTCAGACACTAGTTGTGTGACCCTGGGCAAGTCATTTAACTGTTTGCCTCAGTTTTCCTATCTGTAAAATGAGCTGGAGAAGGAAATGGCAAACCACTCCAATATTTTTGCCAAGGAAACCCCAAATGAAAGAGTTGAACGTGACCAGAAAAACAACTGAACAACAACATATGTGTGTATACATATACACATATACATGTGTATATGTATTTATATGCCTATAGGGAAACACAGTTTTTGCCTTACATTCTCATGGCATCAGAGATCTCAAGTAGGAAGCAATCACTTCTAATCCTAATCCCTCATTTTACAAAGAAGGAAACTGAGGCCTAGGGATGTTGTGTCCACAATCACTCAGGTAGCAAGTATTAGAAGCAGGACTTGTGCCCTGACCTCTGACTCCAGAGGCAGTGATTGGTCCTCTCTACCATGCAGTGTCCAATGCCACAAAGAGTCTTCAGGGCACTATTGCTTTCCCTGGCATTCTGGCTCCCCCCAACCCATCCTACTTCAGGAACTGAAGTCTACCCATGCAAGGTAGGCTCATTCTGGCACATCAGAAAGTATTGCCTGAAATGTCCCATTTCTAGGCTACAACTAGTAACACTTAACTACTTTTCTTTTCTTTTTCCTGCAAAGGGATTCTTAGAATGTTGCTTCTAATGGAATTTCTAGCCCTTTGAGAATAGTGGGGGGAACCTGCTGGCATTTCAATCTACAGCCCTTCTAAGGAGGTAGAGAAAATCCTTTTCTTATTCTATAAGCACCTGATAGCTACTCTGTCTCTTAGTATCACATGACTTCCTCCATTTTTCTTTTAAAATCTAGCAGGCTCTTACCTGTGTGAGACAGAAATTCTTTCTTTACAGGATGTTTAGTGAAACTTACCTTTCTCTATTGATACTGTAAAAGTCATTTTAGCACTAATCGAGGCTTAAGATACAAAGTGTATGAAGACATTTCTTTCAGTTAAAGCAGATGTGAAGGTAGCTGAAAGGTTTCTACAAGGGATTAAGGTACCTCAGTTATACAGAAAGGAAATTAACGAGGCTGACCTGTGTATTTCAGGCCCTCCCTCCCCCACACACCTGCCTCTCGAGCAGTGAGTGACCAAGCATTTATGAAGTGCCCATCCCTACTATGTGCCAGTAGCTAGGGAAACAAAGCCAAAGTAGGCCCTATCATCAATGAGTTCCCAGTCTATTGGGCAAAAGACCACATATGCAGGCATATATGTAAATACAAGATAGGTTGTTTTCGTTGTTGTCCTACTTTCCATAACCCTTTGTGGGGTTTTCTTGTCAAAGATACCGGAGTGGTTTGCTTTTTCCTTCTCCAGCTCATTCTACAGATGAGGAAACTGAGGCAAACAGGGATAAGTGACTTGCCTAGTATCACACAACCAGCAAGTGTCTGTGGCTAGAATTGAACTCAAAAAGATGAGCCTTCCTCACTCTAGTCCCTGCACTGTAGACACTATAGTACCACCCAGTTAATCACAAGATATATACACAAAGTAAACAAAAAAGTTATTTTGGGGGAGAGACCCTAGCAGTAGGTGGGATGATAAGGAAAGAGCCCAAGCAATCACTAGCCAGGAAAGAGCAATGGGAACCCTGGAGAGATCAGTTTGGGTGGAATGGTGTGCGGCAGAGGACAGACAGGCCAGGGCTGAGGGGAGAAAGAGGAGACACCTCTTTGGAGGAGTTTGGCTGAGACCGGGAACTGTTTATTGAAGTGTCTGCTATGCACCAAGGGCATCTCAGTGACACAGTGGATAAAATACAGGAAGCCAGGAAGACTCTTCTTCCTGAGTTGAAATCTGGCCTCAGAACCCTTACTAGCTGAGTGACCCTGGACAAGTCACTTATCCCTGTTTGCCTCAGTTTCTTCATCTAGAGAACGAAATGGCATACAATAACAATGTACTTTTCCAAATATTATCTAATTTGATCCTCATAACAAACCTGGGGAAAATGCGTTATTATTTTCATCCCCATTTTACACTTGAAGAAACGGAGGCACATTGCAATGATGTGACTTGCCCAAGGTCACAGACATAGTAAACATCCAAGGTTGGATTTGAACTCAGGTCTTCCTGACTCTGGACACAGCGTTCTATCCACTGTGCTATCTAGCTGCCTCTGCAATAAAAGAGACATAGGATGACTCCTTAAGAGAATGACAGGGTCAAGTGAAAGTTTGTGAAGATTGGGAGAGATCTGAGAGACTTTATGTACAATCAGTTCCAAAGTCTTTTTTTTCTACCTCCAAGTACATTATCTCAGACTTCCTTTGAACCACTATCCTGGTTTCAGTACTCCTCTCTTTTCACCTGCATTAATGCAATACCCCAATTGGTCTACCTACTTAAAGTCTCCACCCTCCACAATCTTCTACGCAGCAGCCAAATTTATGTTCCTAAGGAATAGGTCTGACCATGCTACATCACTGATCAAATTATCTTAAATGGCTCCCTATTACCAGAACGAAATACAAATGTCATATCCTGGCAATGATAGCACTTACCCCTTCTACCCAATCCAGCACAAACTAATCTACCTCTCCATTCTCCTTTCAAAGTTCTCTGCTTATACACTCATACACCCCGCATTCTATTCAAACTCTCCAACTAGCTGCACCTTGAACTTGGCAGTCCATGATGCACCTCCTTGCCCTTGGTAGAAGACAGGGCTATAGGAATGCATTTCTTCCCCTCTATCCCTCCTGCCTTTTAGAATTCCTTGCTTTCTCCATGTGTAAAGTTTTTAATTCTCTTCTCATCCTTAAATAATCTATTCTTTACTTTTCTATTGAAATACCACTTAAATGATTCCATCTTCTGACTCTCTGACCTTCCCTACCTCCACTTAAGGAGGCTCCTCGTCTTAGAAGCCACTTCCAACCTCTCCTTCTATTGATGAGTTCCTCCCTGGAACCTCCATTGAATAAGTGTCCCTGATTGTTTCCCTTTGCTCCTATCATGGTAGTGCTCTACCCTTTCATGGCTTCCAAGAGCAGGGACTGGTTTTCTTTTTGCTTGTACACTTATGCCATCCTCATCATGGTTTTAATATGTTGCTGGCGGGAATAAGAAATGACATGAGAATTTTTAGGGAGTTTTGCAGAAGCCACAGATGCAAGTGAAAGCTAGCAGAAGGCACAGAAAAAGCTAAGAAACTCAAAAATGCACAAAATGTACGTATAGTATTGTATAAAATGTCAACATACTTTATCTTCCAATACCATAATAATTCGGACTTCTCTGATACAAAGGGAGGGTCAAAAAATATACATGGATTTTCTTGATCCCAGGGGGCACCCCCATGATGTGAAAGGGATAAGTATAATTTTGCTCCCAGTTCTTAACTCCACAAGCGGTACATAGTAGACATTTAATAAAAATTCTCTTTCTTTTCCTCTTTTCCGTTGAACTCTTTTTTTTTAATTGATGTCAGGTGATTGTTATTTTTTAATAAAAATTTATTTATTTAACTTTTTACATTCATTTCCACAAAATTTTCGGTTCCAAATTTTCTACCCTTTTATCCCTTCCCCCCACCCCAATGCACCGAGCAATCTAATTTTCCCTATCACCAATCTGCCCTCTCTTCTATCATCCCTCCCTTCTCTTGTCCCCAGCTTCTCTTTTGTCCTGTAGGGCCAGATGACTTTCTATTCCCCATTAACTGTATTTATTTTCTAGTAGCAACAACAATACTAAACAGTTGTTCCTAAAACTTTGAGTTCCAAATTCTCCCCATCCCTCCCTCCCCACCCATTCCCTTTGGGAAGGCAGGCAATTCAATATGGGCCCTATCTGTGTAGTTTTGCAAATGACTTCGATAATAGTCGTGTTGTGTAAGACTAACTGCATTTCCCTCCATCCTATCCTGCCCCCCATTGTTTCTATTCTGTCTTTTGATCCTGTCCCTCCTGGAATGTTGACTTCAAATTGCTCCCTCCTCCCATTGCTCTCCCTTCCATCATCCCCCCACCTTGCTTATCTCATTCTCCCCCACTTTCCTGTATTGTAAGATAGGTTTTCTTACCAAAATGAGTGTGCATTTTACTCCTTCCTTTAGTCGAATGTGATGAGGGTAAACTTCTTGTTTTTTTCTCAGCTTTCCTCTTTTTCCCTCCACTAAAAAGTCTCCTGCTTGCCTCTTGAATGAGATATAATTTACCCCATTCGATTTCACCCTCTTTCCTCCCACTACTTTTCTCTCTTACCATTTACCTTAATTTCTTTTAAGATACGTTAAGATACAGTCCCACCTTATTCAATTCACTCTGTGCTCTCTGTCTCTGTATGTGTGTGCATGTGTGTATGTGTGTGCATGCACGTGTGTATGTGTGTGTGCATGTGTGTATGTGTCTGTGTGGTCCCACCAACTACCCAGATACTGAAAAGGTTAAAGAGTTTCAAATATTGTCTTTCCATGTAGGAATGTAAGCAGTTCACTTTTGGTAAGTCCCTTATGACTAATCTTTGCTGTTTACTTTTTCATGCTTCTTCTCATTCTTGTGTTTGAAAGTCAAATTTTCTTTTCAGCTCTGGTCTTTTCATCAAGAATGCTTGAAAGTCCTCTGTTTCATTGAAAGACCATATTTTCCCCTTAAGTATTATACTCATTTTTGCTGGGTAGGTGATTCTTGGTTTGAGTCCTAGTTCCTTTGACTTCTGGAATATCCTATTCCACACCCTTCGATCTCTTAATATAGAAGCTGCTAGATCTTACGTTATCCTGATTGTATTTCCACAATACTGGAATTGTTTCTTTTAGCTGCTTGCAATATTTTCTCCTTGACCTGGGAATTCTGGAATTTGGCCACAATGTTCCTAGGAGTTTCTCTTTTTGGATCTCTTTCAGGCGGTGATTGATGGATTCCTTCAATACTTATTTTGCCCTCTGGTTCTAGAATATTAGGGCAGTTTTCCTTGATAAGTTCATGACAGATGATGTCTAGGCTCTTTTTTGGTCATGATTTTCAGGTAGTCCCATAAATTTTAAATTGTCTCTCCTGGATCTATTTTCCAGGTCAGTTGTTTTTCCAATGAGATATTTCACATTCTCTTCCATTTTTTCATTCTTTTGGTTTTGTTTTGTGATTTTTTGGTTTCTCAGAAAGTCATTAGACTCCATCTGTTCCATTCTAATTTTGAGAGAACTATTATCTTCAGTGAGCTTTTGAACCTCTTTTTCCATTTGGCTAATTCTGCTTTTCAAAGCATTCTTCTCCTCATTGGCTTTTTGAACCTCTTTTGCCAATTGAGTGAGCCTATTTTTCATGGTGTTATTTTCTTCAGCATTTTTTGGGGTCTCCTTCATCAAGGTATTGACCCATTTTTCATGCTTTTCTTGCATCTCTCTCATTTCTCTTCCCAGTTTTTCCTCCACCTGTCTAACTTTATTTTCAAAATCCTTTTTGAGATCTTCCATGGCCTGAGCCCACTGGACATCCACCTGGGATGTCTGGGATACAGAGGCCCCGACCTCCACGTCTTTCCCTGATGGAAGGAATATTTCCTCGTCATCAGAAATGACAGGCGGGAACATCTGTTTCCCAAGGAAGTAGCTTTCTATGGTCTTATTTTTCTTCACTTTTCTGGGCATTTTCCCAACCAGTTACTTGACTTCTGAGATTCCTCTGCACCCCCACCTAGATCTGCCCGGCTGGTGCTTGGAGTCTGAGATTTAAATGGGCTTTCCGCGGCAGGTGTGGTTGCTATTCAATGTGAGCTTAAGTTCTGGTGCTTGGGTGGGGGCAGGGCCGCCTCCCAGGCTCAGTTCCCTCGGGGGCTTGATGCAAAGACCTTCAGTAATGGAGCGGGTGGGGCAGGGCCGTCTCCCAGGCTCAGTTCCCTCAGGGGCTTTATGCAGAGACCTTCAGTAATGGCCCTGAACTTTTGCCTGCTGCTCGGGGAGTCCCAGGCTGCTACTGCTGCCTCTGCTGCTGCAGAGGGGGTCAAAGTCACGGAGACACCCCGCTCCCCTCTTGGCCACCCCAGACGTCCCTCTCGCTGACCTGTAGCCTCTGTGGACTGAGGGACCTTCCCAGCTGCCAGAGATTCCTTACCTGAACCCTGCTCAGGTCTGCTCCTCTGGTGCCCCATGGCCAGGGCAGCACAGGGGTGGACTCTGCTTTCCAGGGCACAACGGACCCCTGGGGACGGCTTTCCAGGGCTTTCTGGAATGGAAATCTTTTCCACTGTGTTTCTGCATGCCTTGCAGTGCTCCAGAATTTGTGGGGAGTTCTCCTTGCAGGAAATATATGGGCTGTGGGTTCGGAACTAGCATACTTGAGTCTTTCTACCCTGCCATCTTGGCTCCACCCCTTCCGTTGAACTCTTTAAGGACTATTCTACGATGGCTTGGCTGGTGGGATCACTGGTGGCTGGAGTGGACTGGAGGGTCAGTCGGATTGGCCACCATATTCTGACCCCCCAAGCAAGTCTCCTGCCTCCCTCCAGGGCACTAAGGGACACATATTGGCTAATATCTCATAGGACTTTCTCAGTTTCCTTCCAACGTGAGCACTTCTCTTAATCACTTGTAATTTTATCTGATTACCCATCAGGCAAAAAAAATAGCCAAGAAATCCAAACAATTTTGAGGTCTACAGCTAAACAGGAAGAAGGCCATTTTGTAGAGCTAGGAAATTCACCTTGAAAAAGTATTTCCTAAGTACGTTTGTATAAAAGAAATATATACAGTTTCCTCTCAAAATGCTTCCTGCAGGGTTTTAAGAGGTAGGTAGGATATTTCTTTCTATTGTTGTTTCTCTCCTCTCTCTCGCAAGATGCTTCCTGCTAGGGGAAAAGTTTTCAAAATGAAACATTTAATGTATCTAACATCCCACTACTTTTCCCAAAACTAACCTTCTATTGCAGGCAGGCAGTACAGCATCCAAGCTGCCCCTGAAATATTCTTTTTAATTTTCCTTTCTCATTCTGTTTTTTTTTTTTTTTCATCTGGAATGCCTGTCTCTTCCTTATGGCCAAGACAAATCTTCAGTATCCTTAAAACCCAACTGAAGTCCATTACTTCAACAAAGCAATTCCTGGGAACTCTCATTCACAGAGAGTCTGGATTTCTCTTGAAGGCTGGGGTAATGGAGTGTAGGAAATAAAAGCATGAGAGTTGGAATAAGGAAAGACCTTACTTGAAATACTGCCTCTGACCCTTATAAGTTATTCAACTATGGACCTACCATCACTTCAACCTTGAGGGTCTTGGTTTTCTATCTGGAAAATGAGGATGATAAAAATATCTGCTATACTACCCCACAAGACTGTGAGATGACATATGGCAGGTACATGGCCTTCTTTCCTAGACTGCCTTGCGATCTGACTAACAATTACAGCTTTTTTCAGCAGCGTCCCCAACTCCAGAGAAGGGTGAGAAATTAGTGTTTGTATACAAAACTACTATCTGCTGGGCACTGGGTTAAGTGCTTTACTCATTTGATCCTCACAACAATCCTGGGAAAGTAGGTGCTATTATCTCCTGTTTTATAATTGGGGAAACTGAGGCAAATGAAGGTTAAGTAACTTGCTCAGGGTCACACAGCTCGTAAGTGTCTGAAGCTGGATTTTAATTCTGGTCTTCCTGACTGTAGACCTCGTCACTCCATTTATTTCATCACCCATGGAGTTTCCCATGAATGGGGGACAGAGTGGGACTTAATTTTCTACCACTTACAATCACTCCCTACACAGTCCCCTTGTAAATAATTCCTGTGAAACATTTTCCCCTAAACTTAGTGTGAAGGTCTGGGCTAACAGAGTTGAGCTAGATGACTGCCTGGGGAAATTGTAGTGTCCTGCCTCCTGAACAATTACTTTGTTTCTTTTGAGGTATTTTACGATCACTTGTAACCACTGACTTTCTCCAGTCTTTGTAGGGGAGCAGAAGTCTTGCAATCCCCTGGAGTTTATGGCCTCCATTCTTGACCTATAAAAGGACTAGAGAGCATGAGGTCTTCTCTACCTGTAACCTTTCCTCTTGAAAGTTCCAAACTGGAGTAGTGGGTAAGAAACTTAACCCTTTTCTCCTTGTCTAGGAAGACATCTTCCTCAGGCTGAGGCAACTCTGAGAGCCTTCATGATTCCCTAGTGGTAGATTTAAATTCAATGTCTTCTGAATTATGATTGAGAAGTTGTACTAGTTGTAGTAGCAGTAGTAGTAGTAGTAGTAGTAGTAGTAGTAGTAGTAGTAGTAGTAGTAGCAGCAGCAGCAGTAGTAGTAAGAGGGAGGAGGAAGAGTACTATTGTTATTCTCTAGGGCCAATTATCTAGCTATATCTGGTGGATTGTAGTATGGTAGTACAGTGGATAGAGTGTTAGATTCTTGGAGTTAGGAACACCCGAGTTCAAATTCTGACTTGGTAAAATCATTTGAACTCTCTGGCCCTCAGTTTCTTTATTTGCAAAATGGTGAAAATAATAAAGTTGTTGTGAGTATCAAACGATCTAACATATGTTAAGTGCTCTGCTGTTGTTATCATTGTTATTAGAACTCGCTTCCTCAGCTCCCGGATGCTCTTGTCTTCCTATTTGCTGGGGATTCTGTCCAGTTTCTCTTTGATCAACCAATAGTGACTTCATTTCAACCTTTTTGATGAGCCCCATAAATTTAGATAATCATCTCAAACTTCCTGTTCAGCTCTGTGTGTGTAGGCCTATCCTAAAGTTTAACAGGAAGAGAAGCCAATTCCTTTATTTCCAAATCAATTACCTTTGGCCAGAGCATGACACACCAAAAAATAGCATTCTGAAGAAAATATTTGATACCATGTATGGATCTTCATTCCCTTCAGACTGATTTAAAATGTTCAAATCTTATAATTATGCTTGACTCATTTGGTAACTTGATATAAGACAAAAGATATTTATATAACATTATGTTGCACCAGGAGAGAATCATTGTAGCCAGAATTGGTTTGCTGCTTAAAACTCTCATAAATTAAGTTCTGACCGGAACTTTTAATTTCAAATTAATGTAATGTGCAGAAAGAGAAATGTTAAGATAGTCTGGCAGGAAAACAAAAAAGAAAGATTGTGGGAAACCTTAGCAGGAACTTCAAGAAAAGTTGCTACTGATAAGGCTAATTAAGGGATAGTAATATTCTGTACCTTGGTTATCTGTTGTATAGCTTGGTGGGGGGAAAAAGTTGCCACAAAGACAAAGGACTCTAAAGATAGGCCTGATTCATCTCTTTTCTTTGTGTCTCCGCTGGAAGGAATGACCAAAGCAGTTAACATCTAACATTTCTCCTGGTTTCTTCTACCCCAAAGGAGCCAGTGCTGCTGGAAAGTCAGTAAATGATGTGTGGCATTCAGTAGATGAAGAAGCTTCTAGATAGTGTGATTTCCCATCAGGCCTAGGAAGATGTCTGTATTTTTCAGAAAACAAAGCAAATTTGACTTCAGTTGGGGGACCTCTTGCTTTCTTTTGTCCTATAAATCCAAATCCAAAGAAAGGTGCTGAAAACAGCATGCACTCCTTTTTTTGCCCGAGGCAATCAGGGTTAAATGACTTGCCTAGGGTCACACAGCTAGTAAGTATCTGAGACCAGATTTTAACTCAGGTCCTCCTGACTTCACAGCTGGTGTTCTAGACACTGTACCACCTAGCTGAACCAGTATGCACTCCTTAGGACAGACTGAAGGTTGTTAGTGCCATCATGGAACATGAACGGTGTGGGATGGGGGTGGGATGGACAAGGAGAGTAGGAATGAGTCACAGCCACAATTAACTGTAATATGCATATATATATATATATATATATATATATATATATATATATATTATATGTGTGTGTATGTGCATGTATGTGTGTGATATATATAAAAGCATTAGGAAGTGGCCAAAGAGAGTCATAAGTAAGGTTTGAAGAGGAAGGATGTTTTTGACAGGCAGAATCATGGAGGGCTGCATGGATGAGGTGGCACTTGAATTGGACTTTCTGGGAGAGGAAGGCATTTAATAGGAGAAAAAAGATGGGAAGGGGCAACATTTCAGGTTGAGTATTCCTTCTATTATCTTCTAGTTCATGCATCCTTTTAAAGACCTATTGGGGGTATATTTCTAACCCCAGGGTCTTCTCCAAACCATCATTCTAAGTATACTAGAATGTCTTGGGTTTTGCACTCTCCCTCCCAGACTTCCCACTGATTATGTAAAAAAATTTCCATACTTCAAATTCCTGAAATTCCATATCACCTAGAGTTTGTTAGAAAGAAACTCGCTGCTTCATTGCTTCAACCTATTAGATCTAGGGATGTCATGGCTAGCCTCCTTACTTGCCATCATACTCTCTTTCCAGCATGCCTCCAGCTTCCCCAGGGATTGACACCTTTTTTGAGACCTCGAGTTGTACACTAGGGTTAAAGATTGATGAGGGCAGGGGTGAGTTGGGGTGCACAGAGCCCTAAGGGTTGGTAGAGAGTCAGTTCCCTTCCCTTACACCTGCACAATCCATAACTCACAGATCTAAGGAAGGACAAGGCCTTCATTTGCTCCTATATGTCATGGCTCTACCCTTCAATGCTCTTTAGCCATGGCTCCAGTTTAGTCTTAGAACACCTTTTCTTGTCCGAATAACTTAGTGCATTCCATGAAGTTCTCCCCTTGATCCAAGAAGCTTAGCCCAGGGATTCTTTTGCTACTCCAGGACTCAAAGATCATCTACCACTGCTCTTGGCTTATTACCCTGCTGCTCATGGGTGGAAAAAAAAATTGTCTAACACCTTCATTTTACAAATATGGAAACTGAGGTCCCAAAGAGGGGACATGACTTCCCTAAGGTCACACATAGGGTCATACCTCTAGAGCTGGAAGGAACCTTAAAAGTCCTTCATTTTATGAATGGAGAAACAGACTCAGGTAAGGTAAGTGACTTTCTGTAGGTTCCACAGTTAGTAAGTAGCAGAGTTGAGATTATTGAAATCAGGTCCTCTGATTCCCAAGTGAGGTCTCTTTCTATTGCCACATGTTACCTAGTATAATTGTATGACTGTTACTATTTATGCAAAGAACCTAATCTAAATGACCCAGGCAAGAGTAGCCCACCCCTCTCTTTGACAACTGCATTTCAAGGCATAGAAATATAACTGACACCAATGAGAAGCAAAAGCAAAAAGTTGGGGGGGGGCTTTCAGGAGGTAGGGGGTCTGGGCAAGCAGAGGGGGCCAAAGAAAAGAAGACAGGACTAAACAGCATTAACCCAATGTATGGTAAATGTAAACAGCCTGTTATCCTTTCATGATCTGTAAGTGCAGCACATGGCTTAACTGAGTGTACTTTCATGGTCATTACTCACACTGCAGCACTGCCTTATAACTAGGCAGCAAGGAGAGAAAATGGAAGCTTCTCCCACTGCAAGACTGTAGTCCCAAAATCAGAGATCAATCTTTGTGTAGTGGTTGTAATGTTTCACCTTCCTTACACTTTCTTGGTTTCCAATGGAAATTCTACCAATATCTAACTTTCCTGATAGTTCAGGTATGGTATGGTTGTCTGGGTGCTCTCTGTATATATGCCAAGCAATTAATCTGATGTTTTGGCTAAATGTTTTAACCTCTTTTATGCTTCATTTTACCCTCAAAGGTACAATTCCATACATTAAATAGACATCAGGTTAATGGACTTTGGCAATCTGAAAATTACATCTCTAAATCTACTTTGCAGTTAGTGAAAAGGTAAAAAGAAACATATAAACACCCAAGTTCCATATTAAATGATAGTGGTATATTTCAAATGTTCATTGTGCTTGCAATATTTTCCACTGTGGTTACGTAAATGGATAAACCAATGCAGCTCTTTCACATAGAAGATAACAATCAATCATTTTCAGAATAGGAGTGACAGGTTCCTTTTCTCCACCTTGAACACTAATGAATGCATTTTCCCTTTCTGTAGACAATGAGACTCACAGAAGATAGACAGACCACAGAGGATTAGATCCTTCCCAAACTTCTCTGAATTTCTGCTATCCCTTCCTCACTTGCCTATGTAGAGATGCTCACAATTGGGGGTTAGAATGTGGCAGTGAGTTTCTCAGTGTAGCATCCCCTTCTTAGAGTGCAACACAAGACACATGCCCCCAAAATCCCAAGAAATAACTAATTATGGATGAGTCTGTAATAGCACCTTTCCCAACTGGTCTGCACTATCAACTGAACAGTGTTGAACACACTTAAAGGCTTTGCTACCTACCTACTACCTCTAACTACCCCTAACCACCCCACCTGCCAACCAGCCTTGGGCCCAGGATGCGCAAGTTCAAGGTATTTCTTTCAATAAGGGCACAGTCTCACTAAGAGTCCCGATCAGATTTATATCTGTTTCTTGGTTGGAGAGAGAGGGAGGGAAAGTTTGCTGTGATAATTTGTCAGCACCTTGGAAAGCAGAAGGAACTGGGACATGGAATTGGAACGTGCACAGGGGCATTTTGATAAATAAAAGAAGAGAAGGTGAATGGGACATCACACTAAGAGGCCCTAATTTTCTTGTATTTTAATAAATTCATTTATGTAACTCTTTACATTCATTTTCACAAAATTTTGGGTACCAAAATGTCACCCCATTTATCCCTTCCCCCCACCCCAATAAACCGAGCATTCTAAATTTCCCTATCACCAACCTGCTCTCTCTTCTATCATCCCTCCCTTCTCTTGTCCCCATCTTCTTTTTTGTCCTGTAGGGCCAGATGACTTTCTATTCCCCATTAACTGTATATCTTATTTCCTAGTAGCAAGAACAATACTCAACAGTTGTTCCTAAAATTTTGACTTCCAAATTCTCCCCATCCCTCCCTCCCCATCCATTCCCTTTGGGAAGGCAGGCAATTCAGTAAGGGCAATATCTGTGTAGTTTTGCAAATGACTTGGATAATAGTCGTGTTGTGGAAGACTAACTGTATTTCCCTCCATCCTATCCTGCCCCCCATTGTTTCTATTCTCTCTTTTGATCCTGTCCCTCCCCAAGAGTGGTGACTTCAAATTGCTCCCTCCTCCCACTGTCCTCCCTTCCATCATCCCTCCCTCCCTGCTTATCTCCTTCTCTCCTGTATTGTAAGACAGGTTTTCATACCAAAATGAGTGTGCATTTTATTCCTTCCTTTAGTTGAATTTGATGAGGGTAAACCATGTTTTTTTTTCTCAGCTCTCCTCTTTTTCCCATCACTAAAAAGTCTCTTGCTTGCCTCTTGAATGAGAGATAATTTACCCCATTCCATTTCACCCTCTGTCCTTCCACTACATTTCTCTCTCACCATTTACCTTAATTTCTCTTAAGATATGGTCCCAACCTATTCAATTCACTCTGTGCTCTCTGTCTCTGTATGTGTGTGCATGTGTGTATGTGTGTGCATGCACGTGTGTACGTGTGTGTGTGCATTCGTGTATGTGTGTGTGTGGTCCCACCAACTACCCAGATACTGAAAAGGTTTAAGAGTTTCAAATATTGTCTTTCCATGTAGGAATGTAAGCAGTTCACTTTTGGTAAGTCCCTTATGACTAATCTTTGCTGTTTACTTTTTCATGCTTCTTCTCATTCTTGTGTTTGAAAGTCAAATTTTCTTTTCAGCTCTGGTCTTTTCATCAAGAATGATTGAAAGTCCTCTGTTTCATTGAAAGACCATATTTTCCCCTGAAGTATTATATACTCAGTTTTGCTGGGTAGGTGATTCTTGGTTTGAGTCCTAGTTCCTTTGACTTCTGGAATATCCTATTCCATGACCTTGGATCCCTTAATGTAGAAGCTGCTAGATCTTGAGTTATCCTGATTGTATTTCCACAATACTGGAATTGTTTCTTTCTAGCTGCTTGCAATATTTTCTCCTTGACCTGGGAATTCTGAAATTTGGCCAAAATGTTCCTAGGAGTTTCTCTTTTTGGATCTCTTTCAGGTGGTGATCGATGGATTCTCTCAATACTTATTTTGAGTGGAGTCAAGATGGCGGAGTAGAAAGACGCACCTATACGAGCTCTGAACCCTCAGCCCACAGATTTAATGTAAAAAGAGATCCCCATAAGTTCTGGATCACTGTAAGGTGTGCAGAAACAGAGTGGAAGAGATTTCCATTCCAGAGAGCCCTGGATAGTCGTCCCCAGGGTCCGTCGCGCCCCGGAAAGCAGACCCCACCCCAGTGCTGCCCTGGCCATGGCCCCAGAGAAGCTGAGCCGAGCAGGCTTCAGGGACGGAAGCTCCGCCTGCCAGGAAAGTCCCTCCACCCACAGAAGCTACAGGTCAGTGAGAGAGACAGCTGGGCTGGAAGAGGGGAGCGGGGTGTCTCCATGACTCGGGCCCCCTTGGAAGGAAGTGGCAGTGGCAGAGGCAGGGGCGGGAAGCAGGCAGAGGCAGAGGCGGGGGTGGCGGCGGAGGCAGCAGCTGTGGCGGTGGCCCGGGACTCCCCCAGCAGCAGGCAGGATCTTCAATACTGAAGGTCTCTGCATAAACCCCCTGAGGGAGCTGAGCCTGGAAGACTGCCCTGCCCCACCCTGCTCCATTACTGAAGGTCTCTGCATAAACCCCCTGAGGGAGCTGAGCCTGGGAGGCAGCCCTGCCCCCACCCCAGCACCAGAACTAAAGCTCACATTGATTTAGGGTTAGGGTTAGGGTTAGTAGAAAGCCCATTGGAATCTCAGACCCCAAGCACTAGCTGGGCGGATCTGGGGGGGGGGGACAGAAATCTTAGACCTCAAGTAACTGGCTGGGAAAATGCCTAGAAAAGGGAAGAAAAATAAGACTATAGAGAGTTTTTTCGAACAGATGCAAATGATCCCGACTTTCGGATCTGACGATGACAAGGACATATTCTTGCCATCAGGGAAAGACATGGAGGGCGGAGCCTCTGTACCCCAGGCATCCCAGGGGGATGTCAGGTGGGCTTAGGCCTTGGAAGAGCTCAAAAACGATTTTGAAAAGCAAGTTTGGTGGAGGAAAAACTGGGAAGAGAAATGAGAGAGATGCAAGAAAAGTATGAAAAACGGGTCAATACCTTGGTAAAGGAGACCGAAAAAAATGCTGAAGAAAATAACACCTTGAAAAACAGGCTCAGTCAATTGGCAAAAGAGGTTCAAAAAGCCAATGAGGAGAAGAATGCTTTCAAAAGCAGAATTAGCCAAATGGAAAAAGAGGTTCAAAACCATACTGAAGAGAATAGTTCTCTCAAAATTAGAATGGAACAGATGGAGGTTAATGACTTTCTGAGAAACCAAGAAATCACAAAACAAAACCAAAAGAATGAAAAAATGGAAGAGAATGTGAAATATCTCATGGGAAAAACAACTGACCTGGAAAATAGATCAGGGGGGAGAATTTAAAAATTATGAGACTACCTGAAAGTCATGATCAAAAAAAGAGCCTAGATATCATCTTCCATGAAATTATCAAGGAAAACTACCCTGACATTGTACAACCACAGGGCAAAATAAGTATTGAAAGAATCCATCGATCACCACCTAAAAGACATCCAAAAAGAGAAACTCCTAGGAACATTGTGGCTAAATTCGAGAATTCCATGGTCAAGGAGAACATATTGCAAGCAGCTAGAAAGAAACAATTCCAGTATTGTGGAAATAAAATCAGGATAACTCAAGATCTAGCAGCTTCTACATTAAAGGATCAAAGGTCATGGAATAAGATATTCCAGAAGTCAAAGGAACTAGGACTCAAACCAAGAATCACCTACCCAGCTAAACTGAGTATAATACTTCAGGGGAAAATATGGTCTTTCAATGAAACAGAGGACTTTCAAGCATTCTTGATGAAAAGACCAGGGCTGATAAGAAAATTTGGCTTCCAAAGACAAGAATGAGAAGAAACATGAAAAAATAAACAGCAAAGAGATGTCTTAAGGGACTCACCAGAAGTGAACTGTTTACATTCCTACATGGAAAGACAATATTTGTAACTCTTAAAACTTTTCAGTATCTGGGTAGTTGGTGGGTCCATACTCACACATGTACATGCATGCATGCACACACACATACACACATGCACACACATACAGAGACAGAGAGCACAGATTGAATTGAATAGGATGGGACCATATCTTAAAAGAAATTAAGGTAAATGGTGAGAGAGAAATGTAGTGGGAGGAAAGAGGGTGAAATTGAATGGGGTAATTATATGTCATTTAAGAGACAAGTAGAAGACTTTTTAGTGGAGGGAAAAAGAGGAGAGCTGAGAAAAAAAGAAGTGTACCCTCATCACATTTGACTAAAGGAAGGAATAAAATGCACACTCATTTTGGTATGAAAACCTCTCTTACAGTATAGGAAAGTTGGGGAGAAGGAGATAAGCAAGGCGGCGAGGATGATGGAAGGGAGGGCAAGGGGAGGAGGGAGCAATTTGAAGTCAACACTTGGAGAGGGACAGGATCAAAAGACAGAAGAGAAACAATGAGGGGCAGAATAGGATGGAGGGTAATTCAGTTAGTCTTACACAATACGACAATCAGGGAAGTCATTTGCAAAACTACACAGATATGGCCTATATTGAATTGCCTGCCTTCCCAAAGGGAATGGGTGGGGAGGGAGGGATAGGGGGAATTTGGAACTCAAAGTTTTAGGAACAACTGTTTAGTATTGTTGTTGCTACCAGGAAAGAAGACATACAGTTAATGAGGAATAGAAAGTCATCTGGCCCTACAGGAGAAAAGAGAAAATGGAGATAAGAGAAAGGAGGGATGACAGAAGAGAGGGCAGATTGGAGATAGGGAAAATTAGATTGCTTGGGGTATTGGGGTGGGGGAGGGGAGAAAAAGGGAGAAAATTTGGAACCCAAAATTTTGTGAAAATGAATGTAAAAATGCTAAATAAGTAAGTAAATAAATAAATGAATAGATGGATAGATAGATACATAGATAGATAGATAGATAGATAGATAGATAGATAGATAGATAGATAGATAGATAGATAAAAAGAAAAGAAAGTACTTATTCTGCCCTCTGGTTCCAGAATATCAGGGCAGTTTTCCTTGATAATTTCATGACAGATGATGTCTAGGCTCCTTTTTTGGTCATGATTTTCAGGTAGTCCCAAAATTTTTAAGTTGTCTCTCCTGGATCTATTTTCCAGGTCAGTTGTTTTTCCAGTGAGATACTTCACATTCTCCTCCATTTTTTCATTCTTCTGGTTTTGTTTTGTCATTTTTTGATTTCTCAGAAAGTCATTAGACTCCATCTGTTCCATTCTAATTTTGAGAGAACTATTTTCTTCAGTGAGCTTTTGAACCTCTTTTTCTATTTGGCTAATTCTGCTTTTCAAAGCATTCTTCTCCTCATTGGCTTTTTGAACCTCTTTTGCCAATTGAGTGAGCCTATTTTTCACGGTGTTATTTTCTTCAGCATATTTTTGGGTCTCCTTTGCCAATGTATTGACCCGTTTTTCATGTTTTTCTTGCATTTCTCTCATTTCTCTTCCCAGTTTTTCCTCCACCTGTCTAACTTAATTTTCAAAATCCTTTTTGAGCTCTTCGATGGCCTGAGCCCACCAGACTTCCACCTGGAATGTCTTGGATACAGAGGCCCCGACCTCCACCTCTTTTCCTGATGGCAAGCATTGTACTTCCCCGTCACACATGAAAGGAGGAAGTAATATCTGTTCCCCAAGAAAGTAGCTTTCTATAGTCTTATTTTTCTTCCCTTTTCTGGGCATTTTCCCAGCCAGTTACTTGACTTCTGAGATTCCTCTGCACCCCTGCCTAGATCTGCCCAGCTAGTGCTTGGGGTCTGAGATTCAAATGCTGCTCCCCAGCCTCAGGGCTTTCCGCAGTGGGCGCGCTGCTATTCAATGTGAACTTAAGTTCTGGTGCTTGGGTGGGCACAGGGCTGCCTCCCAGGTTCAGTTCCCTCAGGGCCTTTATGCAGAGATATTCAGTAATGGCCCTGAGCTCCTGTCTGCTCCAGGAGTTCCAGGCTGCCTCTGCCTCAGCCGCTGCCTCTGCCGCTCCCTCCCAAGGGGGCTTGAGTCACGGAGACACCCCGCTCCCCTTTAGGCCAGCCCAGAAGTCTCTCTCACTGACCTGGAGGGCCTGTGGATGGAGGGACCTTCGTGGCTACCGGAGGTTCCGTCCCTGAAGCCTGCTCGGATCTGCTCCTCTCAGCCATGTGGCCAGGGCCTTGCAGTGGTGGGCCCCTCTGTCCAGTGTGCGATGGACCTTTGAGGTCGGTTTTTCAGGGCTCTCAGGAACGGAAATCTCCTCTACTGCGTTTCTGCGTGGCTTTCTCTGCTCCAGAATTTGTGGGGAGTTCTTTTTACAGGAAATTTATGGGCTGTGGATTCGGAGGTAGCATACCTGAGTCTTTCTACGCTGCCATCTTGGCTCCTCCCCACCTAATTTTCTATAGGCAGCAGGAGACCAGTGGTTCTCTGAAGAATCAAGGGAAAAGGGGGCAGAGGACAAAGTTTACATATCATGCCTTTTGCCAGCCTTTCACCCTCCCAACAAAGGAGCTGTCATGCCTATAAGGTAAGAGAGGGGTAGGAAAAGAATGTGTTCAGTGATTCCATTGTTAGGCACCCGAAGGTTCTGGACCTCTCACCTTTCATACCCAGAGTAGCTGGCATCTCCCCAGGCTTACTATCCTTAGGTGTTAATCCTCAGCAAGTCAAGAAGTATGACAGCACATAACTAAGAGTACAAATGGGTTTGGGTTGTATGTAGAAAAGCGGACCAGCTGGATGCCAGCAAAAAGTTCAAATAAATAGAGCTATCTACCAGTGAGAAAGGCTATTTCCTGTGACCTTAGGGGCTGTGTTGGATATAAAGCCTTCTCTCCAGGGGCTAATAGCCCAGCAGGAGAGGAAAGATATGGGTACATGGAACAATTACTGTGCCCACTGCTGGCTTTGTCAGCTTAATGTGAGAGAATGACCACTACTGCTGTAGCAATAGATGGTAAGAGGTCAATGCCACACACCAGTGCCTTCAAATGGCTTCTCTAGCTAACTGCTTTTCCAATAGTAAAAAGAATCATTGTTTCAACAAGATCTAATAACAGAATCCATAAACGCTATTGACAATAAGTGGTGTGAGTAGTGAGGATTTCAAACCTGATGGCAAGGCCAGATGGAAAAGGTTTTTTGGTCCTGGCAGCAAGGGTTACTTTCAGTGACCCACCATGAATACCATGTAAAGAGACATTGATTCAAGCTATGTCATAAGCTGCCCTGGAAGCAGTCTGAGAGTGTCCTAGCTCTCCTATCCTAAAAACTACAGGGAGAAACTTGGAGCTGCAGAAACATCTAATGAGAGTCTACAGTTGATTGACATCACACCTACCTGGGTCACAAAAAAGTTGAGTGCTGGTATGTTTGGATTTTTGTCTTTGTTTTAGTCAAGAGAACACTAAGTTAGAGAAAGTATCACCTACTCAATTCTTCCACAAATATTTTTCAGAACACTGAGCCCATAGTTATGCTTTGTGATTTAAATATACCTCCACCAGTCCCTACCGTGATGATAGAAAATGGCATTACATGTAATCCTGACCCATGTGGTAGAAACAATGAGATTACTCAGACCCCCTCGAGTTCCCTGTTCTCTCACTCCCTCCAATTATGAAGAGGTGCAGAGACTACACAGTCAGACTCCTACAGTCACTTCAGAGAGAGAAAATAAAATTAAATTGTGTTCCCATCCTTGTGTTAAGTAGAGTCGCAGTTACATTTCTCCATTAATATAATAAAGAGAAAGGCAGACAAAAGAGCAGTTTCCTTTATGAAATATTCTTGCCAACAACCACTGCAGCATTCCAATCAGGAAAACAGAAACGAAATGTAGATCCAGAAGAAAATGTGCATTGACCTGGTTTCCCTGGAGAACTTCAATTTCCCTGATTGGGGACTGGTTTCTGCAGCCTGAGGAAATAAGGAAAAGGGGAATCCGTATGCACAAGTGTAAATTTCGAGGTATACGTGTGGCTCTGAACCAACATACACACCATAAACCAAGATGAAAAGGATGGGCGTATTCCATTAAAAAATAGAAACTGAAGCAAGCTACACTTCTTAAATACATCAGAAGAAAGGCTGTTGCCTTAGGCAAAGACACTAAAGTGGATCCAAGGAGGAAAGTTACTCCAAAAAAATGGAAAAATTGGTTGGCAATTATGAAGAGGCCCAAATGCTTTATTCTCTTCTCTCTTCCATAGTCTCAAAGCCAATATCCAAGAATGACTACTTCCTCTGAGTTTGTTTCAATTACAGTTTTATTTATTCAATTACAGTAGCATTTATTTATTTAGCTTTGCATCACAGGCACGTGATGCCTCTACAAGTCACCTAGCGAGCTTTCCCTACTAACAAAGAAATATTATTGGGCAAACATACGTGAGGTGGTGGCCTCATCTATTAGGGAATGCAACATCTACCACCCCTATTACCCCACCTCTCCAAGCAATAGAAGGAGGTTCGTTTCTTTAAGTCTCCTCCCAGCAAGACTGATCATTACAATTAGAGCATTCAATTTCATTTTAGTGTTCTTTCTATCTGCATTCCTGTCAACATTGTGTGTGTGTGTGTGTGTTGTATTCCTGATTTTGCTTATGTCCCTCAGTATTAGTTCATCCATATCTTTCCGTGTTTCTCTGAATTCCTCATAATCTTTCTTATGGTATAGTAATTCCATTACATTCCTACCTCACTGTTTAACCATCCCTGCTCCCCACAATTGGAACATAGCCACTGTTTCTCATTCTTTGCTCCTACAAAAAGCATTGCTACTATGATTTTGTGTATGAGGTAATTTTCTCTCAGTCTTTGACCTCCTTGAATTAGGTGCCCAGTGCCAGGATCTGTGGATCAAAGGGTGTGAACGGTGTAGTGAATTCTTTCACATAATTCCAATTTCCTTCTCCATTTTTTATAGAAGAGATACACAATGCTTCAGTTTCTCTCCCTTAGGCTCTGGTTATATTACAGCAAATCATCTTTTTGTCAGGGAGAAGAGCAATGCCTTGCCTTGGTGTTCAGGCCACTTTCTTCATCTTTCCTCTACTTTTTTCCATCTTAAACAAAGATTGTCTTTAACATCATTGTCCTATGAGATGACACCCATTCTGTCATTTGGTCAAACTAGCAGTGGCAGTGCCTGAGTGATGTTGCTTGTGTTGTGTATGGAAAGCAGACTCCTATTACCCATTTGGAAAAGAATGGCAGTAGCCTGACCTCTTAGCCCTTATGCAGTTAATGCCACAAGACACTTTGCCAAATGGGGGAAATCCACTTGTGAGTACAGCTGGGTAATATCTTGGCAATCTATTAATAACTCTTCATTATTCAGTGACACTACTGATACAGAGGGCAAGACAATTGGAGAAACAAATGGAATATTTTCCAACTTGTGCAGTCAGTGGAGAACCACTGGTGCAGTTGGAATTAATGAGAGCATTCTGGGCTTGCCAAGGTGAACCAACACATTCCAAGTGAGCTCTAGCAATTGCAACTTATTAGTTGTAATAGTAATCAGGTCTCTGTAGCTTAGTGATAGGTCCACCCACAGGCCAGTCACTGTGCTAAGGACTGATGAAAATTAAGCAAGTCATTTTCTAGGATCAGAGAATCATATTTAAAGCTGGAAAGGACTCAAAAATCTCTTGGAAACTGAAGCCCATCAAGGTTCAGTGCCTATCACAGGATCACACGGAGTAACTGGCATAGCTTATATCTGCAATCAGGTCCTCTGTCTCCAAATCAATCACTCTAGTTCACTCCTTAATACCACTGATATCACTGAGCCACAAGCTGAGAGTCCAGTTAGTTTGGATGTTGTAACAATGGAGGTGACTCAGCCATTGAGCAATTCAACAGATAAATGGCATTTTGTCCTTTAAGAACTAAAAGCAACTGGTCTATCAGGCCTCTCTTGGAGTCTACATCTACCCGTACCCATCATTCTTCAAAGTGACTTCTGGTTTCCTCTGCTTGTTAGGATCATCAATGCGGACCTGTATCTGCTTTGTGATCTCAACTTCTCCTTCCCTGCAGCTGAGGTTCATCTCTGAGAAGTCCACCTCTCAGGTCTCTCTACTGCTCCTAGAAAAGCTCAATCTAAGCCTAGCTCCAGCCCCTTGGCTCTTGTCACCATGATTAAAACAGCCAGAGGCCTAGTAAATGGATGAAGAACCAGAAAGATGGACATCTCCCATCTCTTCCTTGATGGATTCCTTGCATGGTTCACTTAAGTAAAGATGTATAACTTTGAGTTGTTGACTTTGTGCAACTCTGCCTCACTTCAATTCAATCCACGCACAAGTCATCACCCCTGATATCATTGGTCCCCTCCAAAAATGAAGGAAAAACAATGACAACACCAACTTTCGCCTTTGGAAAGCCATTCAATTCTGTAGATAGAAACGCTTGGTAATGCTTTCCTTAACGGCCAGGTGCCATATAGTAAAGGTGGATGAGACATTATTTACACACACCCCCAGATTCTGGACCAGGCCCCCTCAAAGATACTCTGAATTCATTTACTTTTCTAGGATCAAAGCTATTGATCTCATTTATTTCTCAGCTCAACTGTTCCAGTCTGGAATCTACCCATTCTGCTAGGTACCTCTTTGTAGGTTGTCAATATTACTAATGTGAATAGAGTTTAGTTACAAAAGAAACCGTATAGACCCTTAAAAGTAATCCAAGCAAGAGCAGGTGTGACTTTTCTCAGTACTCTAAACAGGTATCTTGGCAACAGCTTTAATGAATGAGAAGTGCTGATGAAACAACCAATGCCCTCATTAAAACTTGTACTAGATATAGTAGAATGGTGATTAGGATTCATTGCCCATTTTCTGCTTTGTAACACCTCTGAATGGAAGCTTTTTAGATGACTTGCTTACAGAGAGGAGGAATGGAGAGATTTCAGTCAAATGATAAGTAGCCCAAGGAAGTACTGTATTATTTATTTTCTCAGTTTTTAAAAATACTATTTAAAAAAAGAACATTTTTCCCTAGGTGATTCTAATCTGTGTCCATTTGTCCTCTACTAAATTGACTTCCTTATCAGTTTTTTAACCAGTATCAAAAATCTTTGGCTTTTATCCACTTGGACTAATTCCAATGAATGGGGAACATGAGTTCCACATAAATTCTATCCATGCATATACAAAGGTCTTTGGAAAGAAAATCTACAGTTCACTGAAGCAGACATCTTCCTAACATCATCACCACTGCCAATTCCTTTTTAAAGTGTATTGAGCTCAGAGTGAACAAGAACTAAGAAAGAGTAATAGCAGAGTTCTCAAGAAACTTCATTCTCTATTTCCTGGATGGCCACATCTTGAACTTATAAAGATGGCTGCTGTTCACTCTTTGGGGCACAGATTTGCCCTGTGAGGTTCCCAAAGGCAACTTGCAAGGTTTTCCACCTTTATTTGCATTCATTTGGTGGCCCTCCTAGGGACGAGTCTGAATCAACTGACATAGGGGAAGCTTGATTACAATGGTTTGAGTAGGGAATGGACAGTATGGAGATAGGAGCAGCAGGTTTCGTCTCGCTGCTTTCTCTATTTTCCAGGAAGTAAGGATCCAGTGCAAACGTTTTAGCTTTGCATCAGGGTCCTTTGACTTTCTGAAGCCCCAGCTGACAAAGTAGGAAAGATTGTGCATGTCAAGAAACCCTGATGAGGCAAACATCTTATCTCATCACCCAAAATGATAACCAGTCAAATAATGGAGTAAAGGAATTCCACTGTGCTCCTGAACTCCAAGGGAGCAAAGAATGAGTTGGAGAGTCTAGATCAAGGAATCAACTAATTCATCTCATAATGATACTAGGTCTGAGGGTTGGGTGTGTTCACAACTTTGAATATTTCCTGGCTAGTGAAGGTCACAGAAATAGGTTGTCTTTGGCCTGGAGTCCTAATCTAGATTCATCCTACAGTGGATCATAGTACTCCATCATGAAAGAGATGATGGAAGCAGCCAGATCAGAAGCAACTAGAAGAGATAGCAAGATGGGCTTGTAGTCAGAAAGATCTGACTTCAAATCTAGCCTCAGATACTTATTACTCTTGTATGACCCTGAGCACCTGTGTGCCTCAGTTTCCTCATTGGTATAATGGGGATAATAGTAGCACTAACCTCCTAGGATTATTGTGAGGATAAAATGAGATAATATTTGTAAAATATTTAGCATCGTAGCTGGCACACAGTAGGCACTTAATAAATGCATTTTCCTTCCTCCCTTCTTTCCTTGCTTCCTTTCTGGCCTGTCAAACACCTG
>JAJHZJ010000438.1:4913804-4976138 GCA_023548195.1 Bettongia penicillata ogilbyi
GTATGTCAGTGTTCCCAGCTTTGTGCCATCTTCAGATCTGATGAATATGCTATCTATAGCTTTAGCCAAGTCATTGATAAAAATATTAAACAGCACAAAGTCAAGCACATATCTCCACAGCACTGCACTAAAAGCTTCTCTCCAAGTTCATGTGAAACCACTACTGACTGTTCTTTTGTGAGTAGGACAGTTCTGAAGCCATCAATTTGTACCACTGTGTAGCCCAGATCTCTGCATCTTTTCCACAAGAACAGTATGAGAATCTGTAAAATCTTTCACTGCATTCTAGCTAAACTCTATCTCTAATATTCTTGTGATGTAACACTTTAGCCATCCGGTCAAAAAAGAAAATGAAACTATTCGCGCATGAATTAGTCTTGATGTAGCCAACATCAATTCATTTTGCTAGATGTTCACCAATCATGTATTTAATAGCATGTTCTAAAGTTTTGCTAGGACTCAAAGTCAAGCTCACCGGCCTAGATTTGAAAATCTACTATTCTCCACTCCCCTCCGTCATGTTTATCCCACCAACTATCCAACTATCCTTCAACTAGCCAACTACTGGGGAAAACAGTATCACTCTTTTGGTGCCATATTTAGTGCATAAATACCTAATGTTAGGAAGCTTATAATCCAGATATAGTCAGGACCAAAATTGGAAGGGGTGAAAACCTCACCATAGAATTTTGAGGCATTTTAAATGGAGTCAAAGAGCATTTTTATTGGCCTTGTGATTTCATTGATACAAAGAAATCTCAAATGAGTAAGTTCCCTATAGCAATGTAGACTGGGTACCTTCTCTGAAACTTTCAGGCTTAGAGAGTTGCCTAGAGCAGTGTGGATTCAAGAGGGTCATAGAGTCAGTATGTGTCAGAGGCAGGACCTGAATCCTTATCATGATAGCCAGCACTTACATAGAGCTTTGCAATTGGCAAAGCATTGTACACATATTACCAATTAATCCTTGAACCTAGATCTTTCAGATGCCTAGGTCATTTTTTTTTCTACCTTTCCATAGATTCCCTTCACTCAATGAACAGTTATGAAACATCTAAAACAGACAGAGCCTTGTAATAACCCTCTGATCCTAGGAAGTGATTATGTGTGTGTTGCTAATCATGAACTCTGGTGGCATTTATCAGGAGGAGAGGGCACACCAAAAAGAACTTTTAAGGTCCATTTCCCTTCATGGCCATCATAGGTCAAGGTAGTTGGTCTTTAAGGTATGATGTAAGGATAAGTTTTGCAGTCAGCTCTAGGACCCACGCTGTGATTGGAGGAACAGGCCTCTAATACTGCCAACTTGGTAAATGGCTAGTTTTATTATTTTATTATACACCTCGAAACAAGACCTTAAATTGACACAATAAATCCATAAAAAATAAAATATTTTTTAAAGCTAAGATCAATTTGCTAATTAGTTCCAAACTACTAAATTAAGGAAATTTTTCCTACATTCTTTTTTATAGATTCCAAAGCTCAGTAGTTCTGTTATCTCACAGTACTGATATGAATGATAACAAGAATAATGGCTAATATTTATATAGTGCTTACTACGTGCCAGGCACTGTGCTAACTGCTTTACAAACATTATCTCACTGGATCCTCACAATGGCCCTGGGAGGTAGGTGCTATTTTGATCCCCACTTTACCACTGAGGAAAATGAGATTGACAAAGGTGAAGTGACTTGCCCACGGTCACAGAGCCAGTAAGTGTTTGAGGTTAGGTTTGAACTCAAGTCTTCCTGGCTCCAGACCTAGTGCTCTGTCCCTCGTGCCTGGAGCCGCATGATTTGAAGAAATCAATCTGTCAGCAAGGATTTATTATTATTAATCATTTACTCTGTATCAAGCCCTGAGAATACAAAGAGAAAAATTAAGCCTCAAGAACCTTGCATTCTGTTAGAAGAAATAATAAGCAAATACCATCTTTATATCTATATGGATGTACACATAGGGCGTTTGAAGTGGAGGACATGAACAGCTGGGGCAATAGACTCCACCTCATGTAGAAGGTGACAGTCTGAGCTGAGTTTTGAAGGGAGGAACAGATTCAATACGGTTGATGAGAGAAGAGGGCTAGCGGGTGCCCTGTGCAAAAGCACGGAGATGGGAGATGCTGAGCTGCATAATATATGAAAAGTGGTATTATGTAATAAACCAGAAGACATTGGAGTCAGATTGCCAAGTGCTTTCAAGGTCCCAAAAAAGGAGTCTTTAATTGATCCTAAATGTAATAGGGAGCAAGATGGTCAGATATGGACTGGAGGAGTACCACTTTGGCAACTGTGCAGAGCCTGTATTGAAAGAGGCTACAGAGTTGAGGAAGTGAGACCCATTAGACACCTACTACAATAAACCAAGCAAGAGATAAAGAGGGCCTCAATGAGGTTACTGGCTGTTACCGGAAAGGAAAGGAAAGGAAAGGTATGAGAGACACTGTAAACCTCAGTGACAAGGCTTGTCAACTGGCCAGCTGGACAGGTGAGGGTAATCAAGGAGTGGAAGAAGACTCAGTTTCTCCAGTAATATGCTGACTCATTAGTTACCAGACAAGGATTTGACACTTGAAGTCCAACAGTTAAATTAGTATTTACTGGTGATTCCTAGCCCCACTCCACCAGCTCTATTTTGCACTTCCGTTTCTTACCCAGATAAATGCCTTTACAGAGCGATGATGAGCTATTGATTAAATTCAACACATACTATAACATTCTTTATGGCTAACTGATTTGAAATTATTATTATTTTTATTTCTCTGATAAAATAGAAGGTAAACTAGTGATACAAATGGAGTTGACAAATAACCACAATTAAGTGGGCTCACATATTTGCATGCCATCACATCAGTAATAAGCCAGGGAATGCAATCTGGGAAAAAAGATGTGATTACTTAACCTGTTACATTTCCAGTCCAATTTACATCAATAGCATGCCCTGCATATTGTGAGGGCCCATCTAGTATAAATACTTAATGAAGAAATAAGCCTGCCAAAGGAATAAGTGCACATTATGCATTAGATGCACACACATATATTCAATGGCTCTTCACTGAGCAGGGTTGGCAGAAAGGGTGTTTTAAGCTACTTTTAACAGCCAGCTTAAGGAATTCTTTGTTCTAGGTCTGTCAGTGACACTGCACTTTAAGCGTGTCAATATACAAAAAAATGACAAGGAATGAAAGTATAAACATTTTAGTCATCTTCCTTTCCCCATGAAGATAACCAGATGAGAGAGAAGGGAGTAGTATCTACTATAAGAGATGGCACAGCTACTCAGAGGCAGAAGAGTCAGGAAACTCTGTAGTCCAATGGAAAGTATCCTAGGATGAAAGCAAGATGGCAGAGTAGGAGGAAGTATTAGAGTCTAGCTTTCTCTCCTGCCCCACACTACAGAATGTTCTAGATAGAATCGTTATTGGGGAAAGTCAAGAAGTCACAATGAATCATATTTCCAGCCCAGAGTGGCTTAGGGAGATGGAAAGAGATGTCAATGGACACTGGGCACCCAGGGATGGAAAAAGGGCCAAGACAGACCACTAGAAAAGGAAGAGAGCCCGAAGGATTCCTGAATTAGTGTTGAGTGCAACTGGTACCATCTGGAAGTTCTGTTGTCCACTACCCAGTTCTGGGTCATGGATCCAAGGCGGAGAGAAATAATTGTGAGTGATGGACCTAGCTGTGACTGACAATGAATGAATTTGGGGAAGTCCATGATAGCTATGGGTATGGCTCTGAGCCCAGGAGCTGAAAGCATCAAAGAGGAACTGGCAGTTCTATTTGTCTCAATATGCAGAGCCTCCCAAAGGACCAAGAGTGACTGAGTTCAGCAGCAGGGTACTGGAAGTCACAACTAAAAATAATCTGATAGACCCAAACCTCAGTCAGGAAGGTTGTGAACAGACCGTCCTCTGTCACATCACCTTGGGTGCACTGAAAGCTTGCAGGCCTCCAGTGGGAGCTGGGAAAGCAGCAGAAGAACATAACTAGAACATAATTAAGAAGAACAAAATAGAATAAGAGGCCAGATATTCCACTCCACTCCCACCAGAAGTGTGCAGAGCCCAGCACTCAAATAAAGTACAAATTCAGGAAGTGGGCTGGATGAATGAGAAAAAATCCATGTGTAAAGAGCTATTATAGGAACAGGAAAGAGTAAGACACAAATGTAGAAAAAGAAAATGATTCAAAAACATTCACAAGCAAATTCTCAAAGAAAAATGCAGCAGGGTTATAAACCAAATAAGACTAAGAGAAGGTAAAACAATTGTTAAAGAAGGAACTAAACTAAAAATTGGTTAAATGGAAACTAAAGACTCCATGAGACATCAAAAAATAGTAAGACAAAGTCAAGAGATTGAAAAAATATAAGAAAATGTGAAATAGTCCATGGGAAAAATAGATCAAGGATAAATAGTTTAAGAATCATTGGATAAATGAAAAGCACAAACAAAACATGTATTACAGACATCATATTTCAAAAAATCACAAACCCAGAGACTATATAAAAACAATTACAAAGCAATTTTTCACACAAAATAAAGACAGATCTGAACAACTGGAGAAATATTAATTGTTTTTGGGTAGGCTAACAAAATATAATCAAAATGACAATTCTACCTAAGTCAATTTACAGTGCCAAAACAATCCAACCACCAAAGAATTATTTTATAGAGTTAGAAAAAAACAATAACAAAATTCATCTGGAAGAACAAAAGACCAAGAATAAGGGAAACAATATAAAAACATGAAGAGGGTAGCAGTTCCAGATTTCTGATTATATTATGAAGGAGTAATCACTCAAACAGTCTGGGGCTGGCTAAGAAATAGAGTGGTGGATCAGTGGAATAGGGTAAATATACAATATACAGTACTGATTATAATAATCTAGTGTCTAATAAATTAAAAGGTCTAATATTTTGGGGTAAAAAACTCATCATTTGACAAAAATTTCTAGGAAAACTGGAAAAGGGTTTGACAGGAAATAGGCATAGATTAACATTTCACACTGTATACCAACATAAGGTCAAAATGGATAAATATTTTAGACATAAAGGGTGATATAAGCAAATTCTCTATGGAGAGGGGAAGAGTTATGATAAAAGAAGAGGCAGAGAGGATCTTGGGAAGTAAAATGGGTAATTTTGATTACATCCAATTAAAAAGCTTTTGCGCAAACAAATTGGCATGGTCAAAATTAGAAGGAAAACAGGAAACTGAGGAAAATGTGCAGCAGCTTTCTCTCATTTCTCAAACATGAATATGGAATTGATCCACATTTACAAAAATAAGTGCTATTCCCCAGTTGATAAATACTCAAAGGATATGAATAGGTGGTTTTCAATAGAAGAAATCAAAACTGTACAAAAAATCAAAACTGTCCATAGTCATATGAGAAAAATGCATGAAATCATTACTGATTAGAGACATGCAAATTAAAACAACTCTGAGGTACAACCTCACATCTTTTAAATTGGCTAACATGACAGACAAATGCTGGAGGAGATGTAGAAATATTGAGATATTTATGCACTCTTAGTGTAGTTGTAAACTAGACCAACCATTCTGGAGAACAATTCAGAGCTATACCCAAAAGACTATAAAACTGTGCATAGTCTTTGACTCAGCAACACCACTACCAGGTCCATATGCCAAAGAGATCAAAGAAGAGTGTAAAGGACCTATTTGTACAAAAAATATTTATAGCAACACTTTTTGTGGTGGCAAAGAATTGGAAATTGAGAACATGCCTATCAATTGGGGAATGGATAAACAAATTGCAGCATATGATTCTGATGAAATACTACTGTACTCTAAGAAATGATAACCAGGATGGTTTCAAAATCCTGGGAAGATTTACATGAACTGATGCAAAGTGAGCAAAGTGATGCAAAGTGATGAAGTGAGGAGAATCAGGAAGTGGAAGGGAGAGAATTTGGAGCTCAAAATGTTAAAAATGAATGTTAAAAATCTTTTTACATGTAGTTGGGAAATTTTTAAGAAAATAAGTAAAAATACATTTAAAAAAAAGAAATTGAGCAAGGCATAAATGAACTCCCAAACAAAACAAAAACCGTTATAAACTGTTTGAAAAAGTAGGGAAAGAAGAGGCCTTACCAAATTCCTTCTATAATACAAGTATGATCTAAACCAGAGAGAGTTAAAGTAGAGAAAGAAAATTAAGCTATTTCCCTAATGAATATTGATGGAAAAATTTCAAGCAAAACAAAAGCAAGGAAATTACAGGAAATTATTCACCAAAGATCACATATTATGACCAGATTGGTGTTGTACCAGGAAAGTAGTTGTGGTTCCATTGTCATATTAATAACAAAGCCAAAACCAACAAAACCATATGAGTGATATATAATAGGCCCAGAAAGAGCTTTTGATAATACACATTTCCCTTGTTAGAAAACAAGGGAATAAGTGGAGCTTTTATTAAAATAATAAGTAGTTTCTATCAAAATCCAAGAGAAAGAATTGTCTTTAATGGAGATAAATCTTCTGATTTTTCTTTCCAATAAGATTGGGGATGAAGTAAGGATGTCTATTATCATCATTACTATTCACAATCACACTAGAAAGCTTAGCTACAGCAATAAGAGAAGTAAAAGAAATAAAAGTAATTAGTATAGGCAAAGAAGAAGCAAAACTATCACTTTTTACAGATGACATTATGATTTACTCAGAGAACTCAAGAGAGCCAACTCAAAAATTAATCAAAACACATAACAACTTCACCAAAGTTGCAAGATATAAAATAAATCTACACAAGTCATGAGCACTTCTGTATGTTAAAAATAGAAGCCAATAGGAGATAAAGACATTCCATTTAAAATAACTGTAGACAATATAAAATACCTGAGAGTCTACCTGCCAAGACATATATAGGAATTATATGAACACAATTACTAACCACTCTTTACACAAATAAAGATATGTCAAAATAATTGGAGAAATATGAGTTGCTTATGGATGGGCTGAGTTACTATAATAAAATAACAATCTTACCTAAATTAATTTACTTGTTCAATACATTACCAATAAAATTACCAAAGAATTACTTTATAGGGATAGAAAAAATAGTAACAAATTTTATGTGGTGGAACAAGAGGTCAAGAATACCAAAAGAATCACTGAAAAAAATGTGAGGGAATGGAGCCTAGCAGTACCAGATTTCAAACTGTACTATAAAGTTATAATCATCAAAACAATTTGGTACTTGGCAAGAAATAGAGTAGTTGGTCAGTGGAAAAAATTAGGTACACAATACACAAAAGCAAATGAGCACAGTAACCTCTTGTTTGATAAACCCAACAATATCAGCTATTGGGGTAAGAACTCATTATTCAGCAGAAACTCTTGGAAAGACTGGAAAGTAGTCTGGCAGAAACTAGGTGTAGATCAGCATCTCATAACATATACTAAGATAAGCTCAAAATGGGAACATAGTCTAAACAGAAGATTGACATTATAAGTACATTAGTGGAGCATAGAAGAAATTATCTGTCACATGTATGGATGGGGAAGAATTCATAATTAACGAAGAGATAAAGAGGTTACAAGGGTAAAAATGGTTAATTTTATGACATTAAGAGTTCAGACAAAAAAATCAATGTAGCTAAAATTAGAAGAAAAACAGGAAACTGGGAAAACTTTTTGTAACACAGTTCTCTGATAAAGGTCTCATTTCTAAGATGTATAAAGAACTGAGTCATTCACAAAATACGTACCATCACCCCATTGAAAAATAGTCAAAGGATATCAATAGGTGGCTTTCAGAAGAGGAAAAAAAACAACAAGAGAAGCTATCAACAATGGAAAGAAATTCTCTCAATCACCAATTCCAAAAGACTAATGATGAAACATGCTATCTCCCTCCAGATAGGAAACAGATGGACTCACAGTACAGAATGAAGCATATTTTCTTGTCTTTTTTCCTTCTTTCCTTCCTTTCTATCTCTTAACACGGTTAATGTGGAAATTTGTTTTGCAAGTGAGGTAGGGAATTTAGAACTAAAAATAAAATAAAATTGAGGTTTTTTTTAAAAAAAGAAAATGTTCTAGATCTTAAGGCAAAAGACCTTTGTTTGAATTCTGGTTCTATCACTTGTGACTGGTGTCACCTTAGTCTAGTCACTTCCCTTCCTAAGGGCCTTAGTCTCCTTATGTGTAAAACTAAGAGTTTGCAGTAGATGACTTCTAAGATTCCTTCCAGCTCTAAAATTACGTTCCTATGATTCTTGGCTCAACTGGAGCAGGAGGAGCAGGCTTAAGGGCCTTCTCAAATTAAGATGAAATATCTCTAAGCTCAGTTTAAATTTTCTCTAACCTCCGCAAGGCTTCTCCCTCAAGTTGGGGTATTGTAGATTGTCATTCACTGATGAGTAGATCACTTGGTTCTGGCATTTGGCTCAAATTAAGTATATTGTCTCATCATGAGAATTTGTTTAAACATTTATTAAGTGTTCACTATATGCCTACTATATTAAGTACTTTATAAATGTTATCTCATTTAATTCTCACAACAGCCTTGGGAAGTAGATGCTATTATGATTCCCATTTTACAGCTGAGGAAACTGGAGTGACCAAGAGGTTAATGACTTGCCCCCAAGGTTATACAGCTAGGAAGTGACTGAGGTCAAATGTGCAATCGGGAGTTCCTGACTCTAGGAACAGAGATCTAGCTTCTCCATCACCTAACTTGCCTGTTAGTTGTCAGACAACAGAGAGGCACATAATGTGTGTCAGTAGACAGAAATGCATTCCCATCCAAGAAAAATCAGGTTAAAGAACAGAGATGTATGACTAACAGTCAGTCCATAAACATTTATTAAGTACCAACTATGTGCAAGGCACTGTGCTAAGTGCTGAGGATACAAAGAAAGGAAAAAGACAACACCTGCCTGTGAGGCACTCACAACCTAATGAAGGAAATATCATGGAAACAAATATGTGCTAATAGGTTATAAACAGCATAAATTGTAAATTATCAACAGAGGAAAGCCACTATAAGAGCTTCACTTATATCCCTACGATGTCAAGAGAACTGGAGGAAGGTAATACCTCTGGGAATGGATGACTCATACTGGAAGGGGTACCCATATTGATGACATCACAAAATCATCAAAGTCTCAAAGAAATAGGTAATTAACTACCTCAGGGAAATTCATCTCAGGAGAGCTAAACCAATACTCAATTAAGGTCACTGATTCTACTCCTTGGCAACTTTCATCCAAATGACAACTGCTAAGTAATAGAGAAATACACAAAGTATAAGAAATAATACTCATCCTCAGGAGGAAAGGAGTATGATTGGCCTTTTCTCCTGTTCACAGTGGCAGTCTTTGGGTCTATCCATCTTGTGGAAATTGATGTGTGGCCCATTTCTCTAAATAATCTCTACCTAAAATCATCAGCAAGTATTATATGTAATGGGGACAAGCTAGATGCATTTCCAATAAGATCAGGGGTGAAACAAGGATGTCCATTATCACCACTGATATTCAATATGATACTAGAAGTGTTACCTTTAGCAATAAGAGAAGAAAAAGAAATTGAAAGAATTAGAATAGGCAAAGAAGAAACTAAGTTATCACTCTTTGAAGATGATATGATGATATACTAGAGAATCCTAGAGAATCAAGTAATAAACTACTTGAAATAACAAACAACTTTGGCAGGTTACAAAATAAAATGACATAAATCATCTGCATTTTTATATATTAACAAAGCCCAACAGCAAGAGATAGAAAGTTACATCCCATTTAAAGCTATGGTAGACCCTGTAAAATATCTGTAAGTCTACCTGCCAAAGCAAACCCAACGACTATGTGAGCACAATTACAAAACACTTCTTGCACAAATAAAGTTAGATCTAAGTAAGTGGAAAAACATCAGTTACTCATGGGTAGGCTGAGATAATATAATAAGAATGCCAATTCTACCTAAATTAATCTACTTATTCAGTGCCATACCGATCAAACTACCAGATAATTATTTTCTAGAGCTACAAAAAAATAATATTAAAATTCATCTGGAAGAACAAAAGGTCCAGAATGTCAAGGGAACTAATTAAAAGAAATACTAGGGAAGGTGGCCTAGCTCTACCAGATCTCAAATTGTTTTTATAAAGCAGCAACCATCAAAAACGCTTAGTACTGGCTAAGAAATGGAGAAGTAGATCAGTGGAATAAGTTAGTGGAATAAGCTCAAGACACAGTAGTTAATGAATATAGCAATCTATTGTCTGATAAACCCAATGACTCCAGTTTCTAGAATAAGAACTCACTGTGTGACAAAAACTGCTGGGAAAACTGGATAACAGTATGGTGGAAACTAGGCATAGACCAATGCCTGACACTGTACACAAGAATAAAGTCCAAATGGATAAGTATAAAGACTGATACTATAAACAAATTAGGGGAGCAAGGAATAATGTATTTGTCAAATTTGTGGAGAATGGAGAAACGTTTTTGACCAAACAAGAGATAGAGAACATTATGAAGTGCAAAATGAATAATTTTGATTACATTAAACTGAAAAGTTTTTTTCACAAAGAAATCCAATGCAACCAAGATTAGGAGGGAAGCAGAAAACTGGGAAAGAATTTTTGCAACTAGCGTCTATGATAAAGGCCTCATTTCTAAAATATATAGAAAACTGAGTCAAATGTACAAGAATACAAATCATTCTCCAATTGATAAGTGGTCAAAGGATATGAACAGGCAGTTTTCAGAGGAAGAAATTAAAGTCATCTATAGTCATATGAAAAAATACTCTCAATCACTATTGATTAGAGAGATGCAAATCAAAACAACTCTGAGGTACCACATCACACCTATCAGATTGGAACATGACAAAATAGGAAGATGATAAATGTTGGAGAAGATGTGGGAGATCTGGAACACCAATTCATTGTCGGTGGAGCTGTGAGCTGATCCAACAATTCTGGAGAGCAATTTGGAACTATGCCCAAAGGGCTACAAAAATGCGCATACGCTTTGATCCAGCAACATCGTTTCTAGGACTGTATCCCAAAGAGATCATAAAAATGGGAAAGGGACCCACAAGTACAAAAATATTTATAGCAGCATTCTTTGTAGTTGCCAAAAACTGGAAATTGAGAGGATGCCCATCAATTGGGGAATGGCTGAACAAGTTGTGGTATGTGAATGTAATGGAATGCTATTGTGCTATAAGAAATGATGAACAGGAAGACTTCAGAGAGGCCTGGGAAGACTTATATGAACTGATGCTGAGTGAAAGGAGCAGAACCAGGAGAACTTTGTACACAGTAACAGCCACAGTGTGAGAGGAATTTTTCTGGTAGACGTAACTCTGCACAGCAATGCAAGGACCTAAAACAATCCCAATGGACCCTTAAGGCAAAATGTCTTCCACCTCCAGAGAAAGAACTATGGAACTGGATTACAGAATGAAACAGAACATTTTCTCTTGTGCTGTTTTGTTTGAGTTTTTCTCATGGTTTCTCTCATTTGTTTTGATGCTTCTACTCAACATTACCAATGTGAAAATGCATTTAATAAGAATGTATGTGTAGAACCCATATAAGATAGCACACTGTCTCAGGGAGTGAGGAGAAAGTGAGTGGGAGAAAACCTAAGACTTATTATAGATGTGACTGCAGAAAACTGAAAACAGATGAACTAATAAAAAAAAAAAAGAAAGAAAAGGTCAAAGAGATTTAGCCTGACCATGAAGCATCTTTCTCAAAAGAATCCCTAGGAAGTAAGAGGGGTCTGAGAGAAGTTCCAAGTAGTACCTAGAGGTACCCTGATATTTGTAGTTTTGGGATAATCTTGAGGCTATGATCTTGACACTGGTATATCCCCAAAACTGACAAAGTCAGCATTAGATACAACTTCCCTTACTTTAAGGGAGAGGCTGGACCTATTTGATTTCATTTTTTTGCTATATTGGATAGTACCTAGTATACAATAATCTCTTAATAAATTCTTACAGATTTATTTTTAAATAGATTTTTAGTTTGGTAATCACCATGCCTTTATTAAAAGCCAGATACTGTGCTAACTGCTGGGAATAAAAATACAAGGAGGAAGAAACACAGTCCCTTCCTTCAAGGAACTGACATTCTAATGGAAGAACTGATAAGTGACATCCTGAGCCTGTGTAGAGGAATGAGGCCAGGCACACACAGGAGACCTCCTCAAATGGAGGATCTGGGAGGAACCCTCCACCGCCCAATCAGAGGAAGGGGCAACAGAGGCAGCTGGGGTGTGGTAGAGGAAAGTAAGCATGTAGCTTGGAAAGGAACGCTTTCCAAGCATTCTTACTCTTATGAATAACTAGATTTTTGTCATTTCAATTTTCCCCTGTATCTCTCCCCCAGTGCCCACTCTCAGAATTTTTTTTAAAAGGAAAAAAACAGTAAAATGAATCAACACATTGAAAAGGTCTAACGTTACTCATGGATGGTCCTTGAGTTCTTGCAGATTGATTGTTGATTAGACTAAGCACACACATACTAATATTCTATTGACCCTCAGAGTTGCTCACAGGCAACTGACCTCCAGGTTTTAAGTCTTTGTGTGTCTAGTCAATTTTCCTCTAGGTTAATGGCAAAGATCAAGTCTATGGCTCCAAGGAAAGGAGATGGTATGGGGTTGACCTTTGCTAGTAAGTCAAAATGATGCTTTCTTCCTGACTACAGGGCACAGAAGACTGGCATCCGATCCAAGGAAATGAAGGGAGACAACTCTCCCTCCGCTACCATGTCACAACAGCAGTATAACTCCCCTTTTGGGGGAACAGACCTCATCTTTACAGGCTGAATCCCAAGTTTATTCTTTACCCCAATCCAAAGACGTCACCCAGATCTGGCAAGCAACAAATAAATTAGCTTAGCAGGACAACGGTGCCTGCTGAATTTGCAGTAAGCAATGGTAAAGGAAACCCTCTTTTCATTAGCACTTCTCCTCTTCCATGCATAATTTATGACAATGGTTTTCAGGTACTAACCAAGCTTTCATAAATTGGCACTAATTTTGTTGCAACCAAAGCACAAGAAGCGATGTGTCTCAGCATGAGTTTTCTTTTGGAAAATAAAACCTGATCATCTTTGAAAATTTTGGAAAAGCTGCCTGGTGTGTATTGGGTCTCTCTTAGTCTGTCTCCTGGTTATTGTAGCTCTTTTCCCCCCTTTCTCCATCTTCTCCTGTCCATGTTCTTTCCTCAATCATCTACAGAGATTACACTCAGCAGACTAGAGGGCTTCTTGTGGTATGACATGGCTGTCTACATGCTAACCTTGCTCACGCTCCAAGACCTTTGCTGTTCATCTCTTTTCCTGGGGGCATCTCTTATGTCCTAATGTGAATCTAGGTCACCAGTGGAAATACTCTACTTGCACCCTCCAGGAACTTCTACAGTACATTATCCTTGGGACTTCCACTAGTGTTGTTTTTTTTTAAGAGAATGATACTCCAAGATTTGCAACTATACGTTATCACCAGAGAAACATGTGTATTGAAAAGATTTTTCATTTTGACCAGGGATCATTGGAAATATTTTGTAATTTAATTTTCCTCAGTGCCTCTCTGCTTACTTTCTTCCTTATGTTTGATTCTGGACCTCACTCTCATCTACAGTGCCTGCCCCAGATAAACATACTGATGTCAGACCAGAGCTTATCCACCTTTGTTATGTTATGATCCTCCATGGCAGTTTAATAAAACCTATGTACCCTCTTTCAGAATAAGTTGATATTTAAAAATTACAACATAAAAAATGCAAAATTGACTTCATATGTATAATGGATGTAATATTCCTTACCTTTGTCATGGATGGGGGGAGGCAGAGAAAGGGAGAGAACTTAGAAACAAAATTAAAAATAAAATTTTAAAAATTATGCAAAAAAGGAATGAAATGCTACATTTCTGTTAGATGTTATTGAAAATAAAAATATAATTTTCACATCAAAATTCACGGCCCCCTAGTAACCTGTTGTCTATGGACCTCAGACTAAGACCTAGGAATTTCAACTGTGTGTAACAGTTTGGACAGAAAACATTTTTCATCTAGTTTCTCCCATACAGATTTAGTGCTGGACTTATATCAGAGCCAGAAAATTCAAGGTTCAAATTTTCCTTCTGATACTGACTATCTGTGAGGTTTCTGGCTTTATGAGTTTCAGGCAACTTTCTACTTATCTACTAAGTTATAGATGGATGGCAAACTGTATTGGTAGAGGTAGTTTCCACAACTCAGAAATATCTACTGAATCAAAAAACACAGATCCTTGGTTTATAGTTTGTTTGGTCATTCTCTTTAGAATAATCGCAGAGCTCATGACAATGAGAAGATCTTGTAATGTTCTTGGGCTGGATACGATCAGACCATATCTACAAACAGAAGCATCTGTAGTAAGTCATCCTTTACTACAGGGAGTCTCCCTTCCATTTGAAACTTATGTAAAACATTATCTATGATAGGACAGGCAGATTTGGAGAGTATATATCATACCTTGCTAGATGTTAATAATCACAAGATCATTTCCTCAAATTTTCTATGGTTACATTTGTCATGGAATCTTGTATGACCTGAATATCAGCATGAGAGAATCCTTGTTGGAGGGAAATGAGCAAGGTTGTATTTTGCTTGGCAGAATAAACCAACAAGGATACCTGGACACGATATTCTATGCTTTTTTCAGACAATTTTGGGGAAATGCAGGTGTGACCCACTCAAGAACGTCACTAGGGAAAAGCCTAGCTGTTCCTTTTTCACTGGCTTTACACCTTGAATATGCATGTACAACATTTTCATAAGGATTTTATAAAGGTGAAATAGTGGGTATGTGATTCAATAGTTATTCTTTTCTCAGTCATCTCCATTACATATTTTTTTTCATTTTTATCTTTCTGGAATACAAACCTAGTAGTGGTTTACTAGGTCTAAGGGTATGTACAGTTTTATAGCTCTTTGGGCAAAGTTCCAAATTATTCTCCAGAATGTTTGGACCAGTTCACAACTCCACCAACAACGAATTAGTGTTCCAATTTTCTCACATCTCCTCCAACATTTATCATTTTCCTTTTCTGTCATGCTAACCAATCTGATATGCATGAGGTGGTACCTCAGTATTTCTTTAATTTGCATTTCTTAATCAATAATAATTTAGAGAATTTTGGAGGTGCATTACCTCTGACTTGATCCATTCTTCTGTTATCCTCCTCTCTATGAGATACCTTGAAAAGTGATCCCTTAATGTTTTTAAAATTGCTTTGCCCCCAGAATACTTTGCCTCTTTCGTCTTCCTTATCAATCAGTTATCAAGTATTTATTATGTACCTACTGTATACCAAACACTATGTTAGGCACTGAGGCTACAAGTACAAAGAGTGGAAAAAAACGCTACTCTCAAGGAGCATATGTTCCAATGGAGGAAACGATATATATATATAATTCATACACAACATAAACGTAAAGTGTGTGCATACCAATACATACCATATAGCTAAATATAAGGTAGCTTAAAAGGGAGAAAAGTCTAGTTCAGTTAGGTTGTATGCTAAGTGTGAAAGACTAGAAGGATAGGTTGGGGCCAGGCTGTGTAGGACTTTAAAAGCTAAACAGAAAAGTTTATATTTTATCCTAAAGGGAATGGAAAGACAATGGAATTAGTTAAGTAGAAGATTTCCAAAGTTACACTTAAAACGTGAATATTTTCTATTAAAAAAAGCAAACTACAGTGCAAATCACATTGCAGTCTGGTTTCAGCCTAGCTATCTAACTTTATTTTTCACACCTCTCCTTCATGCACTCTACATTCTAATAAAATTGAGTTAGCTATTGTTCTCTAGTTGTTTTTTGTGTCATTTCCTACTGCTATGCATTTGCACAAGTTATCCCACATGACTAGGATATACTCCCTCTTCATCTCTGTCTCTTGGAATGTCTCACTTCAGGGCATAGCTAGGTGTTACCTTCTCCACGAAGCCTTCCCTGATATTCCCAACTACAAGTGATATCTCCTTCTTCAAAATTTTAGGGCATTTTGTGTGTCTTTCTCCTTTGCCTGTCAGAGTCTATCTTATATTATACAGGTTTGCATACATTTCCTATCCATCCCCAGGAGATAAGGAAAACACCTTGAATATTGGCACTGTTACCTTCATCTGCATATTCCTAGCACTTAACTCATGTCCTGCCATAACTGTACAGTTGAATGGAGGAAGAGAGAGAGAGAGCAGAGGGCAGGTACATATCATTGATCTCATCTATGGAGGGAATTCCTCGTATAGAAATTCCCTTTATGGATGCAGTTAGTCAGTTCTATAACTTGCAGTCTTAGAATGTGACCAGCAACACATAGTAAGAGGTCAGGCTTGACCCAAGATCTTAGATAACTCCATCCTTTACAATATATTGTTGAATCACTTAACAGTACATTTTCCTCCAACTAAGTTTCTCTTTCTACTCTCTACCTCCAAGTAATTCATGAATTACCATCTAATAAGTAATGGTCTAGCCCAGGGGTGGGTAACCTGAGGCCTCAGGGTCACATGTGGCCCTCTAGGTCCTCTGGTGTGGTCCTTTGACTGAATCTAAACTTCACAGGATTATTAAGGGGATTTGTTCTGTGAAGTTTGGATTCGGTCAAAAGCCCACACTTGAGACCACAGGTTTCTCAACCCTCGGCAAGACCATTCCCTGTTGAAGGGAAGGGTTCCTGTTTCCTTTACATCTGTGCCCTAGTCAATGAGTCCTGGGCTCATCATGAACATAATAAGAAATGCTTATTGACTGACACATCACATAGTACCAACAAATTTTTGTTGAATTCAATGGCTGCTCCTACGAGAGTACCTAGCAATCTGACTCAGTCAATCCCAAAGAGCTCCAAAATGAATTTCCTCCTGTCCAAATTGTCAGTTGTCATTTTAGCATCCCTTCAAAAGGCATCTTGCTTCCAAATATCTGTCACTACCTGTGTACCAACAAGGAATGAATTGGATACAACAAGATGAAAGTCACAGGTGAGACTTGCAAAGAGCATACTTCCATCTTTCTAGGGTCATTAAAACCCTTGGGGAACAGTGGGCCCCTGGAGAGCAATAGACCAGTGTATAAATGGGAAGCCCACAACCACCAAATCATCAGTCACTAGGGGAACTGGATTGCTGAGGAAACAGTATGTGATATACCTTGCATTGTAATTTTTTGACCGCAAATATGTGTGTTCCAGGTAGGACTTTACAGTCTTATCACCTTTCCCATGACATTTCCAAGGTTAATGCCAGTTTCATGCCTTCTCTTTGCATTATATGACTTTAAAAAAAGATGACTTATCAAGACCTAAACTCCTTTATTCATTCCCAAAGTTGGAGAAAGTAGAACAGCTCCTCCTTTGACCTATCTGAAGGTTAATTCCTTGTGAAAGCACTACTGAAACCCTCAATATGCTGTATTACACATGAATAATTATAGAGTGTCAGTAATATGCTAGGCATTAACAAAACCATCTAGAGAAGAGAGGAGCAATATTGAGGCATCATATTCTGGAAGGTGAACTTATTTTAATGCACGAGGAAGCTTGTGAGCCCATTGGTTTCCAGCTCAGAAACCCGCAAAGAATGAAAAATGGAGGTCACAAAATAACTGACATTCATAAAGCGCTTTTTATATGAAATAATCTTTGAGCTTCAAAACAATCTTGTGGGATAGAGGATGTTGCTTCTCCTTAGAGGGGAGAAAACTGAAGCTCAGAGAAGTTAGTGGACTTGCCCAGTGTCACATTTATTAATAGGTCTTTGTGACTCCAAGTTCAGCACTCAGTCCATCGCAAGATACACCACTCATGCTTTAAACCCAAAGTTTCCTAATACACTCAATAGTTCTACAAAGGAAATGAACATTTATCAGGTCTTTATCTAAGTCCAAAGGTGCCGGACTCTGAGGTATGAATATGTATGGTCTTCTACTACTATTATTCTCAAGTTCAATCTCCTATATATACTGGCAGAATGACTGAATAAATCGGTTTTTTTTCGTGCTTTAATGTACTTTATTGTCTAACTCTTAGTGAGCCCTAGTGTCTCCAGATTCTTGATAGGGAAGCTATACCCTGGCCTAGTCCCAATCTGGTGCTATCCTTACCTTGGTTGCCTAGAACACCTCTTGGTATTCTAGGCAACTAAGATTCTAAGTTGCAAAAATGGTACCAAAAACCTTTAGTACATGGAATTTCCTCACCTAAGAGTTGTATACAGCAAGGAAATCTAGACTGATCTAGTCCCTGTCTACATTAATATATATATGGACATACACACACACACACACACACACATATATATATACATACGCGCACACAAATACACAGACATAGTTACGATTTTTGACCATATTCATAATTTTATCAGCATATGGAGCTCCCAGTGAAGAACTACCTCAACCAATGCAAATGGACCCCTTTCTTTCACTTAAAGCCCTTCAGAGTGTAAGGTTAAAGTTAAACCTAACCTGAATTTTCAACTTTGTCCATAGCCACACAGCCAGTATGTACCAGGGGCAGAATCTGAACTCCATCTCCCTATATACTGTCATTCCACTTTTCCTAGAGGGCCAGATTTAGAGTCTGGAAGTCCTGGGTTCAAGATCTGCCTACCCCACATCCTGACTCTGCAACGCTGGGGAAGTGTGGGAGTTCCCTTGGCCTCTCAGTGTGCACAAGAGCACTCTGGGCATTGAAAGAATCCACCGATCTCAGGAAAGGGACCTCAAATAAAAACTCCAAGGAACATTATAAGCAGATCTCAGAGCTATCATGTCAAGGAAAAAAATACTACAAGTGGTCAGAAAGAAAAAAAATCAAATATTGGGAAGTCACAATCAAGATTACACAGAACTTGGCAGCTGCTACATTAAAGGATCTGAGGTCATAGAACATGATATTCTAGAAGGCAAAGGGTCTAGGACTACTACCAAGAATCACCTACTCAGCAAAATTAGTATAATACAGGAGGAAAATGGTCATTCAATGAAATGAGTATGAGTATAAAGTGATTCTGAGGGAACGATATAAAAAAAATTAAGGGATGACAAATAAGAGCGCACTGGGTGCACAAAAAAGGGAGTGGTAAAATGGGCAAATTATTTCACATGAAATGGTAAGCAAGATCAATTGCAGTGGAGAGGGTGAGATGGGAGCCTAAGCGACAAGCATCTCTTGAAACTTACTCTCATCAGTATTGGCTGAAAGAAGGAATAATATACACAATCATTGAATTATAAATCTGTCTTATCTGACAGGGAAGTTGGAGGAGAGGAGATCAAGTGAAGTGGGTGGGAGGGAACAGATAGAAGGGAGGACAGATTGGGGAAGTTGGTCGACAGAATTAAAACATTGGAGAAGAGGGAATTACTGAAAGGAGAGAAAGGACAGACAGAAGAAAAAATAGGATGGAGGGAAATACACAGGTAGCAAACATAACTCTCCCATACAATGGAAGTGGATTGTAGAGTGGATGAAACACCAGAATCCTACAATATGTTGTTTACAAGAAACACACTTGAATCAGGACACACAGAGTAAAGGCAAGGGGCTGAAACAGAATCTATTATGCTTCAGTTGAAGTAAAAAAAAAATAAAGCAGGAGTAGCAATCCTGATCTCAGATAAAGTAAAAGCAAAAATAGCCCTACTTAAAAAGTGATAAGGAAGGAAACTACATATTGCTAAAAGGTACCATTGACAATGAAGCAATATCAATAATAAACATATATGCACAAATGGGACATCATCTAAATTCTTAAAAGAGAAGTAAAGTGAGTTACAGTAGGAAATAGACAGCAAAATTATACTAGTGGAGGACCTCTACTATCCCCTCTCAGAACTGGATAAATCCAACCCAAAATAAACAAGAAGGAAACTAAGGGGGTGAATAGAATATTAGAAAAGTTAGATATGACAGATGTTTGGTAGGATTCAGATATAAAGGATGTGACACCATAAGCAAATTAGATGAGCAAGAAATAGTCTACCTGTCAGATCTATGGAGAGGGGAAGAATTAATAACTAAACAAGAGAGAGAGGGCGATTCAAAATGTGAAATAGATAATTTTTATTATATTATATTAAAAAGCTTTTGTAGAAATAAAACCAATGCAACCAAGATTAGAAAGATGGGAAACAATCTTCATAACAAGTGTCTCTGATAAAAGTCTCATTTGTCAGCTATATAGAGAAATGAGTCAATTTTACAAGAATACAAGTCAATCCCCAACTGATGATATGAACAAGCAGTTTTCAGATGAAGAAATCAAAGCTATCAATAGGCATAAGAGGAAGTGCTCTAAATTACTTTGGATTCAAGAAATGTAAATTCAGGCAACTCTGAGGTACCACCTTATACCTATCTGATTGGCTAATTTGACAGAAAAGGAAAGTTATAAATGGTGGAGAAGATGTGGAAAAACTGGGATACTAATGCACTTTAGGTGGAGTTGTGAACTGATCCAAACATTCTGGGGAGTAATTTGGAATTATACCCAAAGGGCTACCAAGCCATGTATACTTTGATCAAGCAATAGCACTACTAGGTCTGTATCCAAAAGATATCACAAAAAGGGGAAAGGAACTATATCTGCACAAATATTTATAAAGCCCTTTTCATATTGGAAACTGAGGGAATACCTATCAACTGGGGAATGGCTGAACAAGCTGTGGTATGTGAATGTAATGGAATACTATCATGCAATAAGAAATGATGAAGAGGCGGATTTTAGAAAAAAACAGTAAAGACTTCTACAAACTTGCATAATGCAAAGTGAAAGGAGCAGAACCAAGAAAACACTATACACAGTGTACATCAGCAACACTGTGTGATGATCAGCTATGAATGATTCATAGCAACACAATGATCCAACACAAGCACAAAGGACTCGAGAAGGAAAATGTTATTCCTATCCAGATAAAGAACTGATGGACTCTTGAATGCAGAAGAAAGCATTTTTTTCACATCCTTTATTTTTCCCCTTTGATCTGTTTCTTCTTTCTCAACTGTGATTAATATGGAAACATTTTTTACATGATAGCACATGTAAAAACTTTATCAAACTCTCTACCATTTTCAGGAAAAGGGAGTGGAAGGACAAGGAAGAAAAATTTGAAGCTCAAAATCTTGCAAAAATGAATGCTAAAATTTTCTTGACATGTAATTGGGGAAAAATATAACATATTATTTAAACTCTCAAAGAAAAGAATAAATGGGGCCTGAGGTGGTGATTCCTGAGGTCCTTGAAATACCAAGTGGTCATGGAATCTGAGTCAAATGTCATAGGTTGAAGTTCTAACTAAAATCTTCTAAGAGTATGATACCAGTCGAGTCTCATAATTCTTTAAGCCTAAGATTCCACCACTGTGAAATGAAGTCAATACTTTCCTCTGCTTTCCAGATTTTTGATGACTATCGAATGAGGTAACGTATATAAAGTAGCTTTTAGCTAGTAAGTGCTATATAAAATCTAACTATCCCAATGTCATTTCTTTTTAAGTGTATTGAATCCTTTCAATATTTGTAATGCCACATTCCAGTTATTTGTAACACCCTTCTCCCACCCTAGTCTGCCAGAGATGCAAGACTTGTAACAGTTAAAATCAACCAAAGGAGCAACTTGTGTCTGACAGCATAGACATTTTCTTCACCTCACTAGTGAAATGAGGGAGATGTGTTTCATTATCTCTTCCTCACTTCCAGCATTGGTCATGATCATACATCAGTCTGGCTGCCTTTGGATTATTTTCATATCTATTATTGTCGTCACTGTGTATATTCTTCCACTGTTTCTGCTTTCCTTCTTCTTTATCAGTTTGTGTGAGTCCTTCTTTGTTTCTCTAAAGTCTTCTAAAGAGTCCTTTGGGAATGCTTTATGTTCTTGCATTGTTGTGAAGAGTTAAGTCTACCAGAAAAATTCCTTGCACACTGTGATTGTTGCTGTGTACAATTTTCCCCTGGTACTGCTCCTTTCACTCAGCATGAGATCATATAAGTCTTCCCAGGCCTCTCTGAAGTCTCTCCGTTCATCATTTCTTATAGCACAATAGTATTCCATTACATTCATATACCACAACTTGTTCAACTATTCCCCAATGGATGGGCATCCCCTCGATTTCCAGTTCTTGGCCACCACAAAGAGTGCTGCTATAAATATTTTTGTACATATGGGCACCCTTTCCCATTTTTATGATCTCTTTGGGATGCAGTCTTACAAAGTACTATGGAATCGGAACACAGAATGAAGTAGAATATTTTCTCTTGTGTTATGTTTTGTTTTGGTTTGCTTTTTTTTCTCATGGCTTCCCCATTCATTTTAACTCCTCTATGCAACATGACTAATGTGAAAATGTGCTTAAGAAGAATGTATGTATAGAAGCCATATAAAATTGCATTCCATCTTGGAGAGGGAGAGAAAAATCTAAGACCTATAGAAGTGATTGTAGAAAACTTAAAACAAATTAATAATAAAAATAAAGTCTTCTTAGCTATTGTTTCTCATGGTACAATAATATCCCATCACATTCATGTATACACAGATTCTGGAGAACCTTCTCTCCTCAGACCTTATTGAGATACTTCTCTAGGAACTCCCTTTTCTGCATCTCAGTATCCTTTGGGATATTCTATCCATTCTCTTCTCAATTTTAACCTCTTAAGGAGGTTGCCCTTCTTTTAATCCAAGTCAACCCCTATGATTTGTACCTTTGAGTAAATCCCTTCCTCTCTCTTGACATTGAAAACCACAATCATTACCCTCCTAAATGTTCAATTTCTCACTGACTATTGACTCTGTACTGTTTAAAAACGCGCTCAAGTATCTCATATCCTTAAAACCCCTCATTTAATTATATCAACCACTCAATTATATTCTTTCTTCCTGTCTTCCAAATTCACTTCAACATGGATTTTGGTCTCTTCATTCAACTGAAACTGCTCTCTCCAAAATTGCTAATGATCTCTTAACTGTCAAATCCAAAAGGATTTTTTTGCCCACATCCTTCTTGACTTCTCAGCAATTAGTGTCACTGTTGACTATCCTCTCCTCCAGGATCCTCTTGCCTCCTTGAGTTTTCATGGCATTTCTTCCTCTTAGTTGTTCTACTACCTGACTGACTGGTCCTTCTGTCTCCTTTGCTAAATCATCACCTAAACCATACTCATTAATTGTGGGTATGTTCCAAGGCTCTGTCCTCAGTCTTCTTTTCTCCCTCTATGCTAGCTCATTTGTTGGTCTCATCAGCTCCAATTATCAGCATCAGTATCATCACAAGCATTTATACAAGCACTTTCAAGTTTTCAGGGCAGCCAGAATGGCACAGTGCTGGGCCAGAGGTCATGAGTTCATGAGTTCAAATCTGGTCCCAGACACTTCCTAGCTGGGTGACCCTGGGCAAGTCACTTCACTCTGCCTTAGTTTCCTCATGTATAAAATCAATTGAAGAAGAAAATGACAAGCCATTTCAAAATCTTTGGCAAAAAAAACCTAAATGGGGTTCATGAAGACTCAGGCATGACTGAAAATGAAGAACAGTTTTCAAAGTACTTTACAAATATTATGTAATTTGAACATCACAACAATCCTAGAAAATAGGTATGATTATTATCCCCATTTTATAGATGAGGAAACAAAGGTTAAGTGACTTGCCCAGGCTCACACAACTAATAAATGTCTGAGGCAGGATTTAAATTTTTCTACCCATTGCACCACCAGATACCTTATGAAAACCATAGGTTTCATTTTCATCTCTATGTAGTTAACTCCCCAATGTAGCCCTTACTCTTTTCCGGACTCCATCCTACATCACCCAGTGTCTGTTAGTCATTTTAAACTGGAGATTCCACAAGCATCTCAAATGCTTTATATCTGAAACAACACTTCTTTTGCCTTTCAAATCCACTACTTCCAAAGGTCTGTGATTTTATTGCTGAAGGTCCGCATTCAACTGACATAGTTAATAACCCTTCCATGGCTCGAGTGACAGCCAGTGGGAACTGGCTGGGTTAACAAAAAATTATTACCTAGTGGCCAGTGCTGTGGTGTCAAGTCCCTCTGAGTTTAGCTATGCTGGACCCTAGATGGCAGATATGCAACCCATTGGTGAACATGTGTACCCAGAACCTTTTCAGTGAACTAGGCCTGACTTGAGCTTTAAATCCATTGGAAGGGTCTTTGAGACTCCAGGTTTACCTCCACTATGATGGATCCAAATTCTATGACACCAAACCCTTCCATATGAGTTTGAACAGAATATACTCAAAGTATATTGTCCTTTCAAAGGAGTTTGGACTGTTTTGGGTCATCTGGCCATTGGATTTATGGGCAATACAGTTTGCTGACAAAACAGAGATTCTACCACTGTCCTTTCCATTTTGGATTTCTGGGCTTGTGTACAGGTATGAGATGGGCTAGTATTAATCACAGAGGTTAAATATCGTTCTTTACTCATAGTACACTAGGTCATATGTAACTCCTAGAAAGTAAATCCTTCTTAATATTTTCTCTGTAGAAAAAGTAAGGTCCCCTGTCATCACTCTCATCTCTAGCCAATATGCAGATATTCATTTTCTAGGAATGAAAATTTCCCCTCTAAACAATGGCTGCCAGGAAATAAACAAGTTCATTAAGAGTTTCTTCTTTTTTAATGTACCTCACTTCTAACTGGCTGACTCAAGATGAGTCAAGTATTAAATAATAAAGGGATGAGTTGGCTTGAAACAGCTACGTAGGTCTGTTTCCTCAAGAGGGAAATCAATGCCTGTACCTTCTCAAAAAAAATCATCATTTGTGTCTACGCTATTTTAGTGAAGAAAATTTTAAATGTCTTCTACCTTGTAGATCATAATTTATAGGATATATAACCTTCATTATAGATGCCTCAACAATCAATACTAGGGGTGACTCATTGTTGTGATTTTCCTTAACAACTTGTATTTATTGTTGTTATGTGACATTTGCTTATATAAACTGAGAATTATAGTCATTCAGACAAGATGATTAAATATTTTTTAAAAGTTTTAAAATTGCTAATGGAACTATTTTCTAATGTGATTTCAATTTCTACACACACACACACACACACACACACACCACATAATTATGTGTAGTTCTCTCTATATTTAGTTGTGCTGAGTCTTTGATAAAGTATTTTAGTGTTTAGAAATTTTGTCCCATAATATTTTCTCTTTGACCTCCAGTGGCTCTCCAATGACCTAGCTCTGACTTGTCCATCTTACCTTCCAGTTTTTTCCTTTGAATTCCCAGTCAACCTGGAGTACTTGCTGCTCTCTGAAAATGTTTAAGTATTCTACCTCTATTTCTTTGCTTGCTTGTTTTGCTTCCCCTAAAACACCCTTTCCTATATGGCTCTCTCTATCCAATTCTAACTTAAACTTCAAGGCTCATTGTAAATGTGCTTTAGTTAGGATCCCACTAAAGATGGCTTGAGCACATCCTTAGCAAGTGCTCGAGGCACAGTATTCTCAGACACCACCCATAGCTCTTCTTTTGAAAGAGCAGCCAGCATGGGCATTGCCACATAAATTGTATGTGCAGCACAGTCAGCACAACCAGTCAATCAACAAGAAACTCCTTATGTGTACGTAGCACTCTGTAAGGCACTGGGGACACAAATCCACATTATGAAATGAATCTCTAAACCCCTGATCCAAGATACTCTATACCCACAAGTCTTTTGTCTATCAATCAGACAAGAATTTATTAAAACATCTACTGTATTCCAGGAAGTGGAGTAGGTGTAGGGATACAAATTGCGAAAGTGAACCCCACTCTCAAGGAGCTTACATTATATATCTGAAGAAACAGCATGCACAGATATAGGAAGGAAAATGGAAAGGACTAATAGGTAGGGGGATCAGAAAAGACTTCATGTAGAAGGTACAGCTTGAGCTGAGTCTTTATATTCTCGTTGTAAATGAAAGCAGAATACAAAATGCTGATGCTAAATGAAAGGATGACATATCCTTTTTTAAAAAAAAATCATGTTCTGGTTGCAGGAATTTGTTAACTGTGTATTTTGGAATCTGTTTTTTGGAACCCAAATTCGCTATTTTTCCAAGTTTATTTATTTGTTTTCAGTTTTCAACAATCACATTCATAAGTTTTAAATTTTCTCTTCCACCCTGTCCCCAAAGATGCCATGCAATCTTATATCAGCTTTACACATCCACTCTTATTAAACACATTTTCACATTAATGACTCTTATTCTTTAAGCACAAAAAAGGAGAATTGGTGGAATTGATTTTATTGTATTGAAATAAAGCAAAAATCATCATTTCATGGAATATATGGTCATCTTGTATTGCAATACACATGACAAACCGTAACAAACGTACAACTATGAAAATAGTTGTATTCTATATGTCAACGTTGCACAAAGGTGAAAAGGTAGAGAATTTTAATCAACATGTAATTAAATATTTGACGGCTTTAATGCAAAAGTGTGTGTGTGTGTGTGTGTGTGTGTGTGTGTGTGTGTGTGTGTGTGTGTGTGTGTGTAACAGTAAAAAGATTCTTGGAAATGATGTTTTAGGATGAAGAAAAAATAGCGTCCAAAGACCATCCAGAAACTTTATGCTTATATATTGTAAAAGTATTGGGAAGTGTTTATTAGATAGGGAAGGATCAAACTTTTTTTTTCTAAATTGATTTATGAAACTTTTTACATTCATTTTCACACAATTTTGGGTTCCAAATTTTCTCCCCATTTATCCCCTCTCCCCACCCCAATAAACCAAGCATTCTAATTTCCCCTATAACCAATCTGCCCTCTCTTCTACCATCCCTCCCTTCCCTTGTCCCCAGCTTCTCTTTTGTCCTGTAGAGCCAGATAACGTTCTATTCCTCATTACCTGTATTTCTTATTTCCTAGTAGCAAGAACAATACTCAACAGTTGTTCCTAAAACTTTGAGTTCCAACTTCTCCCCATCCCTCCCTCCCCACCCATTCCCTTTGGGAAGGCAGGCAATTCAATATAGGCCATATCTGTGTAGTTTTGCAAATCACTTCCATAATAGTCGTGTTGTGTAAGACTAACTAATTTCCCTCCATCCTACCCTGCCCCCATTGTTTCTATTCTCTTTTTTGATCCTGTCCCTTACCGAGTATTGACTTCAAATTGCTCCCTCAACCCAATGCCCTCCCTTCCATCATCCCACCCCCACCCTGCTTATCTCCTTCTCCCCCACTTTCCTGTATTGTAAGGTAGGTTTTCATACCAAAATGAGTGTGCATTTTATTCCTTCCTTTAGTCGAATGTGATGAGAGCAAACTTCATGTTTTTCTCTCAGCTCTCCTCTTTTCCCCTCCACTAAAAAGTCTCCTGCCTGCCTCTTCTATGAGAGATAATTTACCCCATTCCATTTCACCCTCTCTCCTCCCACTACATTTCTATCTCACCGTTTACCTTAATTTTGTTAAAGATATGATCCCATCGTATTCAATTCACTCTGTGCTCTCTGTCTCTGTGTGTGCATGCATGTGTGTATGTGTGTGTATGTGCACACGCGTATGTGTATGTGTGTGTGTGTGTGTGTGTGTGTGTGTGTGTGTGTGTAATCCCACCAACTACCCAGATACTAAAAAGTTTCAAGAGTTACAAATATGGTCTTTCCATGTGGGAATGTAAACAGTTCACCTTTGGTAAGTCCCTTATGACTTCTTTTTGCTGTTCACTTTTACATGCTTCTTCTCATTCTTGTGTTTGAAAGTCAAATTTTCTTTTCAGCTCTGGTCTTTTCATCAAGAATGCTTGAAAGTCCTCTATTTCACTGAAAGACCATTTTTCCCCTGAAGTATTATACTCAGTTTTGTTGGGTAGGTGATTCTTGGTTTGAGTCCTAGTTCCTTTGACTTCTGGAATATCCTATTCCATGCCCTTCAATCCCTTAATATAGAAGCTCCTAGATCTTGTGTTATCCTGATTGTATTTCCACAAAACTGGAATTGTTTCTTTCTAGCTGCTTGCAAAATTTTCTCCTTGACCTGGGAATTCTGGAGTTTGGCCACAATGTTACTAGGAGTTTCTCCTTTTGGATCTCTTTCAGGAGGTGATAGGTGGATTCTTTCAATACTTATTTTGCCCTCTGGCTCTAGAATATCAAGGCAGTTTTCCTTGATAATTTCATGAAAGGTGATGGCTAGGCTCTTTTTTTGATCATGGCTTTCAGGTAGTCCCCTAATTTTTAAATTGTCTCTCCTGGATCTATTTTCCAGGTCAGCTGTTTTTCCAATGAGATATTTCACATTCTCTTCCATTTTTTCATTCTTTTGGTTTTGTTTGGTGATTTCTTGGTTTCTCAGAAAGTCATTAGCCTCCATCTGTTCCATTCTAATTTTGAAAAAAAAACTATTTTCTTCAGTGAGCTTTTGAACCTCCTTTTCCATTTGGCTAATTCTGCCTTTGAAAGCATTCTTCTCCTCATTGGCTTTTTGAACCTCTTTTGCCAATTGAGTGAGCCTATTTTTCAAGGTGTTATTTTCTTCAGCATTGTTTTGGGTCTCCTTTAGCAAGGTATTGACATGTTTTTCATGCTTTTCTTGCATCTCTATCATTTCTCTTCCCAGTTTTTCCTCCACCTGTCTAAATTGATTTTCAAAATCCTTTTTGAGCTCTTCCATGGCCTGAATCCATTAGGTATCTATTTTGGATATTTGGGATACAGATGTCTTGACTTCTATGTCTTTCCCTGGTGGTAAGCATTGTTCTTCCTCATCAGAAAGGAAGGGAGGAAATATCTGTTCCCCAAGAAAGTAACCTTCTATGGTCTTTTTCCCCCCCCTTTTCTGACCATTTTCCCAGCCAGTTACTTGAATTCTGAGATTCCTCTCCACCCCCACCTCACTTGTGCTTGGGGTCTGAGAGTCAAATGCTGCTTCCCAGCCTCAGGCCTTGCAGCGGGGGGGTGGGGCTGCTATTCAGTGTGAGATTAAATTCAGGTTGTCAGGTGGGGGAAGAGCCACCTCAAAGGGCTCAGTTCCCTCAGGTGGGTTATGTGGAGACCTTCTATAATGGATCCGGATTCCTGCCTGCTTCGGGAGCCCTTGTCAGCTGCTTCCCCTGCTGCTTCCTCTCGAGGGGCCTGAGTTATGCAGACACCCTGCTCCCCTCTTGGCCGACCAGATAGGGTCTCTCACTGACCTGTAGCGCCTGTGGGTTGATGGACCTTCACAGCCTCCAGAGATTCCATCCCTGAAGCCTTCTAGGATCTGCTCCTCTCGGTGTCACTCGGGCAAGGCAGGGTTGGGCTCCCCTCTGGGGCCAGTGTGCTATGAGCCTTTAGGGTCAGTTTTTCAGGGTTCTCTGGAACAGAAATCTCCTCCACTCCGTTGTTGCATGGCTTCCACTGCTCCAGAATTTGTTGGGAGTTCTTTTTATAGGTAATTTATGGGCTGTGAGTTTGGAGTTAGCATAGGTGAATCTTTCTACTCTGCTATCTTGGCTTCTCCCAGACCAAACTATTTTTTAAAAAAGAAATCAATATTGCAATAAACAGGAAACAATTACATATGTGGGAGTAATTTCTGAATCTTCAGTCTATAAGAAGTTAGATCTACTAATAAAGAACAAAATCAATAAGAATTCAGAAACTAAAATGAGAAGATGTGGCTTGTAACTGAGGCAACTCCAGGCTGACCTATTTAAATGAGATGCTGATATTAAAAAACCTGATGTAGATAAAGGACCAGACAGTGACTCAGACTACTACCATTTCTTAAGGAATTTTAAATGATATAAATCAATTGTCATAATGAGAAAATCAAGACCCTAGAAAGCATCTCAACCAACAAACACATGTTCTCTTTCTCAAGTATGGAGAAATGGTGACCAATGGAAACAGTATTTTAGAAGACAAATTCATCTGAAAAATCTAATAGAGTATAGTTTTAAATTATGAAAATTGTTACCTCATAAACAGTAAGAAACAGTGCAAGGGAAAGCAAATATCTAGAAACCTTAGTGAAAGACTAATTAACTCAAGAGCATTAATGGTTATAACGTAAAGGATGAAAGCAGTTGAAGAAGGTAAAAAGAACTGTCGAAATTTGTATACAAGATTTCTCCCCAAAAGGAGTCATTTTGTTTTTTCCTTAAAGAAATATTTTTCGGATAATGTTGTATGCATACAATGCATGGAGTAGTACAGTCTTCAAATAAAAGGGCAGCTGCAATGGAAAGGTTAATATTAGGCCTAATTTGGATGTGATATGTTACCAATGATGACTTGTTCAAGGTAACTTACATAAGAGATGCCATCAGGGATGTATGATTGGAAAAATATGTGGCTTGATCATATAGCAAGTTAGAAATAACTCAGGGACAGCTTCCACTGGGTACTCCATTGGTACACAACCACGAAGAGCTTTCTATGCAGGAAGATACCCTCCATGTTAGGTGGTCCATCTGTGAAGTAATAATGAGAGGAAATGGATACAAGTTCTCCAGGATGAGAAAGTAGAGAGGAATTGCCATCTCTACTGCTGTAAGGTGTTTCCACATAGATGTGCTCATGAAATCCATTCAAGCACCAACAAAAGAGAAACAAGGTAGAGAACTGTGCAGGAAGTATCAACAGTGGGTCAAATTGAAGAGATATTGGTGTGGTAGTATATTACAAAGCACCCAGAAAGATTTAGGGAATAAACGATTAGCTCAGCAAACGATATAAAAGAGGAAGAGAGTCATTATTGAAGTACTGAACATTTAATACCAGATATCCCAGAGGCCTTACAAAGTCTACATGTCCAAAAAATTCAAAAGTCCCTTCTTTGTGGCCACTTACCTTGTGCTGGAGATGCATGTCTGCAGATGTGTAATACAAAGAATTTCATGCTTGAAATGCATTCCCTCTTCAACTTCATCGCACAAATTGGGGATCTTCATTCACTGATTAGCTCAGATGTCACCTCCTAATTCCTACACCATCCCACTAGTAGTTTTCTCTCCCACCTTCAGAGGCATGGGCCTTGTACATACCAGGTGTTTTCCTTGATACTGGTTGATTTGGACTGACCTACCTTAAGTGATTTCATTTTGTGAAATTTTCTGATTTCATAGTGTGTCACCACAACTGATGGGTATAAATTGAAGGCCAGAGCTCAGTGAGAACACTAAACCTGGGCCAACAAGCCTAGGAGGGAGGCCATCAGCTTCCCTCCCCGAACAAAGTGAACCGTAACCCAAAAGTCCAGAGGTAATTGAAAGTTGGGTGTCAAGGTTGCATACTGGTCCTTGTAGATATTCTGAATAAAAATCTCAGTCCCTCCACAAAGACTTTCACGTTGGGACTCAGTGCTGGTCACTGCTCATTCTAGAGCTTCCAAGTGAAAATCTCAGTCCCTCTACAAAGTTTTCCAAGTTGGGAAGCAAGGTGGTTCACTGGTCCTTCTAGACTTTCTGAGGGAAAATCTCAGTGAGGTAAGGACCCTTGCCTCTTTATCCTCACCCCCAAACCCTGTCACATTAGAGTCAGGTAGATGTATCCTATACTTTCCAAAGAATATGACACAATCCCCTCCAGCTTTGGAAAGCCTCACATTTCCAGGGGTCAGGAGGTAATTTTTTAATCTCTTCATTTTGCAGAAGGAGCAGCAGCAAACCTCTCTAACCAAGATCCTTGTAAGATAAGATCTTCCTCAGCATCAGGTTCTGTGGGACAATGTCACTTTGCTGGGCTGCAGGAGTGCTCTGGATTACCACATGCAAGAGAGCATGACGCCAATGAGGAAGAACATCCTCCAGCCTGTTTCCAGCAAGTCAAGGCCGCACCTGTGACATTGATCAACCTAGATGCACTCTGCATCCTGGATGCACTCAGTGTCTTACCCTTTTTACATCTGTTGGTCACTAAATAAAGTGATTGATTAGGAAGAGACTCAAGGTTGCTCGTGCCTTTAATAACCTTCATTATTTGGCAGTGGAACTCAAATATCTAAAAATGTGAATTAACAGTCATTATTCCTAAAAGTAACTCTAGAAACGCTCTCAGCACAATTTAGAACCAAGACACTCTGATGATGTGCCCGTAGGCTTCACTTCATTGAGACTAGAAATTGGGGACAAAATCATCTCTGCAGAAGAAATGGTCTATTTGTACTGTCCAGAGTCAATGATAATTAATAAAAAGAGACCTCATGTCACCAAAGAAGGAGGCAAAAGGAACATGCAACAGAATGGCTTAAAACTCAGTCAAGATTACTAGAAACCAGAAGGCTTTAAAAAAATATGGTTATTTTATAGACCAAGTAGAAGGGATGGAGGACCATGCCACCAACGTTTGGTACAGCAAAATTCAGTGGGCAGAAGGTCAGGGAACTTCAAGGAAATGAAGAACGCCCTGCTGTCCAAGGTTCTACAGTGGGAGAGGGTGTGGCAGCATTTAGTGGGAGGTGCCAGTAGGTGTATGTTAGATGTTTGTCACATACAGATCAGCCAAACTAAAGACAGCAGGCAGGCCACCAGGTTGTTTGAGCACAACAAATCATGATTGGACGCCGGGAAGGAACAGAGAGAGAGGCTCGTTAAGGGACTGACTTGAAGGAGGACATCACTGAGAAAAGGCACTTAGGAAAATGGAAGCATCTGTGATATAGTAGTATAGGGTGCTCCCAACATACATGATGAAGCTCCCTTCATCAGTGCAGATCACTTCTCCCCTCTGTGAGTTTTAGTTAGTCCCTGCACCCCAAGGATGTCACAGGGTAAGGGTTCTATCCTAACTATGTCACTTACATGCTCTTTGAGTCATGCTTGATTGTCTGTGTCTCAGACCACATCCTGGGTCGTACCAAGGTAAGTTCCACAGGCAAACTTCTGAATATGGAGCCTATCATAGGTTATTGACATACATATCCATGAAAGCTGGGGCAAAGTTTGGGAAGCCACGGCCAGACCCATCCCCAAGACAGTGTAGGTACAAATCCTCATCCTGAGGAGACCCAGCATTTCTTTGGATCTGAAAGTGCTGAATTTCATTAGGAAACATTTCTAAACAGGTAACACTAGTGATAAGAACACAAAACAATTTCACAAGAAATAATTTAAGGAAAATTCTTTGTACTTCTGCAGCGTTTCTCCCCCACCCACGCCCAACATGTTCTTTGAAATCTTGGGCCATGTCACATGATGCCACTTTATAGCATGGTCTGAATACAGAGAGATGTGCCAGAGACATGGAAGACTAGCAAATGATAAGGTAATACAGTCCTTCCTCATTTGCTGAGCTGGGGCTGGCATAAGCCTGACAGACTGGCTTTCCTCTTTCTTAGGCTGCCGTCACACCCAGTGTTCAGGGGCTCCCTTACATCCCCACAGTGGTGAATGACACCGGTCTCCTCAGTGATGTTCAAGAGCATGGCCTGGATTCTGATGCTGGGAGCACCTCTGCCCAGGGTTCCATGTTATGGGGACCCTCTTGCTAGGGAGGACCGAGATGGAAATGTCACCAATGACCTTGGTGGGTTTGAGACTCACATGGAGCCTGCCCTGCTCCTGGTGCTGGAAGGTCCACATGAATGCTTGGAGCATTGTTTGCCACAGCCAGCACAGGCATCTCCCAATCAGGGTGAGAAGCCAGCATCGGGAACACTGTAAGGTGCCTCTGAAGCAATCTCCTCGCAAAAGATGACCAGAGACTGGAAAATCTTTTGGGCCCTTGTCTAGATAGATAACATGGCCTGGGGGATGTCCAAGGGACCTGAGCAGCTGATGGGTGCACCTGTGGGTCCCACAGAATAGGACACAAGTGAAGAAGTCCAAAGATGGGACTCATGCAGAATGTTGGTTGGTTGTTGGCCTTCAATCTGGAAGGGGCCCAAAATGACATCACATCACCGCCAAGAAGTCAAGTTTCCCTGTGTCTGACTCTGGCTGATCAGCTCAATGGGAGCTCGGAATGCTCTACCAGACATGGGGCGCAGAATCAGCATGTAGACTCTGAGGTTAGACCTAGTAGACCGGAAAAGGGACCTCCAAGAAGAACTTTCAGACTGTAAGTAGGAATAAGACCATGCAGATGTCTACAGTGTCCTGAAATAGGATGCAGAAAGCGATTCCAGCTGGACCGACCGACAGATGGGGACACACAGAGAGAAAGGGACATACAGAGAGATGGGGAAAACCTGACCCATGGGGACACACAGCAGACACACAGGAATATAGAGACAAGTGCGACACATACAGATGGGGACACACATACCGATGGAGAAGCACGGAGAGATGGGTACTTACAGATCGGGACACACGGACAGATGGGGCCCTATGGACCGATGGGGACACATGGGCAGATGATGGCACCTGCACAGACATATGTGGAGTAGCCAAGCGTCAGTGGTGGGAGAATAACCCAGAAAAGGATCCAGGGACATTCTGGCTACCAGCAAAAGCCTCCTGGATACGGAGCTGCATCAGGGCTGAGGCAAATCCCATACAACAAAGGAAGATGAATCTGAAGCAAATGCCCAAACCTGGGGCACACAGACACAGCAGGGGCCCCGTCCATGGACCACAGACCAGATCCCCTCTGTTTGGAAAGAAGAAGGTCCTGTGACCTTCATGATTCCCTCAGGCAACACTGGCAATAGGATCTCAACCAGAATCCCCTTAATCATCTGCCCAGTGAAAGAGAGTCAGAATGCAGAACAAGAAAGCACATGCCAAAGTAGTCAGAGAACCAGATACAGGGGTTTTCAAAGAGGTCCTAGAAAGGTCTCCACTGACTAGGAAGGGCACTGAGGCACTCTGTAACTCTACAAGGAAAGGAGTCAGTGGACCGGAAGCACCAGTCTTCGAAAACATCCCATCCAAGCCACAGGCCTTCACAGCAGCAGGGTCATATGCCCTCCCATCCATCCACAGACAGATTGCAAACCTTAGAAAGTCCAATGGAGGAAAATCCCAGCCAGAAGCAGGCCAAAGTACCTCTCAAGTGAGCCCCTACTCAAAGAAGGGAATGGACAGCCCAAATACACCCAGAATTCAATCGCTCCCGGGAGGGAACCGGTGGGTGGGCTGTGGAAAGACAGCAGAAATCTATCGACCTTGCATGTCTGCCAGGACAATTGCATGTGGTACATGGAAAGTAGCAGAGGCACCAGAAGGGCCTGAGATGCAGACCCAGGCAGACAGTAGAGAAATCTTCCCCCAAATCCTTCCACCATTCATGCCTTCTCAGCTGGGTTTCTGCCTTGAAATCTGGGTCAGATTCCTTAAAAAGGATCCACCAATAGTGTGCTGACCAGAGAAAGTACAATGGTGGAAATCAGAGCTGCAGACAGACCAGAATTACCCCACAGCTTGCCACTGGTAAAGAAAAGGGAAGGGACAGCCAGAATGCACCCAGAACGAAATCACTCTATGGGGGATTGAGGGAAAGCTACAGGAGACACCCCGGAGATCTATCCACAGGCGGCCTGTTGGCCCAGGATGGTTCCAGTGTACACATGGAAAGGACCAGGGTACCCACAACGGCCAGAGATCAAGACCCAGGAAAGGGAAGAGGCATCTGCAGAAAAACAGTCTAAGACCTAAGGAATGATTGGGAGTCCCACCTGAGGTGACAGTAGTAACCTACAAAATTGATCCATGAACGGAAACTGGAGACTAGACAGCCCCTTGGTCAAGAGGGAGCCCAGGAACCAGGCCACAATTCCCCAGATGAACTCCCCAGGGACAGAGGAGAAAATGTGCAAGAAGAAATCCAACCCAGTAACAAACTGATGCAAGGAAATAGGCCCAGAGAGATTTTGGATGGAGGGACACTGATGCTATGCAGCAGCCTAGAGGGTAACCACAGACGAGTGTCATGCTCAAAGGAACACAAGTAATGGTGCTCAGTGTCCGGAAAGGGAAAATACAGGAGTCAAACACAGTTATGTTAACCACAGCAGGAGGTCCTCCAAGAGACTCTAGGGATTGACAGGTGGGGACACACGCAGAGAAACATGGGGACTTGGTGAGAAGTGGGCAAACATGGAGAGACTGAAGGGGGGTATAGAGGCAGATACAGGACCCACAGGCAGATGAGGAGAAATGGACAGACAGTGAGACACATGGGACAGATACACAGACACATACACGGAGATACACAGACAGATGGGGACACACAGGCAGATGGGGACGCACGGGCAGATGGGGACACACGGACAGACGACACTTGGACAGACATATGGGGAATAGCCAAGGGACAGTGGTGAATGAAACCTGCAGAAATCGATCCAGGGACATTCTTGGGACTGGTAAAAGCCTCCTGGATAAGGAGGTCAGTCAGTGGTGAGGCAAATTTCCTGCTCAGTATGCCTTACAACAAAAGAAGATGTTTCTGAAGCAAATCCCCAAACTTGGAGCCCATGGGCACAGTAGGGGACCCTTCCATGGACCACAGGACAGATACCCTAAAGTCTGAAAGAAGAAGAAGATCCTGTGACCATCAATATTCCCTCAGTCATGAGTGACAATCGGTTCTCTTCAAGAATGCCCTGAATCACCAGCCCAGCGAAAACAGTCAGAGGACACAACAAGAAAGGTCATGCAAAAGCAGTCAGTGAACCAGTTACTCATCCTTCACAAGGGTTAGGGTTCGGGTTCGGGTTAGAAATGTCTCCACTGACTACACGTGATCCTAAGGCAATCCTTCAGTTTGGAGGGAAAGGACAATGTGAACCAGAAGCACTGGAAATGGAGACCCAGGGAAACAGAAGGGCAAGCTACCACAAGATCTCATTCAGGCCACAAGGTATTGCAGCAGGGGGTCCTGCACTGGACTCTGGATTACATTCCCTCACATCTATCCACCAACAGCACACAGATCTTAGAAAGGCCCATAGAGGAAAAGCACAGCCAGTAGAAGGCCAGAGTAACTGCCTAGCGTGTCTCTGGTCAAGGAAGGGAATGGACAGCCCAAATCCGCACAGAATTCAATTGTTCATAGTAGGGAGAGTGTGGGTGGGCTGTGGAAAAGACAGCACAAATCTATACACAGATCGTCTGTCTGCTGAGGACCTTTGCATGCTCTAGATGAAAAGGAGTGGAGGCATTAGAAGGGCCTGAAATGTAGACCCAGGCAGAGAGCAGAGGAATCTTCTCCAAAATTCCATCCCTGGGAGAGGCCCTCACAGAAGGGGTCCTCCTTTCCATCTGAGTCATATTCCTGGACAAGCACAACTCCAAACAGGTGAGGATATCCCAACGTATGTGCCTGGACAAGAAAATGGAAGGGACAGCCAGAACCCGTTAAGAATTCAAACCCTCCGAGCGGGGCTGAGAATGGGCTCTAGCAGACAGCCCAGAAATATATTCACAGACTGCTTATTGGACTGTGACAGTTCCAGTGAATACACCTAAAGGACCAGAGAATCTACAATGGCCAGCAATTGAGACCCAGGAATGGGAAGAGGAATCTGCAGGAAGAGAAGGGTAAGACTTAAGGAATGATTGGGAATCCCAACTGAAATGCCAGGAGCAACCCAACAAAATGTACCATGAACGGGACTGATCTCCTTAGCGACAGAAGAGAAGAACGTGCAAGAAGAAATCCAACCCAGTAACAATCGTGGAGCCAGAGTCAGGATCACAGAAGAGATAGTGGCTTTCATGTTAAAGGAGCAGAGGTCATGGAATACGATACTTGGGAAGGCAAAGAAGTAGGATTACAATGAAGAATAAAGTTCATAGAAAAAACTGAGTATAATCATTCAGGGAGAAGTGGACACTTCATGAAATAGAAAAAAAAATTTCAGCATTCTTAAACACATTACTCTAGAGAATCGGAAAATCATAAACAGGAAAAGAGAAAGCCCAAGGCACTCAATAAGGTTAAATTAATTACATTGCTACATGTAAACATGTCACTTAAGATCTTTGTCATTATAAGGGCAATTAGAAGTGGTCTACATAGACAAAGACCATGGAAGTGAGTTGATTGCGTTGGGGTGATCTCAGACAAAATTGGAGTGAGAAATTGGCAAGCACTAGAAGGGGGGAAGGGAGAGACAGAATGGGAAAAATATTCTTACATAAAAGAGGCATACAAAGTAGAATTTTTAAAATGAAGTGAGCAATGCTTGGTGGGCAATGCTTGAACCTCACTGACATCGGAATTAGTTCAAAGAGGGAAGAATACATATATACACTCATCTCTATATAGAAATATATCTTACACAAGAGAGAAATAATAGAAGAGAATGGGATGAAAGGAAATATTCGGTTAGTAATAATAACTGTAAATTTGAAACGGATGAGCACACCCATGAAATAGAAGTAGAATGCAGGATGGATTTGAAAACTGAATCCAACAATATGTTGTTTACAAGAAACACAGTTGACACAAAGATTCATTCACAGAGATAAAACGAGGGAATGGAGCAGGATCTATCATGCTTGAGCTGAAGTAAAAAAGGCAAATGGACAAATCACGATCTCAGACAAAGCAGATACAACGCAATTACAAGAGAAAATCAGGGAAACTATGATTTTATTAAAAGGTGTCCCAGACAATGAAGTAATATCAAAATTTCTACAGCACGTTTCTCTGATAAATAACTTCTATTGCAAATACATTGGGAACTTAGTCAAATTCATAAAAATAAGAGCCGTTCCCCAACTGATCAATAGTCAAAGGATATGAATTCATCAAATCAATCTTTAGTTATATTAAAGAATGTTCTAGGGAGCAATGATGGTGAAGTAGAAAGATGGACCTCCTGTAACTCTCCCCCTATAGACCATACAATACCTGTAAAAATGACTCTACACAAATTCTAGAGCAGGAAGAGCCACAAAAGGACAGAGTGAAAGAGATTTCCAGCCCAAGGCAACCTGGAAGGCCTACAGGAAAGGTCCATTACACTGGGCTGGGAGTGGAGCACGGCCCAGCCTGCATCACGTGGCAAGGACAGGACTGGAGCAGTCTTCAGGGCACAGAATCACGGGTAGCAAATGCAATTCCCAGATTTCTCAACCCACAAACACCAATGACACCTTAAAAGGTCAGTGACAAAGCTCTTTCACCTGGGTGAGAGGAGTGTACAATCTGACCCTAGCCCCAGCTCCAGGGTGGCAGCAGCCAATGTGGCAGGAGTTTCCACTTATGGAGACCTCTGCCTAAAGACTATGGAGGAATCAAGCAGACTATCTGGCCCTCAGTCCTGAATGGTGGTTCTGGGGTAAGGAGGAGCACTGGCATGGTGGAGCTGGTGGAGGCTCTGGGGAGGGAATCCTACTCACAGATCCTGGGCAGAAAAGAATGCTTGTGGTTGCTCCCAGACCAGATCATAGGCCAGGCAAGGAGAAAACCCTTTTTTCTTGACTGTGACACCCTGGAGGAACTGAGAACACACAGGTCCCTAGAGTATATCCTCCACTTGACAAAGCACTCCAAGGTCAAGTAAATGGCAGGGGAAATGTCCCAAAAAGGGGAAAAGACAAGATTATGGAAGGTTACGCTCTTGGTGAAAAGGTATTTTCTTCCATTATTTTGGATGAGGAGAAGAAAACATACAAACAAAGGATGGCATAAAAGTCAAGCCTTCTACATTCAAAACTTCCAAAAATTATGCAATGCTCTTAGGCCATAGAAGAGACCAAAAAGGATTCTGAAAATTAAGTAACAGAAGTGGAAGACAAATTGAGAAGAGAAATGAGCGTGATACAAGAAAAATCATGACAAGCAAGTCAACAGCTTGCTAAAGGAGACACAAAAAATGCTGAAGAAAATGACACCTTTAAAAATAGACTAACCCAAGTGGCAAAAGAAGTGCAAAAAGCCAATGAAGAGAAGAATCGTTTGAAAAGCAGAATTAGCCAATTGGAAAAGGAGATTCAAAAGTTCAGAGAAGAAAATAGTTATTTAAAAATTAGAATGGAGTAGATGGAAGCTAATTAATTTATGAGAAACTGGGAAATTATAAAATAAAACTAAAAAAATGAAAGAAGACAATATGAAATATCTCATTGGCAAAACAACTGACCAGGAAAGCAGAACTAGAAGAGATCATTTAAAAATTATTGGTGTATCTGAAATCCATGATCAAAAAAAGAGCTAAGATTTTATCTTCCAAGGAATTATCAAGGAAAACTGCACTGATATTCTAGAATCAGAGGGCAATACAGAAATGGAAAGAATTCACCAATCACCTCCTGAAAGAGATTCCCAAAGGAAAACTCTTAGGAATATTGTAGCCAAATTTCAGAGTTATCAAGTCAAGGAGAAAACCTTATAAGCAGACAGAATGTAACAATTCAAGTAATTTGAAAATGCAATCAGGATAACACAGGGTTTAGCAGCTTCTACACTAAAGGATAGAAGGGCTTGAAATATGGTATTTCAGAGGCCAAAGGAGGTGGGATTAAAACCAAGAATCACCTATCCAGCAAAACTGAGTATAATACTTCAGGGAAAAAATGGAATTTCAATGAAATAGAGGACTTCCAGGCATTCTCGTTGAAAAGTCCAGAAATGAATAGAAAATTGGACTTTCAAATAGGAGAATCCAGAGAAACATGAAAAGGTAAACATGAAAGAGAAGACTTAAAGAGCTCATTACAGTTAAAGTATGGACATTCCTACATGGCAAGATGTTATTTGTAACTCATGAGATTCTTTTCAATATTACAGTAAAGGGAATACATATATATATATATATATACATATATATATAATACATATACATATATATGTGTGTGTGTGTATGGGTATGTATGTATTTTAAATGTGTTGGCATGCATATGTTCATGTGCGTATAGACATACATATACGCACATGTACATAGACAGAGGGCAGAGCGTGAATTGAACATGAAGGGAGAACATCTCAAAAATAAAATTTACTGCTGAATGAAATGTACTAGGAAGAAGAGAAAGGGAAAGGTGGAATGTAGCAAATCATCTCACATATAAGAGGGAAGAACGAGTTTCTACAATGGTGAGGAAGAGAGGGGAGATGAAAGGAAATAATTGAGCCTTACTCTCATGGAATTTGGCTTAAGTGGGGAATAACACACACTGAATTGGATATGAAAATGTATTTTACCCTGCAGGAAGGCAAGGGGGAAGAGGATAGGAGAGGGAAGATAATAGAAGGGACAGCAAATTGGGGAAAGGGATAATCAGAAGCAAACACTATTGTGGGATGACAGATAATGGGAGAGAAAGGAATAAAGAAAGGGCAGGATAGGACAGAGGGAAATGTGGTTAGTCTTTTACAACGTGAATATCATGGAATTGCTTTGCATTGTTACACATATATGACCTATATTGAATTGCTTGTTTTCTCAATGAGGGTGGGTGGAGAGAGATGGAGAAAATATAGAAGTCAAATCTTTAAGAATGAATTTTAAAAATTGTTTTAGCATGTAACTGGTAATTAACCTATATAGGCAATGGAGTATAAAAATCTATTTTTCCCTACAGGAAAATAGAGGAGAAGGGGGATGGACTAAGGGTGGGTAATAGAAGGGAGGACAGACTGGAGGAAGGGGTGGATGCTATGCATGCTTTCCTGCGGTGGGTGTGGGGAGAGATGAGAAGAAAATTTTGAATTTAAATTCCTGTGGAATTCGATGTGAAGAACTGAAAAATAAATTATATATATATGTATATATATATACATATATATATACATATATATATATATATACGAGAAGCAGTTTGCAAAAGGAAAGAAATAAAGAAAATGAAAATAGTATGCTTTAAAAAAACTAAAGAATTTCTAAGTCATTAGTTTTTAGAGAAATGAAAATGAAAACAACTCTGAGGTACCACCTCATATCTATTAGAAATGACAAATGGTGGAGGGGATCAAAGAAAATAAATATAGTAATCAATTGTTCGTAGAGTTGTCTGCTGGTTCCACCATTCTGGAGAACATTTTGGAACTATGCCCAAAAGGCTATAAAATTATGCATAGCATTTCACCTAGCCATGACCAGTTCTGTATCCCAAAGAGATAAAAGGAAAAGGACCTATATGTGTAAAGTATTTATAGCAATTATTTTTGTAGTGGCATAGAACTGGAAATTGAGTAAATGCTCCTCAACTGGAGAATGGCTGAATAAGCTGTGGCATATGATTGTGATGGAGTACTACTGTGCTATAAGAAATGACAAGGGCGATGGTTTCAGAGGAATACAGGAAGACCTATATGAACTCATGCGAAGTGAGGTGATCAGAAACAGGAAAGTATTTTCTACAGTAAGAGCAGTGTTATCTAATGATGACCAATCGTGAAGAAATTAGCTTCTCTGATCAATAAAATGATCAAGACAATTCCAAAGGACTCATGAGGAAAAAAGTTATCCTCTTCCAGAGACAGAGCTGAGGAACATTCTCTGAATACAAATTGAAGTACATTTTTCACTTTCTCAACTTTTCTTGCTTTTTTTGATATGGCTAATATAGAAATAGGTTTTACGTGGCTTCACATTTAGTAATTATAGAACACTGCTTGACTTTCAGTGGCTAGAAGAGAGGCTAGAAGGGAGAAAATTTGGAACTCAAAATTTAACATAAAAATATTAATAATAAATAACTTCATGAAAATGATGATGGTGATGATGATGATGTTGCTGCTGGCGCTGCTGCAGATGTTGTTGATGGTAGAGAGAAGGGAGGAGAAGCTGAGACCAGATTCTCTCTACAGATTTTCGTATTTTCCGGGAATCGTCATCCTTTGCTACCCTCAGGAGAAATTGTGTGGTTTCCCTTGGTTGTGTCTTGCTGGAGACACAAGCCTGACTGTGTGCCAGAACAGATGGCTAAAGTCAAGGAGACTATCAGATTGTGTTTAACTGTAGAAAGTGACAAAGATCCAGGAATCTGGCCTGGGCTGAGTGTAGCAGGAAGTGTTTGGAGTCAGGCCTGGGCTCTGTGTCCCTCCTCCTCTATGCAGTGGATCAGAGGACTGGTTCTGAGCAGGAATTCCCTACCTTTTCAGGCCCCACATGCCTCGTCTTTTCAGTAAACCTTCCTGCATCTCTTATTCAGTGAGAAATGTAATAAATTCCACTGCATAAAGATGTCACTTTCCTTCTCCAAGGGTCCACCAACACATTTGTAACTTTGTGGATGGGAAGGTCTCATTTTCTGCTAAATATTCTGTGAATCTCCTTGACAATCTCCTCCTTCTCTCTGTGGTGGAGATGAACAAGGGCCTCCTCCACTTTAAATCTTTAAATATTCAATTCTCCTTCCTTATTCTCCCCTAAGAGCTCTCTAGAGGTGACTGCCTCACTCATTAAGCCAGGGATGAGCCAGCCCTGCTAGCCCCACCTGTAACAGTCAGCCTGCAGCCTCCCTCCCTGGCCTGACTGACCTCTGAGCCTTGACCCTTCAGGTCCGTTCTCTAGCCATTTGGCGATCCTAATGGGACCTTGGCCCCTACCTGCATATCTCAGCGGAAGCCTGGCATCTGATTGGTAATCTTCATGGGAGTATAGCTCCTGAATGGTGTCCTTGGAGGAGTTCCCAGCATCTTCCACTTCAATGCCAGGAATGTGAGATTAGAAGGATAAACCCAATCAGAACCTCTTCCACTCTTTCATCTTCCCAGAAGCTGCCAGACTCCCAAGGCAAGGGTAGTGTCTGCCATGGTCATCACACACATTTACAATTGTCACACAGATTTATAATTAATTGTCAGGCATCTATTTAGACTTTCACTTGTCCACCTGACCCCATGAGAGTGACACATCAAATCTCAGGCTCCAACTGTGACCACCACTTGTGTTCCAGGGATTCCACAAGACCCCACTCATATGACAGACATCTAGCCAAACCACTGACTGTAGCCTCGGAGCCCACTGAGATCACCACTTGAATCCTAGGTCCCCATCAAGATCACCATATGGGTAACAGATCTCCAGTCAGACCATCTACAAAGGCCTAGATCCCCTTGAACGAAACCACGAGCCAAAGCTTATCCCCACTGTGAGACCACCAACTGGTAAACAGTGTCTTAGCAAGGTCATCTACTGCTTGGCATTAAGATTTTTCTCAAAATCCATCCCTTCTCACTTATTTGCTTTGAGGGAATCTACATTCTTTTAAAATGTAACTTTTAATTTTACTTTTATTCAATGAACAAATGTTAATTTTCTCTACCTTCTAGCTTGCTTCCCTCCATACGATGAAAAAAATAAAAATTGAACCATTATTTATTAAAAAAACAAACCCTATGAGTGTGTATTCAAGCCACACAAATTTCTCTACTGGCCACATCCAAAAATGTGTCTCATTCTGCACGCTGAGTTAATCACCTCTTTGTCTGGAGGTGCACAATATGCCTCCTTGTGGATCCTCGGCAATCATACTTGGTCATGACATTGGTAAGAGTTCTTAAGTGTCTCAACATTGTTTGTCTTCTTAATGTTGCTTTTATTGCATAGAACAATCTCCACTTCTCATTTCACTGAGCATCAGTTTTCTCAGGTTTCTCTGAAATGACCCACATTGTTATTCCTTACGGCAAAATAGTATTTTTAAGTAATATTTTACTTTTAGATTACATGTAAAGACAAATTTTAGGAGATATTTTTAAAACACTGAGTTCAAAATCTTCTTCTCCTTCCCTTTCCTCCTTCCTAAGATGGTAAGCAATTTAATACACATTATATGTGTGCAATCTTGTAAAACACATTCCTATATTAGTCACATTGTGGAAAAAGAAAGAGCCTCAGAGAAAACAATATGAAAAAAAGTGAAAATGATATGTTTTGATCTGTATTCAGAGTCCATCAGTATTTTCTTCTGAATGTGAATAGCATTTTTCCTCATGAGTCTTTAGGAATTGTCTTAGACCACTATGTTGCTGAGAAGAGTTAAGGAATTCAAAGCTGATCATCCTACAATGCTGCTTTTACTGTATACCATATTCTCCTGGCTCTAGCTTATGTGACTTTGCATCAGTTAATGTAAATTTTTCGAGGTTTCCTGAAATCTTCCTGCCCATCATTTCTTATAGCACAACAGCATTCATATATCCCAACTTTTTCAGCCATTCCCCAATTGGTGGTCATCCCCTCAATTTCCGATTCCTTATCACCACAAAAAGAGTTTCTGTGAATATTTTTGCACAAAAATATTTTGGTCTCTCCCCTTTTGTGATCTCTCTTAGACACAAACTTACTAGTGGGTCAAAAGGTATGCACGGTTTAATTGACATTTGGGCATAGTTTCAAACTGGTGTCCAGAATGGTTGCAACAGTTCACAACTCCAACAACAACGTGTTAGTGTCCTAATGTTCCTATATCCTCTCCGGCATTAATCATTTTTCCTTTTTTTTCATATTGGCCAGTCTAATAGAAGTGAGGTTGTACCTCAGATTTGTTTTAATGTGCATTTCTCTAATCAACAGCAATTTAGAACATCTTCTCCCATGAGTGTAGAGAGCTTTGATTTCTTCACCTGAAAACCAGCTTTTCATATCCTCGAATTATTTATGCAACGGGGAAGGACTTTCATTCTCATAAATTGGGCTCCATTCTCTATATACTAGAGAAATGAGACCTTTATCGGAGATATTTGCTATAAAATCATTTCCCACTTTCTGTTTATCTTATAATCATGGCTGCACTGAATTTGTTTGGCAAAGTAACTTCTTTCATTTCATAATAAGAAAAACGACCTATTTTTCATATTACAATGCTCTTTATGCCTTCTTTCATCCTAAATTCTTCCCTTCTGCATAGAAATGACAGGTGAACTATTCCATGCTATCATTATTTGCTTATGGTATCACCCTTACGGCTAAATCACGTACCCATCGTTACCTTCTCTTGGTATACAGTGTAAGATATTGGTCCATATCTAGTTTCTACCATACTGTTTTCTGGTTCTCCTCGAAGTTTTCATCTCTTACTGAGTTCTTCTCCCAGAAGCTGAATTCTCTGAGTTTATCAAACACTAGGTTAATATGGTCGTTAACTACTGTGTCTTGTGTATCTACTCTATTCCGTTGATCAATCACTCTGTTTCTTAGCTGGTACCAAGTAGTTTTAATGACTGTGGCTTTATAATAAATTTAAGGTCTATATGGCGAGGCCATCTTCCCCAGCATTTCCTTTCATTAATTCCCTTGATATTCTGGACCTTTTGTTCATCCAGATGAATTTTGATATTATATTTTCTAGCTCTGCAAAATAATTTTTGGTAGTTTGATTGGTGTGTCTCTGAAGAATTAATTTCATTTAGACAGAACTATCATTTTTATTACATTAGCTCATATTACCCATGAGAAACTGATATTTTTTTCGATGGTGTAGTTCTGACTTCCTGTGAAAAGTGTTTTATAATTGTGTTCATATAATTCCTGGGTTTATTTTGGCAGGGAGATTCTCAAATATCTTTAATAAACGGAATTTCCCTTTCCATCCTTTCCTTTTGGGCTTTGTTACTTACGCATGCGTACATTTGCATATATATGTATATATACATGCATGCATTCATACGTACATATATATATGTATACAGCTGATGATTTGTGAGGGTTTATTGTATATCTCACAATTCTGCTAAATTTGTTTCTTATTTCAAGTAATATTTTACTTGATTCTCTAAGTATATCATCATATCATCCTCAAAGGGTGATAGCTTTGTTTCTTTTTTTGCCTATTCTAATTCCTTCAATTTCCTTTTCTTCTCCTATTGCTAAACCTAACATTGTTAGTTAATGTTAATACAGTAGTACTATATTGAAAAGCAGTGGTGATCATGGACTTACTTATTTCACACTCAATCTTATTTGAAATGCTTCTAGCTTATCCCCTTTACATATAATGCTTGCTGATGATTTGGTTTGGATGCTACCTATCATTTTAAAGAAGACTTCATGTACACATTTGATGAAATAAGGGATTTCCAGACCTTCCTGACAAAAAGGCCGGAGTTCACTAGAAAATTTGATTTTCAAATACAAGATTCAAGAGAAATATAAAAAGTTTAACAGGGGAAAAAAACCCCAAACTTGTTACTCAATGTGTGGAAACTGTTTACATTCCTATGTGAGGGGATGATACTTGTTAATCGTCAGAATTGTATATTCATTAGGACGTTTAAAGGGATATATATATATATGTATATATATACATATATATACATATATATATACATATATATATGAAGAGTGGGCATAAATTAACTGAGGTGATGACACAAAACGTAATTAAAGGTATGAGGCGATTGTACTGGAGGAAGAGTAAAGGAGAAGGCACAAAAGGGTAAATTACATCACATGAAGAGGCACAAAAATATAGTAGAGGGAAAGAAGGGTGGGAGATTTGGTTCAAGGAGGGAACAACATAGTCGAGTAAAGAAATCTAACTTTCACTAGAGGCAGCAGGAACGGAAAGGGGAAAGAAAAGGGAAAAGGGTTGATAGAAGGAAAGGAAGACTGAGGGAGGCGGTGGTCAAAAGCAAAACTTTTAAGGAAGAAGAGAGAAATTAAAGCATAAACGGGGGGGGGGAGATATGATGGAGAGAAAGACATGTAGTAATCATATCTATGAATGTGAATGGGATATAATCTACCATAAAATGGAGGCAGGTAGAAGAATGGATTAAAAATCATAGTCCTATAATATGTCGTTTCCAAGAAACACATCTGAAACAGAAGGATACACACACGGTAAAAGTAAAAGGCTGGAGCAGAATAGATGATGCTTCAGCTGAATTAAAATAAAAAAAGTAGGGGTAAAAATCCTAATCCCAAACAAATCAAAAGTAAAAATATATCTAATCCAAAGAGATAAGGAAGGAAACTATATCCTGCTACAAGGCACCACAGACAATGAAATAATATCATTACTAAACATATATGCCCCAAGTAGTATAGCACATAAATTCTTAAAGGAGAACTTAAGGGAATTACAGGAAGAAATAGGCAGCAAAACTATACTAGTGGGGTACCTCAAAATGCCCTCTCTGAACGTGATATATCTAACCTCAAAATAAACAAGAAAGAAGTTAATGGGGTGAATAGAATTCTCGAAAAGGTAGATATAATAGAACTCTGGAAAACACAGAATGGGGACAGAAAGGAATTTTGAGGAATATTTTCCTCAGTGGTACATGGCACATACACAACAATTGACCACATACTAGGACATAAACACCTCACAATCCAGGGCTGAAGGGCAGAAATAGTTAATAAATCCTTTTTCAGATCGTGATGCAATAAAAATTATATGTAAAAAAGGAAAGATCATGGAAAGAAAGACCAAAAATTTCTTGGAAACTAAATAATTTAATACTAAAGAATGAGTGAGTCAAACAACAAATCATAGAAACAAACAGGAACTTCATTCAAGGGAATGACACTAATGAAACAACCTACCAAAACTTATGGGATGCAGTGAAAACAATATTTAAAAAGAAAAAAAACACTTAAAATATATATTAAGCAGACACCCGAAACAAAGAACTTTGCATAACTACCCAGTGCTGACTCCATGAGCAAACATCGTTTGGCTTGGTGCATAGTGATCTCACCTTCCAATTTCAACTGCACATAAATTCAATTTTCCTTTTCAAAGCAAATGACATCCTGTGACAGCATACCAAAGAGAAGCCAATTTAAGAGATCAAAAGGAAAAGATCAAAACTTTAAAAATATCTGAATCCAGAAAGAAATATATCTAGCGCAGCAACAAAGGTACTTCTCATTGAGAATCTGGACCAGGATCATTGCCACTCATTTCAGTCAGATAAATTCAGGCTTCTCTTCATATGCCAATTGGAATAGCAATGAAAACCTCAGCCAGAACACTCTTTTTTTCAGTATGATATCTTTAGACACTCTTGGAAGGGCGACATGACATATTCATAGGTGTGATTCTTTAACAATACAGAATATTTTAGATGTAATGCATGAAGCCTTGCCAGTGACAACCTTCTCTACTTGAGCCCTTGATTCCATCACCTACTCTCTGCACTGGTTGCTTGTCCCTTCCATTGTGTTCACCATCACTTTAGTTTATAATTTCTCATTATCCACTTGCTTCTTGACCAGATCTTTACACATTCCTTTAGGTACACTATCTGGCATCTCTGTGTATCTAATTTGTGGTGATATTTTTACAACACAGCGTATTTCTGATAGGACATGTAGTCTTTAACCTGCCTGTCTCTGTTGATGGAGAGCTTCCCAGAAATTCCTTATTTTTCTCACCAATGGTGACAGAGCAATTTGATTTCTGGTCCTGTCATGTCTTCTCTGCATTGCATGTTTATGCTTTCAACAGTGTTCATTCCTCCCTTAGTTTTTAGTCTCTTTTTATCCCCTGGTTCATTTCTCACACTTTTAGGTGCTCCTTTAGGACAGCAATATAACATCTTCGTGGATGCATTTCTCGGTGACGATTTGACAATGCAGCATATTTCAGATATTCATTGACCCAAGATTTCTGGGATGCAGATAAAGCAGTCCTCAAGGGCAACATTACATCCCTTGGTCTTGATATCTGGAGTTTTGGGTTTTTTTTTTCTGTTTCGGGCAAAACGTTATAAGTAGAATCATCTGAAAGTATTTGAGCGTTATTTGGATTACTTTCACCTTGGAAATCATCATCCGTCATTGATTCCTTCTGTGCAAGAGTGTTTATGTTCTTGGAGTCCTCATTAATATGATTTTTGTAATTTTTTTCGGTGTGCAACATTCACCTGCATACTGTGATTTCTAGCAGGGCTCTCATGTAACTGTATTGCCTCAACACTCTCCTTCAACTTTGGTGAGATTTTCATTTGAAGTTTTCCTTTTGAGCCTTGTTATCTTCAGGTTAAATTGAAAACAGTTCTTTTTTTAATATAAATTTATTTATTTAACTTTTTACATTCATTTTCACAAAATTTTGGGTTCCAAATTTTCTCCTCATGTATCCCCTCCCTCCACCCCAATACACCGAGCATTCTAATTTTCCCTATCACCAGTCTGCCCTCTCTTCCATCATCCCTCCCTTCTCTTGTTCCCATCTTCTCGTTTGTCCTGTAGGGCCAGATGACTTTCTCTTCCCCATTAACTGTATTTCTTATTTCCTAGTAGCAAGAACAATACTCAACAGATGTTCCTAAAACGTTGAGTTCCAGATTCTCCCCATCCCGCCCTCCCCACCCATTCCCTTTGGGAAGGCAGGTGATTCAATATAGGCCATATCTGTGTAGTTTTGCAAATGACTTCCATAATAGTCATATTGTGTAAGACTAACTGTATTTCCCTCCATCCTATCCTGCCCCCCATTGATTCTGTTCTGTCTTTTGATCCTGTCCCTCCCCAAGAGTGTTGACTTCAAATTGCTCCCTCCTCCCATTGCCCTCCCTTCCATCATTCCCCCCCCCCCCGCTTATCTCCTTCTCCCCTACTGTCCTGTATTGTAAGATAGGTCTTCATACCAAAATGAGTGTGCATTTTACTCCTTCCTTTAGTCGAATGTGATGAGGGTAAACTTCATGGTTTTTTTTCTCAGCTTTCCTCTTTTTCCCTCCACTAAAAAGTCTCCTGCTTGCCTCTGGAATGAGAGATAATTTACTCCATTCTGTTTCATCCTCTCTCCTCCCACTACATTTCTCTCTCACCGTTTACCTTAATTTCTTTTAACATATGGTCTCAACCGATTCAATTCACTCTGTGCTCTCTGTCTCTGTGTGTGCTTGCACGTGTGTATGTATGTGCACACACGTTTACACGTGTGTGTGCATGTGTGTGTGGTCCCACCGACTACCCAGATACTGAAAAGTTTTAAGAGTTATAAATATTGTCTTTCCATGTAGGAATGTAAACAGTTCACCTGTGGTAAGTCCCTTATGACTAATCTTTGCTGTTTACTTTTTCATGCTTCTTCTCATTCTTGTGTTTGAAAGTCAAATTTTCTTTTCATCTCTAGTCTTTTCATCAAGAATGCTTGAAAATCCTCTACTTCCTTGAAAGACCATATTTTCCCCTGAAGTATTATACTCAGTTTTGCTGGGTAGGTGATTCTTGGTTTGTGTCCTAGTTCCTTTGACTTCTGGAATATCTTATTCCATGACCTTGGACCCCTTAATGTAGAAGTTGCTTGATCTTGTGTTATCCTGATTGCATTTCCACAATACTGGAATTGTTTCTTTCTAGCTGCTTGCAATATTTTCTCCTTGACATGGGAATTCTGGAATTTGGCCACAGTGTTCCTAGGAGTTTCTTTTTTGGATCTCTTTCAGGTGGTGATCGATGCATTCCTTCAATACTTATTTTTCCCCCTCTGGTTCTAGAATATCAGGGTCATTTTCCTTGATAATTTCATGACAGATGATATCTAGGCTCTTTTTTTACCATGGCTTTCAGGTAGTCCCATAATTTTTAAATTGTCTCTCCTGGATCTATTTTCCAGGTCAGTTGTTTTTCCCCATGAGACATTTCACATTCTCTTCCATTTTTTCATTCTTCTGGTTTTGTTTGGTGATTTCTTGGTTTCTCAGAAAGTCATTAGCCTCCATCTGTTCCATTCTAATTTTGAGAGAACTATTTTTTTTCAGTGAGCTTTTGAACCTCTTTTTTCCACTTGGCTAATTCTGCTTTTGAAAGCATTCTTCTCCTCATTGGCTTTTTGAACCTCTTTTGCCAATTGAGTGAGCATATTTTTCAAGGTGTTATTTTCTTCAGCATTTGTTTGGGTCTCCTTTAGCAAGATATTGACACGTGTTTCATGCTTTTCTTGCATCTCTCTCATTTCTCTTCCCAGTTTTTCCTCCACCTGTATAACTTAATTTTTAAAATCCTTTTTTGAGCTCTTCCATGGCCTTATCCCATTGTATATCTGTTTCAGATGTTTGGGGTACAGAGGCCTTGACTTCTATGTCTTTCCCTGATGGTAAGCATTGTTCCTCGTCATCAGAAATGACAGGCGGGAACATCTGTTCCCCCAGAAAGTAACCTTCCATGGTCTTATTTTTTTTCCCCTTTTCTGGGCATTTTCCCAGCCAGTTACTTGACGTCTGAGTTTCCTCCCCACCCCCACCTAGATCTGCCCAGCTAGTGCTTGGGGTCTGAGATTCAAATGCTGCTCCCCAGCCTCAGGGCTTTCAGTGGCAGGCTGACTGCTATTCAATGTGAGCTTAAGTTCTGGTGCTCAGGTGGGGGCAGGGCCGCCTCCCAGGCTCAGTTCCCTCAGGGGGTTTATGCAGTGACCTTCAGTAATGGAGTGAAGCTCCTGCCTGCTCGGGAGTCCCGGGTCGCAACTGCCTCTGCCACTGCCTCTACCGCTGCCCTCTGCCGCTGCCTATGCCACTTCTTTTTATGATACAAAAAAGGTGCTGATACCTAAACTGGGAAGGGTCAAAACAGAGAAAGAAAATTATAGATGAATTTCCCTATTGAATATAGATGAAAAAAAATTTAAATAAAAGATTACCCAAAAGATCACTGCAACCTATCATGAAGATAATACTGTAACCAGGTAGTATTTATACTAGGAATGCAGGGCTGGTTCCACATTGGGAAAATTAGTATCAGCATAATTGACCATATCAAGAGCAAAACTAACAGAAATCACATGAATATCTCAATAGATGCTGAAAAAGCTTTTGACAAAACACAACACCCATTCCAACCAGAAACAATTGAGGAAATAGGAATAAATAAAATATTCCTTAAAATCACCAGTAGCATCTATCTAAAACCATGAGCAAGTATTATATGTAATGAGAACAAGCTAGAAGCATTTCCAATAAGATCGGAAGTGAAACAAGGATATCCATTATCATCACAGTTATTCAATATGGTACTAGCTTTAGCAATAAGAGAAGAAAAAGAAATTGAAGGAACTAGAATAGCCAAAGAAGAAACTAAGTTAACACTTTTTGCAGATGATATGATGATATACTTACAGAATCCTAGAGAATCAAATTAAAAAAACTACTTGAAATAATAAAAAACTTTAGCAAAGTTGCAGGATATAAAATACACCCATATAAACTTTCAGCATTTCTATATATTACTAACAAAACTAGGAAGAGAAAGAGAAATCCCCAGTAGAGGTAATGTGAATATCATAAAATATTTGTGAATCCACCTTCCAAAACAAACACAAGAACTGTATAAGCACAATGACAAAACACTTTTCACACAAATAAAGTCAGATGTAAATAAATGGAAAAAACATCAGTTGCTCATGGGAAGGATGAACTAATACAATAAAAAATTATAATTCTGCCTAAATTCATTTACTTATTCAGTGCCATACCAATCAAACCACAAAAAAAGCAATAGAGCTAAAATAAATAATATTAAAAGTTATCTGAAAGAAGAAAAGGTCCAGAATGTGAAAGCCATCATGAAACAAAATGCAAGGGAAGGTCGCCTAGCCATACCAGATCTGAAATTGTATTATACAGCAGTTATCACCAAAATTACTTCTTACTGGCTAATAGCCAGCAGAATCGGTGAAATACACATAGGTGGAATAGGTGGATCAGTGGAATAGGTTAGATACGCAAGACACAGTATTCAATGACTATAGTAATTTACTATTATATAAACCAAAAGATCCCAGATTCTGGGATAAGAACTCATTATTTGACAAAAATCTGCTGGAAAAACTGGAAAAAAGCATGAATAGCCATAGACCAACAGTATGCACCATATACCAAAGTAAAATTAAAAAAGACACATGATTTTGATATAAAGACTGAAATGATAAGTAAATTGGGACAGAAAGGAATAGTTTCCCTGTCAGATTTATGGAGAAGGGAGAAATTTATGACTAATGAGGCGAAACAGAACATTATGAAATGCTATCCACATCTAGGGAAAGAACTTGGGCGTCTGAATGGAGATGGAAGCTTGCTCTCCTTTTCTTTTGTTGTTTTGTTTCTTCCTTCACATGGTTTCTCCCTTTGGTTCTATTTCTTCTTTACAACATGACTAATACTGAAATTTGGTTTCATAGGAATGTATGTGTAGAGCCTATATCAAATTGCATGTGATTTTGGGGTGGGGGGGAGGGAAGAGATAGGGAGAAAATTTGGAACTCACAATCTTATGGAAGTGAATGTTGAAAACTAAAAATAAATAAACCAACTTGTAAATCAACACACACACTCACACTCACACATGCAAACACACAAGAACATATTACTGACCCAGGCAGCAGCTGCAGTATCCATGGCCTCCTCCTGCAGCTTCTTTTTCTCCCACTCACAGTGCTGACACTCCTCCTGGGGCCAACAAAGTGCATGTGTAAGCCCTTGAAATCCACCCAAGGTGCTGTCCTCCACCTCCTGCCCTGTTCCCAGAAAGCAGCTTAGAACAGGCCATGGGTAGGAGGGGCACAGCTGTAGTCACAACTTAGGATGCATCAGTGCACAGATGAGGAGATTGAGGCCACCCCAGGTCCCGCACAGTGCCTCACCTTCTCCTTCTCTTGTTGTTCCCTCAGTAATCTTGCCTTCTCGTACTGCTCCCCACAAACCAAAAATCCAAACTCGTCAAGTCACCAGCAGAAAAGGGGGCCAGAAGGCTAAACCTGACCCAAAATCCACCTCGCAGCACCATCTGCCACTATCCCCAGGGCTTAACACACCACTCTCTTTCTGCTGTTGCAGCCTAGACACAGACCTAAAGGGTTAGTTTGTTTCGGTCTGGGTACCCCTATACCAAATGTCTTGTACATGGAAGAGACTTAGTAAATGCTCAATGAACTGAAATATATTTTCTGTTCTATCCTTTCCAAGGACATTCCCAAACATTCTTCTGCCACAGGAAAGGTGGAATATAAATGCCTACACCCTCCTGTCTCTCCCCAGCACCACATACATTTCACCAGTTATTCCAAGCTGAGACACTGATGAAGAAGCTGAGAACTAGAACTGCCTCCCACCAGAACATCCCTCCCTGTATAGTTCTAGGAATAGGCCCCATGACTTAGGCACCCAACTGATGCACTTGGAAGACCTCATAGAGATTGTTCAGACATCAAATCAGACTGTGCATCAAAAGTTGTGAAACCAAATGGAATGATTAATATAAGAGATGCATAAATATACGTGTAAGTATCTGGATATAATTTCATATCTGGATCAGTAATTGCATCAGAGCAGGTAAATTTGTGTTGAAACTGCCTCACCCAATGTAGATGGGGCCACATGTTAAAGATGATGCATGCTAATGAGTATGTGTGAAGCAAGTCCACACAACCTGTCTTTCCTTCATCCCTCCTCTTTGCCTATAGCTTCCCACCTTGACCTCTGACTTCTAAATGGTCCAAAATGTTAAAAAGGATTGTAGATTCCATCACATCCCAGAATGCTACAAGGTCTCCTTAGTAAACCAAACAATCAGTAAAGAGACTGGCTTAAAAATGAGTATAATGCTCCAGAGGGAAAAATGGATCTTAATAGAATAGAGGACTTTCTAATATTCTTGATTAAAAGCCCAGAGTTTAGTAGCAACTTTGAAATGCAAACACAGGAGTCAAGAGAAACATAGAAGGTCAAGAAAACAAGTGGCTATTGATGAACATGTGTGTGACAGGCCTGGAGATGCCTCTGCCATCTGGGTACCGTCAGACTCACTTGTTTCAGTGAAGGTCAAGAATAATGCCAAATAAGAAAAAAAAAAATGAAACGAGAATAGATGGGATAAAAGTGAAGCAATTCACACTTAAATAAGCCATTAACTTGGAAAAAGTGCAAAGTGGACAAGAGCAGCATTTTCCTACAGAAGTCTTGCTGTAAAAGGCTATATGTGATCTCCTCACCAAGTGGAGAGATGCCAGATAAAAATACAAAGTGATCAGCAAAGTCTCATACAGAACCAGGGTGGAAGGTTAATTAGGAGCAGGGATACCTCAGAAAACAGCAGGAAAACCAGTTTATATGGGATGTGACTGGAGAATCCAAGAAAGTGCATCATCCTGAAAGCATCTAAGGCTGGGGACTAGGACATCAAACAGAGGGTAAAAAATGGAAACAATTTACCGATTCCTCTAGCAAGTTGGGCTTTTTTTATTCTTTAACTTCCTAGGCCCTCCTCCTGCTACCTGAGGAGACAGGAAGGGCTCTCAGCCACAATGAGAGGTCACAGTTACAAGGGGGAGAGTTTGGAACCACATGGACAGGGTGGAAGTATCTCTACCAAAGACGGAACAAGCCAACTGGGGAAGGGCTGATCAAATTGTGATCTATGAGTGTGACAGAATATTCTCATGCAGCAAGAAATGATCAATGAGACATTCAGGAAGACCTGGGAAGCCCCTGATGACCTGGCACTGAGAGGAGAACCAGGCACGATGACAGAACAGTGTCAGCTGAAAAGTCTAAGGAAAGGACAGTGGACTAAACAGTCATACTGGATCCCTCTTGTTCCCACGATGTTGGCCACGTGGGGTTGGTGCAGCTTATCTTTCCTTTCAATTCAGTGGGTGGAGGAAAGGGAGCATGTCTGTCAAAGACATTAATGAAACTTCTTTTTAAAATACAGAAATAAAAATAAACACTTCCTTGGACTTGAATCCTTCTGCCAACAATTACTACCTGTTTGATAATCAAGTCTCTTAACAAGCCTAAGCCTCAGTTTCCTTTTCCACAAGATGGGAATAATACTTGCAAATGTGTACCTCTCAAAATAGTTGTGAGACCTTAAAAAAGTGAAGGAGATAGCCTAGCGGCCTACAGTGGAAAACAAAGTAGGCGAAGGATACACCCTGCCCTGATTATCCCGTACAGGTAGACAGTCACCCTGATGGGTACATACACGAATGAAGGAAAAAGGCCTTGATTTAGCATCTGCTCTAGGCTGAGTGTGAGGGATAAAGGCTCTTCCTAGTGGTCTAAAAAACCAAGGAGAGATAGCCTGTTCAAGGGAAGATGGTGAACTGGGCCCAGAATGGTGAAGGAAGAATGCAGCAGAACAGTGTCTGTTTGGAGAATTGTGCGGATCCTCGGTGACACCAACCGCTCCCTGACCTGACAATCCATCATCTCCGAGACCATGCCCTGCCAGCAATGCTGCCATGACTTCGGGCTCCCCCCAAGATAGTGGGAAACTATGGAACACGGTCCACCATGGCCCTGTGAACTTCAAGACAGAGTCCAATTATCACTCCCCGTTTTCAGGACAAAGAACTGAGTCTTGGAGGAGGGAAAAGTTGGGCCTAAGGCCATATTGAGAATAAATGATGCAGCCAAGACACAGGCCTAGATCTCACTGTAGTCTGAAACATCCTCATCAAGCAGAGTTTGGCAAAGTCCCTGGGGGTCTGCTGGGATCTCATTCATACTCAGTCTCTGTCAGGCATGTACACAGCCAATCCTGCTCACACACATTCAAAATCTCACAGCCCCCCACCCCCACACACACGCACACACACATACACACACAGAGTCATACACTAATAATCTATCTCACACACATAGTCTCACAAACACACACACTCTCACACACCACGCGCGTGTGCGTGCACACACACACACACACACACATCCATACACACACACATAGGCAGGAAGGTACGGCCAGCAGGCAGGCCCTCACCACTGTATCTGCAGTCTCTCAAGGGTCAATTACTGCTCCCCAATCCCTGGGACCTTGTCCCCCTGCTGCAGAAGCTCTTGTTCCTCCTGCTCGTTTTGAAGCTGCTCTTGGTACCTTCCCTCTTCCTTCTCCTGTAGGTGGGAAAGAGGAAGCTCAGTCAGGCAGGCTGAGTGGGGCAGTCCAGGGTTGGGGTGAATGGGAAGAGCAAAGGGAACCCCGGGATCCTTCAAGCTCTAAGTTGTACATGAGCCATCCTTGAGTCCAAATTTCCAAAGTGCTGGTCTTTCTCCAGCTGCAGGCGCTTGTCCTGCAGGTGTGGGTGCTTGAACTTCAGACTCGGGTGCTTGAACTTCAGACTCAGGCGCTTGAACTCCAGGGACATGTATTTGAACTCCAGGCCAGGGTGCTTGACTTGTGGGAGCTTGTTCTCCTCCAGGTGTGTCTGCTTGTCCTCCTTCATCTTCTGCTTTCTCCACAGCTCTGCCACCACCTCTACCTTCTTTTACAGATGCAACTGCAGCATCTTCTCCTGAGGACAGATGGATGGACATAAGGGCTAGCCCGATTGTGAGGGAGCAGTGGACAGGCAGGCACTAGTAGAGACCTGGGCTCCCCTGGCCTCCCCGTCTACTCTCCCCCTTCACTTAGGAGGCCCCCTTTCCCCAAGACCACTTGCCTGGTGCATGAGAGGGGCAGTAGGGTGCTTGTTAGATGGAACTAAAGGGCAAGGTCTGACCTCCTTATCAAGGACCTCAAAGACTCTGGGAATTAGGGATGTGACTCTGAAAACACAGACTTTCTCACTAAACATTACCTGACAAGGGCAATTCTACCCCACTGAAATGGGGGAGCACTTCTGGTCATGGTCCAGGGGAAAATTGGGGGCAGGTCAGGTCAGGAGGTCAATTTGTTTCTTTCCTGGCAAGATCCCAGGAAGGAGGCCTCCAGATCAAGGACGATCAGGGAGTGATTCTTCAGGAACTCTCAGTTCACGGTAAGTAGATTAAACAACTGGTCAGAAAGAGATCGAGGGAGTCTCTTTGCTAACACTGAGGCAGAACACTATAGTTTTGCCCATACTCAGATCTGGGTTGCAGTCCTCAGAGGCAGCCCCAGGGCAAGAAGGAGCACTACAAGAGCAGAGCTTGTAGCCACAATGGAGGGCTGAACCCTCCTCACAGTTTCAGGGCAGAAAAGAGTGCTTGAGGTCACTCGCAATCCGTAGCACAGGCCAGGAGAGGAGTAAGCACCCCCACTTCTTAAAAAATACTACCTTGGCTTTCCAGTTACAGGGGGTCAAGATGGTGGAGTAATTGGTAATGGCTATCTCCCTCTTCTTGTTCATCGTGATGAGACCAGAGAAAACTTCCCCGGGAAAAACCCAGGAACAGTGGGAGAAGCAGAAGGGGTGAACAGACTCTCAGAACGTGAGGCTAGAAAGATTGCTAAGGAGGGGTTCCTCTTGCTGTGGCCCAAGATGACCAGTGCAGGATCAGAGCTGTCCCACAAAGCCCCACCTCAGCAAACCGGAGAAGATCCTGAACCCCAGGGGTGTGAAGCCTGAAACTGCCAACGCCAGTACCCCAGGCATGCCTCAGCACCCCAGTGAAATCAGGAAGACGCTAATGCAGACAGCTGAGCTTGCCTATGCTGTAGCTCAGCAGAGGAGCCTCCAGTGCCCAGACCACCCCCTCCCCCACACTTAACAAGCTAGCTCCAGGGGTCACTTCAGGGAAAACCCAAAAAGATCTCACCTGGCCTCTGCTTTCAAACACCAGTCAGCTCAGCACCAGGTAAGTTGAAGCATTTTAGTTTCTAGCTGAAAGAATCAGAGGCCACAACACACAAACCCTCAAGTTTTAGGCACAAGAACTGTGGAACAGAACTCCCTGGGCCACAGACACAGAGATCTACTTGAAAAGCCATGAAAAGGGTTATTATCATGAGTAAGAAGTAAAGCAGAAAAGAACAGAACATAGCAATCTTCTATGGGGACAAGGAGCAAAACACAAATACCAAAAAGAGGTCAGCATTGAGACTGTACTCTCATCTGAAACTACAGAAGGGAATATGAACAGGTCGGAACAACAAAGAGCCTTCTTGGAAGAGCTCAAGAGGGATTTTAAAGCCCAATAAGAGAAACAGAAGGAAAACTGGCCAACGGTTTTAAAAATATGGAAAAAAGAATTCACAGAAGAGAAAAAAAGGAAAATGGGGGCAAATGGAAAGGGAAGTGCAATACCTAACGGGTGAAAATAACTCCTTAAAGGAAGAGTTGGACAGGTGGAAAAGGAGACGCAAAAGTTAACTGAAGAAAACAATTTGATAAAAAATAGAATCAGGCAAGTAGAAGTTAATGAATCTATGAAGTATTGAGAACCATTCAAACAGAATCTAAAGAATGAAAAAATAGAATGAAATATAAAATATCTAATTGGAAAAACAACTGCCCTGGAAAATAGATCCAGGAGAGAAAATATAAGCATTATTGGTCTACCAGAAAGTCACGATGAGAAAAGAGCCTGGACAATATCATTCAAGAAATCATCAAGGAAAATTGCCTAGAAATCCCAGCATCAGAGGGCAAAACAGTCATCGAAAGAATCCACCATTAACCTCCTGAAAGGGACTCTAAACTAAAAACACTAAGGAATATCGTTGCCAAATTCCAGAACTATCAAGTGAACGAGAAAATACTGCAGGCAGCTAGAAAGGAACCATTCTAATATGGAAGAGCTACAGTCAGGATCACACAGGACCTTGAAACTTCTATGTTAAACCATCAAAGGAATTGGAACATGATATTCCCTAAGGCAAAGGAGCTGGGCCTACAACCAAGGATTAATTAGCCAGCAAACTTGAGAATAATATTTCAAGGCAAGGTGATGGAAATTCAATGAAATAAGGGATTTCCAGACCTTCCTGATGAAAAGACCAGAACGCAATAGAAAATTTGATCTTCAGACGCAGATCTCAAGAGAGGCATAAAAAGGTAAATGGGGGGGGGGGGAATTTGTTACGCAATATGGGAAAACTGTTTACATCCTATAAAGGAAGATTATACTTGTTAATCTTGAGAACTGTATATTTATTATGACATATAAAAGGGATATACATAGAGGATGTGGGTATAAATTAAATGATGTCATAATAACAAATGTGATTTAAGGGTGCAGAAGGGATGGTAATGGGAGATGTGAAAAGGAGGAGGCAGAAAAATGTAAATTCCATCACAGGAAGAGGCAAAAAATATATTAAAGTAGAGGGAAGTAGGGCAGGAAGATGAGCATTGTTTGAGAGATACTCTCATCTGAATGGATTCAAGGAGGGTACAACAAACTCAGTTAAGTATAAGGAATACAATTAGCTCTAGTGGCAGTAGGAGGGGAAAGCGGAAAGAAAAGGGAAGGAAGGCTATAAAGGAGGGAAGAAGTCGTAAGGAAAAGGGGGGTTAAAAGGGAGGTGCGTTGAAAGGAGGGAGGAAAGATGAGGGAGGTGGTGGTCAAAATTTAGAACTCTATTTTGAAGGGGAAGTGAGAAATAAAAGCATAAACAAGGGGAAAGGGGATGGAGGGAAAGACAGATAGTAATCACTACTATGAATATGATTGGGATGAACCCTCCCATAAAATGGAGACAGATACAAGAAGGGATTAAAAATCATAATCCAACAACAAGTTATTTATAAGAAATATATTTGAAACGGGGGCATACACACAGGGTAAAGGTAAAAGATTGGAACACAATATTTCCTACTTCAGCTGATGTAAAAAAATGCAGAGGTAGCAATCCTAATCTCAGACACAGCAAAAACAGAAATAGATCTAATCAAAAGAGATAAAGAAAGAAACTATATCCTGCTAAAAGGCACCATAGACAAGGAAGCAATTTCACCACTAAACGTATATGCTGCAAGTGTTATAGCATCCAAATGCTCAGAGGAGAAGTTATGGGAGTTACAGGAAGAAATAGACACCAAAACGATACTAGTGGGGGACCTCCACCTCCGCGTTTCTGAACTTGATAAATCTAACCTCAAAATAAACAAGAAAGAAAGTAAGGAGGTGACTAGAACTCAGGATACGGTAGATATGATAGATCTCTGGAGAAAATTGAATGGGGATAGAAAGGAATATACCTTTTTCTCAGCAATACATGGCACAAATACAAAAATTGACCATGTTCTAGGCCATAAAAACCTCAGAGTCCAGTACAGAAAGGTAGAGATAGTCAGTGCATCCTTCTCAAATCAAAGTGCAATAAAACGTATATGTAATCAAAGGCCGTGGAAATGTAAAACAACCCAATGGGAAACTGTACAATCTAATCCTAAAGAATGAGTGAATTAAACAAAAACTTATAGAAAGAATCAATAACTTCATTCAAGAAAATGACAATAATGAGACAACGTACAAAATTTGATGGGATACTGCAAAAATAATTCTATGGGGAAGTTTTATATCTTTCAATGCCTACATGAATAAAATAGAGAAAGAGGAGATCAATGAATTAGGCATGCAGCTGAAAAAGTGTGGAAAAGAACAATCTGAAAGTCCCCAAGTAAACACGAAATTAGAAATACTGAAAAGTAAAGAGAGATTAATAAAATTGAAATTAAGAATACTATTAAACGAATAAATAAAACTAGGAGTTGGCTTTATAAAAAACAATAAAACTGATAAATCTTGGGTCAATTTGATTAAAAAAAAGAAAGGAGAAAACCAAATTAACAATATCAAAAAGGAAAAGGGTCAACTCACCTCCCATGAGGAGGAAATTAAAACA